>CM018694.1:90013741-90613741 GCA_009363875.1 Mikania micrantha
TTTCTGAAAAATAATCTTCAACAAGACGAGCATGAGCTCCAAGACGATCTCGATTAATTCGTGCTCTTCTAGTTAGAACATGTCTTTCAACTTGTTGTCTCATTATGTCGAGAGTAAGTTGTGCGGCTTCAATTAAAAAATCTTCTCCTTCGCTAAAATCGTCATCTTCCTGTACAAACTCCATTTTTATAAAAAGTACTGATTTTTTGTTTGATTTTTTTTTGTAAGATGTGAATATTAAAGAGTGTGTGATATGAAGAAAAAATTAGTGTGTGATGGTTGTATATATAGGTTTTATTTTAATTTTTTTTAATGGCTAACGGTCACATATTGGCTCCACAGCCGTTGCTCCAGTCACGCCCATTCAACCACGCCCCTATCACGCCCATAGGGGGGCGGTGTGCCACGCCCTCCCACGCCCATTCACCTGGCATACCCGATAGTCTTAACAACATTTATAAATGTAACATAATATTATTAACAAAAGGCCGGGTAGGGATTTTTTGAAAAAGCGTCAAAACCATAAAAAATCTAAGAAGTAATATTAAGCGTTAATTTATAGTGTTTTACGGTCTGGATTACACTGTGGCATTCTTGTAAATACCGTGGTGTTTTAAACGCGCGGAGTTGTGGTTGATAGACATAAATGCAATTTTACATTTTTTTTAAACAGAAACAGAACCTGCAACATCCGTAATTTCCTAAACGCATGGTGTTTTTTGGTTTGTGGTGTTTTTGTCGTTAGACAGTAAGAAATAAAATTAGAAGATCTCTGTATGGTGTTTTAGTCAAGTTATGATGGTGTTATAATGTACTTTTTATTGATATATTCCGATATAGGGTGTTGAACCTTCGTTAAATGAAAACGCCATACAAAATCAAAAAACAAAGCATTAAAATCAAAAAACATAGCATATAGATTCAAAAAACACCACAAAGGTTCAACACCATATATATTCCAATATTGGTGTTGAACCTTTGTAGTGTTTTTTATTGATATATTCCGATACATGTATAATAACTATTAAAACACCATAGCTGTATATAAAATCAAAAAACAGAGCATGTAAACTCAAGGTTGGTTAAAAAGACATGAAACCATAACTGACACTAAATGAAAACACCATACAAAAGTATACCTGTTGGATAACCAGTACACATTACACATACAATCAACACCACCCTACATAAAACACCATAATAACCCCATACATTACAACTACATAAACACCATAATAAAAACACCATATCCAACCTAACCAAACCCGTTGCAATAAAAATACCATAAACACATATAGCATAATGAAAACATCATATCCAACCTAACCTCACTAGTTGCAATAAAAACACCATAAACATATTTGAGCATAACGAAAACACTATATCCAACCTAAATACACCAGTTGCAATAAAAACACCATAAACACATTTAGCATAATGAAAACACCATATCCAAACTAACCACACTCTTTACAATATGATACATAACAATTACATAAACACCACCATAGCCAACTTAACCACACCAATTGCAATAAAAACACCAAAAGCACATGTACCATAATGAAAACACCATATCCAACCTAACAACACCCACCGCAATATAAACACCATAAACACGTCTATCATTTCAATATAAAAACTTCATAATACAAACGCCATAACTAAACATACGACAGCGATCTGATCAAAAAATATCTAAACAATCTAAGCCAAAACACTAATCGTTCTGGTTATTTTGCCTCCAGCCTCTTCTGTGTTTGAATTTATCGCCTTTTTACCCCAAAAAACGAAACCAAAACTTATTCGATGCGCTTGAAAACATTCAAAATTACAAAAAACACTTAAAAAAGTTGAATTTGATTTCATAGAATCATGGTGTATTGTTGCAATTGAGTTTCCCAGAAACACTGCTAACAATATTCATGAAAATTACGTAAATACCATATATGTTAAACTATTGAAAAAACAAGTGTACGACTGATATTCATTCATACACTTTTTATGGTTTTATTCATTTTTAGCCAAACCTGAATCATTAAGAAAATATATTTATACTTTGATTATTAGGAAATTGTAAAAACTTGAGACTTTTTTTTAACCGCAAAATGAAGCTTTTTTATTCAATCTAGCCCGCAAATTTTAAGTAAATTAAGAGGCAAGATTTTGACTACGTCGAAGCTCATTTTTTTGTTAATGAGTTTCATGGACTAATTTCAAAGGGCTAGCAGAAAAATTAGTCATGCTGCTTGTCACATAAGTATTTTGTAATTTATTTATTCAAAGAGATCTATAATTTCCATCTCATATTAGTGAAAAAACAAAAGAAATGTAGAGAATTCCAGAAACACGACACTCGGATGAAATTGAAAGTCGTGGATCGCATTTTCAGATCAAACTATTTGCGGTTCACTCAAATATTTGATCGGATAAAATTCAATTTCGATTCAAGAGCAAGTATGATAATTTCGTTGTTAATTCGAGAATGAACCAGACCATGTATTTCATCGATCAATTATGATATGCAGGAGTTCGGAAACTGCCTCCAGGCAGTTTTCCAACTTTCATTTTTCACAATTTCGCTACTAAAGTTGTAAAACGAATTTTATGTAAAAACTCGACCCAGCCAGGGGCTCTGCCCTCGGACCCCTGACAAGGGGCGTTGCCCTCTTGGAACCTTCTTGAATTATAAAACATTAAACAAGCGTGCACCACACACCAACTTATTTAATAAATTTCATAATTCGTATGATCGATAAAATTAATCCCAATTACACTAAAATATCTAACAAGAAATGTGAAGCCAGATAATCTAAAGAACATGTAGCTAGTTTTCTTCCCTATATCTATTCCATTGGCTTGGATTCATGAAGTGGCAATCTAGTCGTTCATCACCATCACCATCACGATCACCATCACCAGCATTTTATAATCTCTTATTTTGCATGTTTGCCTCAATAACATATGTAGTATCTTCTTGGTGTTGAACTCCATCTTATAATGTGAACTCTTCATCGATCTCATGTATCTCCTTATCATGATTCTCTTTTTATTTCTTATAATTTTATTTGTCATTAGCCTTAATTTTGTGTCTGTTTTCAAATCGATGTATGTTTTGCATATGAATATCACATAAATCACAAAATTGACATAATCAAGTTTTTATTTGACAACATGATATTGGTGATTTTTGCATGCTGCATGCATGCATGCATGCATGCATGCATGCATACATACATACATATAGAGAGAGAGAGGTTCACATACAAATAGCAAATTTTGTAAAAATGGTAGGAACCATTGATGTGTTGACATGTGGCATTATTAGTATTTAATAAAAAGGGTAATATAGGTTTTTTGCATTTTAATTGATTTTTAAATCTTGCAATAAAATAGGAAACTTGTTAATCAGTATTCTCTTTGAAAATATTCCATAATTAAATTAGTTAACGCATAATATCAAATTCAATTTAGTAATCTGAAAAAATACCGAAAAATAAAAAATTTGCAGGTCTTGAGTTTACATTTGTGTTTTTCAAAATTAGATCGATGATTACGTACAAATGGAGTACCGATTGAAGATACTCAGCATACTGGTAGTGTTCGAGATTTTTTTTGCATGCAATAGTTTTTTAGTTTCGATTAATGTAACAAACATTGGATGTTTGATCGTATTTTTGGATTGAATTTCGATCATTTTTGATCGAATTTTTGGATTGAATTTCGATTAGAATTGATGATGGATTTGAGAAAATATTTGTGGTGCTAATATGTGTTGTTATACAAAAATGTTATTAAATTGATAAAATTAATATTTTAATACGTTTTTTTAATAATAAATTTTAAGAATTAATTATTTTTAATTGTGCTAAGATGTGCTGTTATTTCCATTTAATTTGATTTTAGTAATGTTATTAATGTTACTGATTTTCTTCACATATATTGCCATATTGGCCACAGGTTTCACATTTTAAATTAAACTAGTGTTATCCTCGTCGCGCGTTGCGGCGAGGAATTCTTGGGGTTGTCGCTTCTACTAACCTAATGTGCACTTTGTATAGGAAACAACTGCTTTTGTGCATTTTTAACGCTTTTCTCAAGCCTACACATGCGCGGCGTTGATAGGCTTTTCATTTAATGAACGGAAAGGATAGAAGTCATTAAGATGGAGATGACATACCTAACAGCTTGGCTGGTGCATCAAAGAGACTGAAAATCGAAGTTTAATGTATGGAGATGAGAAGGAAAGCTTTTTGTAGTATTCATGTCCACTCCTCTTCGAATAATTCATGTCGTAATCACAAAGAATCTGGAAATCCAATGTCTTTATTCTCTGATGCCTTCATCTGCAGATAATTGCATATTATGTGGTGTATTTTGTGATCGTGCGCATATGTTGCGAATTACAGCCGTAGGAAACAAACCTTATATTTGAAAGAATTGGCTCTTTGTGGATTATGGATCATCAACTGTTCTTGATGGTGTTTCTAGAGCTGTTGTGTCGTGATCTACCTATGGATGTGCTAATGCTCTCAGGTGCAAATAAAAACACAACTTTATCACATAAAGACGAAATTTATCAAACAATAGACATATCGTAACAGAAACAAATGTCAACATACATAACAAAAAAAACAACTAAAAGTTGTTGAATGCTAGTTGCATCACATTTTTGCATACCAAAATTGTAAATCAAAATTTCACATTTGTAAATCAAATTATTTTGGTAGTACATCGTGTGTTTTGTTATTTTTTATCAACATTGATTTGATTTTCAAAAATTCTCTCAACTTTCTTTGCTATATGTTTTAATGTATTAAAAATATTGAAGGACGACTTCATTTAGTAATTAATTTGGCGGCTTAATTAGGGTAATCAACTATTAGACATGACAATTATTTCATTACTCCACCCATAAAAACCACAATTATTCATCAAATTTTCAAAGACGAAAATTAAAGCAGCCAAACAATTAAAATATTTTATTCTGTCAATTGTGGATGATGCAATTGTTAACGATGAAAAGCAATTGTTAAGATGTAGAGGTAGATGTATTTATTACCATAAGCATAGCCCTTGATTAGCAGCAAAACAAAGAAGATTGCTAAAAAATTGAAAGGTAATATATTAGGAACAAAACAATAAGAAAATGAACAAAACTTTAAATAATAAAGGAAACAAAACACACAAACACAGTTGATAAATAAGCATGTACTCAAACTTGGAATTGATCCCAAAATAATAATACATTTACTGGTACGGCGTGGTAACACCATGATGAAAGAAATGTGTAAAAGTCATATTGCTTTCTCTTGTTAAACATGTAAAAAACGGTGCATTATCCCTGACTATCAAAACAAATAATCAAATTCAGTTGCCTTCGAAAATCACATATCGTATTCAATTTAATTGCATGTATAAAGCCATATTAAGCGTATATTTCGTTGCTATAGTTGAAAGGAACAAATAAAATAGGTTGTCATATTAAGGCTCCCCATAACTTAAAGAGTTAAAGCATACAGCAATTGTTAATAAAACTAAGTTGCTGATGAGGACCAAAATAAAACCCACAAATAGTCATTGTGAATCATAAATATGTGCTCTAACACCAAACAACTAACCTTACGTATAAATTGACATAAAAATGCTTATTAGAAACCCTAACACCAAGTTGCAGAAACCATAAGTCAGCTTGCAAAGTAATTCAAACTCTACCTGTTTGAGAAAATCTAAAATCAATCAAAATCCAAAAAAAAAAAAAACCCAAAACTCATACTACATGTGAAAATCATGTCAACGATCATATGATGTTTGATACATAAAAAATTAGCGATTTGAAGATGACGGTACCTGGACCTCCAATGGCGCTGCAAGCGACTGGTCTGTTTGATACATTGAAAGATTAGGGATTTTAAGATGAAGGTACCTGGTCCTCCAATGGTGCTGTAAGCGACTGGTCTAACCGAGACGAAAACCGTAGCAAACCTTCAAGCTCCAAACACATGAGCAAGAAGAAAAGAAACGTACGCAAAAACAGTTGATCAAGAAGAAAAAAAAGCTGGCATTTGAAAGCAAAAGGAATGCAGAGAAAGAAAGAAACATGAGATGTGAAGGAGAAACAAAGTATGGGAAATAATGTCAGAAAGCATGGATGGAGTCATGGAGATGCTTTTGTTACTGTGAGAAAAGTAGTCAAACAACAGGGGAAAATTCAGAATTTTCAATAGAGATAAATGAAATTTCGAAAATACCAAAAACACACAACCCATAAGTTACAAACTTAACTATTCATTAGCCAGCCACTTTTTAATATATACTAGTTTTAATCCAGCGCGCGTTACGGCGCGCTAAATTGATAAAATGCAAAAAGAATGTAGCTTAATACAAAAAAAAACTGTAACTCTAACAATTGAATCATAACACTAAAAGAAAATAAATTATCGAATCTTTTATGACCAATCATAACTCATAGAACAATAGGCTTATCTTTTTTTCGTATTGAGCTGATTTTACAGTTAATTTGAATAAAATAAACCACAATTCAAAAATGGTTAAAAACATAATTTGAATCAACCAACATGTAAACAACATAGCTGACTTTTATTTGTTGCTCTTTTTTTAAAGCATAAGTTCATAACATAATTTAAATACTTGGGCTACATTTTGAATACAAATTGAAAGAATTATTGTCATATGAATGTTGCCTAAGTTCCTTAAATTGAAGAATAGAAATAATTATAATTTACAGTTTTACACTACTATTTCAATTGCATATTATGCTTTTTATTCTCAAATAAATAGGTATTTTACACGAAGCCAATTAGAAGAGAATCTAAGAAAATTGCAACAACTTAATTGAGTGTTTAATATGAAACACATAAGAGAGATTCTAAGCATGTAAATTCTATCAATCTTTATACATTTTTTAATTTATAAGTTATCTTTTCATGTAGTCACTTTTATATAAAAACTAACCTTTTGAGCAATAGATTTAGAATCTTCTCCATCATTCATGTTGTCATAGCTTGTGAAGGTGCCGGTAAGAAACATCCCAACAACCGAATTTGATTGTGAAATGTCATGCTTTGAGGATTTAACATAGTTATATTGAGGTGGCATTACATATCGCCTTCCAAAATTTTGCATTGCAATTGCGTCTATGTGTTTGTAACATCACATCAACTACATCAGACATGTAGCCTTGTGTTATTAACATATGATCAGCATAATAGAACTTTGTGACATGTTAGACCTCAAAAGTCAAAGTGTTTGGTTTTGTGAAAGTGAAAAAAAAAATAGAAAAAGGTTTTTCTTATTTATTTTTTTGCTTTCCATTTTTGAAGCCAACACTGTTCATGTTTGATTTATAAAAATGAGAGAGTATTGCTTGCCAACTTACACCAATCTCTTCTCATACACACTTCTTTGCTAAATGTCCATTGTACTATTGTAGATGCAAAATGTGTTCCATCTGGAATAGTAATCTCACATTATTTTAAAAATTAAAACATGACCCTTTTTCATGTTTATGACAGGAAACAATATGGCAATTTTGTTGAACTTTTCATCATGTTTAATAGCAACGACTCATACATAGGAGATAGAAAAAAAAACCTTATTGTTACATAAGTTGTTGACAAAAGTAGGTAATTTTTCTAATTACATTCACTTAAGCTTTAGCCTTGATTTTATTGTTTTTATTTGTGAACACTAGTGAGCATATGGCTACGAAATTGTTAAATTGGCTGAGGTGAATTGCCTGAGGTGAAAAAGAGAAGCGGTCAATACGAAAATATTGGGTGACGGGCCAAAACAGGTTGGAATTGCCTGAGGTGAAAAAGAGAAGCGGTCAATACGAAAACATTGGGTGACGGGCCAAAACAGGTTGTTATATATCAAAGTTGACTAATCATAAGGAAGTTTTGGTTTTCTTCCATAATAGCAATCGTAATTTATTTTCAAGTTGCAGTTTAGCAATTTAAATTGAACAACCAACCTGATTATGCATAATCCTGGGGTTTCTAATTTGACACATTCTTGTTTTTTAAGCACGGAGATTTTCGTTACTTCTAATCTTATTAAAAGTTAAGTACCTTTGTGGTTGAATTAGGTCTGCTGCAATCACTCCTCATTGTATGTCGGTTAATCTGAATCTAAGCAACCATTTAATATCTGATTTGTTGTAAAAACACATGAGTTGACATACCCAACTTAATTTTACTTATGCCCTCTCAAAAAGCTTCTTCACAAAAGCATCATGTTTAGGCAATTAATGCTGCAATAAAAATAATGAAAATAGTTCAATTACAAAGATAAAATTAAAAAAAAAAAAGGAACAAACCAACACTCTCCATATTCATAAATATTTGCACCTGATACTTAAGCAATCTGCCAAATTAGTTGTCATGATTAATATTTTTAATACCTCAAAAGACACTCAACAATAGGAAAACATAGACAAAGTGACAAACCAACAAAGTTAGTTCCCATGATTTATAATTTTCGTACTTAAAAAAACATTTAACAACTGAACAATATAGCTCTTTCACCTGACATAGGGCAGTTGGCTGCAAAGCTGTTTCAAAACACCAAACATAATAGTAACCAAACTAACAATAGCTACAATTTAAACACTAATTATTAATGTTCGATCAGATGTTTGCAACCAGATCCTTAGCAATTCGTCTCATCGAAAGAACAAACCTAGGACGGAGAGCCACGACAAGAACCCTATTCGAATGATGTTGTCTGAAACAGGGGTGGAACCACCATTTTTGCTGGTGGTGGCGGTGACCAGAAGGTTTAGTCGTCGTGGAGTACAAGGATATTAGATATGTTGTTAACAGTATCTAAACCAACACGCACCTTTTCCGTCATCGCTGCTTGCGAACCAGACCTCCCATGTTGTCACGGCTATCTCCATCTCGCCGGAACCCTAGCTCAAACTTTGGTTGTCTAAGAGTAGTAAAACAATAAATGAATCGGCTGATGGGGTTGGGCTTACGACTGATAGGGGCTGGGTGAAGTAGTGGCCGAATTTTTGAACAGCAGGTTGGCCGGAGACGAGCTGGGATGGAACCGGTGCTCCTTTTATTTTGTTTCCTGATCGAGATCACACACATAAGGTGTGTGTCTGGTGTTTGAATCGACGATGATGAAGCGTCTCCCCTTTCTCTCTGGATTTTCCTTTGTGTGCACGCAAAAGATGTCAGAGGGGTATAGAGGTATGGGTGATCCCATTCCTATCTATTGTGTCTGAAACTTTCGGGTCAAAATCGGATAATCTCAAAATGGGGTCAAAGTTTAAAGCAACAAAACATTACTATTCATTAGAGGTTGGTTTTTTAATATATTGTATAATGTATAATTTGAGGTTTTTCGTTTTTTGATCCCCACAACCCTCTTAAATATTCATTTATATTACCAGCAGGGAGACGTATTCTTGATTTTGACAGTCCTCAAAACAATTTTTTTTAATTTTTGAAATAATGACAAACTGGATTTAGAGAATCAAGTAATGTTTGTAGTGGATGACTATGAATCCAAATCTTGGATTACAGACTCCTTGCAACTTTCAATTTGGCTTGAAGTTACAGGCCAAGGCTGCTTGATTGCTCCGTTCTTCTTCTACTTTGAGCATGTTCGATCTTCTCGTACACGAATTAAATTTCTTCGACTCCGATACGAATTTAAAATCAAAATGATATCAAAACATAATCATAATTGAATAATGTCGATCTCAATCTTCTTGAAGCTCAAAGAAAATATTTGCTCAAGAACCTTGCGTTATAACCCTTACCAAACCATGAACTCGGTTTGGTTTATTTAGACATTCCAACTAACAATCTAGCATAGCACCTTTCATACAAGAATCCAACTCAAATCCTAAACTTTTAAACAATTGATAGACTCAAATACTCTTTTAAGGCTTTGTTCAATCTGCCTTTACCTCTTAGACTACCTCTTATACACTGTTGCTAAGTTTTTTAAATCATCGGTTTCGCTGTCTATAAGCATTGTCGACTACTAGACCTCCGTGACAATCCACGACGACACCTAATGCACAGGAACCATGTGGAATGTGTAAACCTTCACTCCCTATCATAATCAAACATGAGATAAACCATAAGCTAACATTACACCTAGTGTCCTTTAAATTTGCCTCCCAATAGATTTGAACCTTCGACCTCCAAAATAAAATGTGAGAGTGCTAACCATTGGGTGAGGTTATTTAACACATAACTTGATGTTTTTTAGATAATTTTCGTTTCCTACTACTTTTAAAATAATATATAAAAACATAGTTTTGTTTACGTTTTTTTTTTTTCATATAATTTTAAAGTAATTTTCTTAAAGAAACAGAGTCATTTCAAAATTTGTGTTTGTTAACATAAATTAAGTATATAAATTTACTTTGGAACTGTGTCAGTATGCTTTTAGTATACTTTATTGATGTAAAATTATTATTTTTATAATATAAAATTAATGATGGACCATATTTATTAAATAAAAAAAAATTGTGAGGTTTGTTATGAATGAGTTATGAGCGTAAAAAATTAGCTGCGGGTTGGATTATATACCGTGGATATGAGAGATATAAATTTTTTAATTAAAGGTATATCTGGCAAAATTGACGGGTTGGGTCGGGTTGGGTAACGGGTTATAACGAGTTCGGGTCAGGATGGGTTGATTTTACATTGTTTTTTGGTTACCCATCTTGACCCACATTGTGTTTAAGTGCTACTCATCTCAACCCATTCAACATTAAGATGTTACCCATTATACGACAATTGTTTACCAAAAAAACTTATTTTCTTTGATATAGGTAAAAATTGTCACCTTTAATTAAAGGTTAAGCTTAGTTAAATGGTGAATGAGAGCAGTCCGTCAAAGACTTCGGCCGTTCACAAAAATTACAACAGCCACAATATGTCAACAACTCAACATGAACGGTTACGATTTCTCTAAAATAATTCATTTTTTCTTACTAAGTAAATAAATTATGTAAATAAATTAGTTTCACTATTAGGCTATGTGTAATAGTGGTAATCAGGACGTAAATGCATTTGGTCACGCCCTCTCACGCCTGATGACAACTACATAGCCCATGCGACCGTGGCGTGGCTGATGGATGGGTGACCGCAGTGGCGGACCTAGAAATTTTTTTATGGGGGTCGGAAAATTTTTTTGGATAATTATTTGTCCTTAAATATTTTATTTTCTTTGGTGATTCGAATGGGGTCGGGTCGGATCACCCAAAAAAATGATTAAACTAAATTAAAGCACATATACATATAATAACCACACCAAAGTATCGTCTCATTGACTAGGCTAATATAATAAAATTAGTTTTCTTTCGACATGATTTAAAAGAATATTATTTTAATAAATAAATTCAAGATTAAAAGAAGGTGAAGATGTAAATTTTCTTTTGAAAAATTGTTTCATATAACCTAAATATACTAATTATATACAAATCAACTAAGTTTCTCGCTATGCTTATACTTTTGAAATTATACAATAATCACCCAATCTATAAATTATGGTTGTAATATGGAGAGCAACGATGTATATTAGTAAGTTATTGCTCTATATTTTAGGCGAGATCCAAACATAAATTCTGAACTTCAAATTCAATCACTCAATATATAAATTACGTCTTATTACTTTTTTTAAGTGGGCTATAACTGATTAGGTATTTAGTTAAATTATTAATTACCGATTGTGGTTCATCATATGTAATGCATATTGAGGTATTTGAATATTATTTTATTATTTTTGACTTTAAAATGATTTTAAATTGGATTTTATCTAATTCGTCAAATTTTCATGGGGGTCGGGAACAAAATTTCTTGGGGGTCGGTCGAGATCGGATCATATATATAACATTAAAAACCAAAAGTTCATGGGGGTCGGTCGAACCCCATACCCAAGCATTGGGTACGCCTCTGGGTGACCGTGGTCACAATAAGCAACGAAGGAAGAGAGATAGAGAGAGAGATGATAGGGTGTGACCAAAAGTGATGGTAATATATATGGGATAACAAGTGGATGATGAGAGTGCTCTCATATGTGACGCCTATATGAAGTGATAAGGGTGTTGTAAGTACATGTAACCTTAACCACCACAATACCAAGAGTTGGTTTTGTGGTTTGGGTTGTCCTCCTATGATCGTGTGGCATTCACCCGAGCCCCGAGTCCAACCCTAGTTCACTTACTTTTTTAAAAAAAAAATCACCTCAATCTTTTCAAAATTTACCATATTCTTTTATCCATATTTTACATCAAGTAAAATATAATGTGCTTTTCTTTCTCTAAATTGTTTTGTTCTTAAAACTCATTTTCAAAATAAGCTGGTCTTTTTCTTAATATTGGATATATCATTGTGACATACTTATTTTATATATGTTTCAATATGTTTTACTTTTATTGATTCGCTTTTGTTTTCTTTGCCGCTCATTTTCTTTGCTTATATTTAATCATGTTTCAATATAAATTTATTTGTAATTTGTAAACCATATGCAAGAGCATGGTGCATACCCCCAATAGAATATGTTCAGAACCAAATGAGCTAATCTATAGATATATGAAACACACACTTTTTTTTAACCGCCAACACTTGATTTACTAGTACATCCTTTAGAAAAGTTCATACATAAGTCGCACCATCTATATCATACCAATCTAAAAAAAACTCATTACTGTGGTAAAACCCATCAGAATCACGATTAGAACTTGAAACCTCAAGGGATCAAAGTTCTCTTCTTCATTATTAATTAATATGTCATTTATGTAAGTCCCAGCGTAAGTGATCTTAATGATTTGATATCAAAGTATATTTAATGAGCGGAAATCATTAAATACATGATGAATCAAGAACAAGCAAAGAATCAACAATATTGCATACGATATTGTATTGAACTTTTAATAATACAAAATGAGTGACTTTTGAGAGAAAACAATCTGTTAAACGTCTCACCCTAAACAAAAAGAGAAAACCAATATTTATACTAAAAACCCATCCGAGAACATCTTAAATGAGAAACAATCAAAATGACCAATACAAGCTGCCGAAATCATATTTGATACGTAATCCCTCAATCCAGTTCCTTTCAATTTAACAATAAGACAATTTAAATTTTATACTAACACTCAGGGGTTGTTTGATTCATTAAGTTTTGAGTCAATAAGAGATTTAAATCATTTAATTATTTTTAAAGTTTAATGGACATACACATTAATGAATAAAGTGGTCAATATGTGTTATAGTATTTGTTCGGAAAAAAATCCAAATAATTTGGCTTGATCTTGACGGAGTTATTTGAGTTAGTACAAATACACTGAATTATATTTTACTAGTTAGTACCCCGTGTATTACACGGATGAATAAAAAATATAATAAAAAATTATCATAAAAAATTTAAATAATATAAGAAAATTTTTTAATATAATAATTATATTATTTTTTTAAACACTATAGTTTTTTCAAATTTTATTTCTTAATGTTTTTTAATTCTTTTTGAAAGTTCAATATTTTATAATAATTTGTTTTTTTTAAAAAGTGTGTTTTTGGATATTAACTAGGGGTTTACCCGCGCGTTGCCGTGGTAACCCCATATTAATACAAAAAACGATATCTAATCAATTAAAATTATGTCAAAAAAAATATTAAGTTATAATATTATATGAATATATACATTGATATCTAATTATGATAGCTGCAATAACATCACAAATATTAATCGTCCCTTAATATAGGTATTTAATCACGATAATAGGTACAATGTGAAAAATTATATAATCAAAACAACAAACAAATGGTTCGCATTCATAAAATCGCTATTTTTTTAATTGATATCAATATTCAATTTAAGAATTGTTAATGTTATTTTTTAATTATTATTGTTATTTAATAGTATTGTTAGTAATAATTATTTAATTTATGCATGCATCAAATTGTTCATTCTTTCATTGCCCTAAAATCATGACAGATTAATTGTTTGCTCTAAAATTAGAATAGACACACACACACACAACTGCTATAGTTTCCATCCACTTAAAATAACTATTATAAGAAATTGTCTTTAAACACATAAAAATAAACATGACCGCGTCAAAAACTTTATATTAGAAAACCATGAGGCGGTAAATTTTGTCACCATTTCTAATATAAGAACGCATACACGATCTCGTGTATCCAAAACACAGGTATAAAAACACGTTACAACAGATGTCACTTCGACTCAAAATCCTAAATGGTAGTCATTATAAACTTGTCTGTCAGACCATAATAAAAAACGGCGTGCTTAGTTGTAAAATATAGTATTAATAAACGCGAACATACGTCAACTAAACAAAACGGTAACAAATTAATTATTATTTAAAAATTACTATTATTAATTAATTTTGAGTATATCATCATGCCGTGGTAACAACATCACGAATATCAAAACGTAAACAAAAAACTTGTTGCAACGGCTGACAATCTATCCTAAAACATTGAATCAAAAAGTGTGCAAAAGTTTTCACTATTAGTTAATAATTATTATTATTTAATTATTACATAATAATTAGTTTTAGTGTTATAGAATAATAATGAAAATATTTAATTATTATTAATATAATAAACAATTATTAAGTATAATTAAGGTTTGTGGCCGCCTTTTAGACTCATCCTGTGGTGCTGACAACATCACGACTATCAAAATGTAAACAAAAAACGGGTTGCAATGGCTGTCAATCTATCATAAAACAATTAGTATATTAGTTTTTTTTTGAAAGGCCTAGTACGATGACACCTAAGACGGAATTTCAACCGTCCCTTCAAATTTAACGCTCTGGGGTATAGCCCGAGCCTACCCCAGAAGGAACCTCACAACTGGGTAAACCCACTGACACTGTCTTAGTAAATATGCTTTGGTCCGGATTCAAACCTAAGATCTCTCATAAAAAAGTTAAGAATTTACCATTATGCTAGAAACTTTGGTTAGTATATTAGTATTAAATAATAAATTATTTGATTATTAGTGATATTATATAATATATATTTTTTTTATTGTTATTACGGCCTGTGTAGCTGTTTTTTTTACCTTATGTTACATAATTACAAATATTTAATTATTATTAATAATATATATTAATCATTATTTAATTATTATTAATATTTAATTATTATTACTATTCATTCGAAATGACGTCGTTTGTAAAATGTATATATAGTAATATAATTTTAATGTATTAAAAAATCTTTTTTTCTTAATTAAAAACATGTATTTAATAAGAGAGATGAGAGAAAAACAAAATTGAGATGATCTAGGAACATAACAAGTGTCCCTAAACCTTTATTTATTAAAATAGATATGTAATCTCATTACATGCCGTCTTACAATATTTATATAAAAAAAAACCAAAAAAGACTCGCAAGAAAAAACAAATACAACGGTGAGAATATAATTTATTAACGTCATTATGTATATAAATTAATTCTTAGGCTTTGCAATAGGTTCACTCATGCAATTAATTACTACAATTTATTAAAATTATGGTTTGAATAATTTAATAATATTGAGATAGTTTGAGCGGGAAATAGATTACAAAAGGTGTCTCATTGAGTGTCACATGACATTCACAAACCTTCATTTATTATATTAGATAGATTCTCAATCCTCTCTCTCTATGTATATAACAAATTAAAAACCAACCAATGAGCCTAGCAACATGAGGAGTTATTTGGATTCAATAATATTCTTTTTTAATTAAATAAACAGTTGCAACATCTGAATTCAGAAGCATAACTAAACGTGTTTCATACGTTTAGGTGGGCCAATAAAAATGGAACCGAGTGGGTCATGTTAAAAATGGAACCGAGTGGGTCATGTTTCAAGAGTACCTGGGCTCATCCGTAAAATCCAAAAATATGAAAAATATGAGCACGAGCCTTAATAATCCGCTACAACGATGAATACAAAGCTGCCAACTGGGTTAATTTCTTCACGTGTTGAGAAATGAGAATTACGTAACGACTGTTATTTTAATTATTGTCTTAGCTAACAACAGCCATAAAAACCTCAACTTTAAAACATTATTTGAAGGTAACAAACTTTAAAACTTCGAAAACAAAATAAGACCTTATCATTTGATGCATCTAACATTTAACAATACTTAAATGGCTTTACTAGTTCATGTGAACAAGGTAGTTTTCTTAAAGTCTTGAGTTTACTCATAAACTAGTGACTTTATAATAGATATGATCGGATAGCACCGCCGATGGTGCTATGATGTTTTAGTGATCCGACAATGGTCTAAATTAACCTTTCAAAAAAAAAACCAAGAAGCTCAATTGTTTTGTCCAATCGTACTTCATGACATGATTGTCTTATTGTTACAACCACCAAAATACAGTATCATTAATAATAAAAAAAAGGCCCCAACTATCCATACACCACCCCTCTCTATCCATACACCACCCCTCTCTATCCATACACCAGGGTCCACTTATACGTGCGTATAGAAGATGCTATATGGGCGTATATAAATTTTTTTTAGAAAATCAATTTTAACGCTAGTACGATTTTATCACGGATATTATACGTTTTTATATAAGTTTGTACGTATATTTTTTAAACTTGTTTCGTTACGAAAATTGTTTATAAATTGGTATGACATATGTTATTTATTTAAAAAATGTTATGACTAAACTCGCATAAAAGTAAATTGTATTGCTTTCTTTTAAAAAAAAACGGAAATTTCACAAACGTTTGATTATATAAACTATTAAAGAACTATAGAAATAAATACACAACCATCTAACAACCACATAAATTACACATAACCAAATAAGAAACAAATAAGTAATACACAACCACATAACATATAGAAATGAACTATATGCCCATATAGGGCCTATAAGGCAGTATAAAATGAACTATATGCCCGTATAGGGTCTATATGGCCGTATACAGATGAACTATATGCCTGTATAGGGCCTTTATGGTCGTATAGAGATGAACTATACGCTTGTATAGGGTCTATATGGCCGTATAAAAGATGAACTATATGCACGTATAGGGCCTATACGGGCGTATAGTTTCACTTCAAACATGATACGTCAGCGGTAGCAGCTTTTGTTGGGTTGACTGACTTTATACGGGCGTATAGGCCCTATACGGCCGTATAGAAGACAGCCAGATGTTGTCTCACAATGAGGGGTGGTGTATGTTTAGTAGGATCCTAAAAAACTTTGTACTTTAAATACATTTTGAAATTTTGAAATCTAATATGTTGCATACAATATTTTTTTATGAATATATGTACGTGTGATATCATTAACTATTATTAAAATAATAACCAATAAATGTTTAAAAATAACAAAATACAAATAGTGGAATTTAAGAAGTATAAAATTATATTTTATGATATTATATAATTGAAATGATTTATTAAGTTTTAATTAATTTTAATCACACGATCTATATATTTGATATTCAAAAGTATAATTTATTTATTATTAAAGATAACTACTATTTTTTTTGAACAGCTTCAGAGTTCAGGCTGAACAACTGATTTAAACCCAAACAAGCACACATCTAAAGGCATGCTCAGTTGTCACCCCTCCACCCACCAAATAAACGAGAATCGGATAAATCCGTAAGCACGCTCCACTTCTTAGTTTGAACCCCTGACCTTAATGAGTGCAGCTTCTCCCCTTTACTATAATACCAGTAGGAAAGAAGCCATTTTGGTAAATAACTAGTATTTAATAGGTGATAGTGACAAAAAACAATGAATTTATTATTAACTAGGTTATAGACCTGTGTACTACACGGATCTATAAATAAAAATTATGTGATTTTATAAATATGTCTTCTCAAATTTACATAATTACTAAAACTAATTATACTTAACATTGTGGAGATAGCCTAGTGGTAAAAGTGTTAAGCTTTGAAGCTTGAGGTCATGGGTTCTACTCATAGGGGTGACAATTTCTCCACAAGGCCACCGACCCGGGTGCTTGCGCCTGCGGTTTACCCGTTCCCCCCGGTTAGTCGGGTATTGGGGGGCCCGGGGTTTACCACGCAAGTGGGTTCCCCGATCATCAAAAAAAAATTATACTTGTTATACCTTTTGGTATTAAAAACTTTAAAAATAAAATTTATAATAGAATTTTCTTTATATATATATATGTATATGTATATGTATATGTATATGTATATGCATATAATATTAGACATTTTCATTATTATATTACTAATGATTAATATTAATTTAGTATATTTATGTAAATAATGTATATTATTAATAACATTAATGGTGATTTTTATATATAAAAAGAAAATTTATTTTTAAAATGATAAAAAAATGCCATGTGTCATTTCCTTAAAATCAATTATTATATAGGAAAATAGATAGAAATGTGATAAATCTAATTATTTGTTTTTAAAATAATAAGAGAATATGCATATTTGTTTCAAGAACGACCCTTCGTCTTACACGTTTGTTGGTGGGAGATGTAACGAATCGCCGGCAAATATCGCGTATGAGATTTGCGAATCAAAATTAGCCGTTGTGAATGATTCATAAAACCCCGCCAAACATTCCCTCCGTTCTGCAAATAGGCCTCTCGAAAGGGCGGAGCGTAAGTCTTAAAAAACCAGTGTTCCTAAAGAGCGACAAATCTAGAATGGCGATCGTACGTTCCCTCCATCCTGCATCTAGGGTTCGAAAGGGGCGATCATAAGTCTTACGAAAGTGGCGATTGTAT
Source organism: Mikania micrantha (assembly GCA_009363875.1). NCBI lineage: Eukaryota > Viridiplantae > Streptophyta > Magnoliopsida > Asterales > Asteraceae > Mikania > Mikania micrantha. Next base: position 90,032,503 of record CM018694.1, read on the forward strand.
GTTCCCTCCACTCAGCAACTAGGCTTTTGAAAGAGGCGATCGTAATTCTTACAAAACTAGGGTTTCGAAAGAACGTCAAATCTAGAATGGCGATCGTATGTTCCCTCCACTCTACAACTAGGGTTTCGAAATAGGCGATCGTAAGTCTTACAAAACGAGGGTTTCGAAAGAATGGCAAATCTAGAATGGCGATCATATGTTTCTTTCTATTTCAGGTACTTCAATCAATCACAGAGTTGACGTCGTCGACCCAGATCAAAGAAGAAAGAAAGGCAATGGTGTGTATTCTTGCTTATTCACATCACATGGGTGTATTATTTCTTGGTGTTTACGAGAATGTTGTTGGTTTGGTTACAATTTTATGATTAGCGCTTTTTTTTTTTTTTTTGTAGGTTATCTTTAATGGTTGATGGTAGAAACTCTTAAAAAGAGTATGTTCACCCTTCTGGTAATACTTTAATATTTGATTTCGAAAACAAGTTCTGCAATCATGTTAATTTTTGTTCTTCAACCCCCTGATATGCTTCTTATTGCAACATCTATGACAGAGGTTTCCCGCTAAGGGCCTGTTTGGGATTGCTTATATAACTTCAAAAGGACTTTTTGTTAAAAGTGTTTACTAACTTGTGACTTTTTGAAATGGAGTTTTTAAAAATGTATTTGGATTAGCTTATGACTTTTTGTCAAAAAGTTAAAAGCTATTTCCAAAAGCTAGAATTTTTATCTTCTTGAAAACAACTTTTCAAGGCTAATCAAAAAGTTAAAATGAAAAGTGCTTTTGAGATTAACAAACACTATTTTAACTTATTGACTTCTTCAAAAAGCCAATAAGTTAATAAGTTGGTTTTAAATGGAATCCCAAACAACGCCTAAGAAGTTACTTGTCATTTCGTTTTGATTTTTGTCAGGCATAACAAACATGGCATATCCTGGAGGAGTACATTCCCTTTGTGTTAATTGGCTTGTTGGTAGCAATTGAGAAAACTTAAGGTACAAGTTTATCTTGATTGCCTGATTGTTTTCTTCAAAACTGCTCGTCAGTATCCACTCAATGGACACATCTGATTATATTTCAAGGGATTAGAGCTTGACAATGATGATACAGAGATACACACAGACTAAGAAATTGTTGATAGCTTTGTTTTATATGAGCTAATGTCACTGTTTTTCCTATGCCAATACTTACTGTCATTAATTTCCTCTTTAGGTTAGTCATGTCACCAAATAATAATTCTTACATTCACTCACATGGAGCATGTGCTTAAATTGCAATTTATAATATTTCTTACTAAATTGAAGATGATTAAAAATACTAAGCAAGAGCAATGGCTCATTTAACCCAACTTCTACCTTTGTATTTTTAATTCTAAATAGTTGTAAAACAACATTTTTTTCTACCCATGTGCCCATGTTGTATACTTGTATTTAGAATCTTAGATAAATATGTATTTATGGTTTATTGTCCTTTAATAAATAGAAACATGATTGCTTCATTTACTTACAGGAGATGATTACTTATAGTTTTGAAAATGATCCAATTAAAGTAAGAAATGGACATATGATTTTATATCTATATGCTAAGAAATAATGCTTTTTATTTAATCTATTATTGTCATTCCTTAATATATATGCACTTTAAAGGAGAAACTTTTCTTTCGACACTTTTGCATATGGTCACAAAGTCATAGATGCTGAAAGCATGTTACATATTTAAAACCTAACAGCTTTTGTGGTGTTGGCTATAAAATTTAATTAATTTTATTTGAAAAGGTAAGAATAGAAGAACTTACGTTTTACAATCTTATTATTCACTATATACTCATTTGATTGAATCATTATGCTTTTTAATATCTTAAGCTATTGGATGATAGACAAGTATAGACAATGAAAAATATTATTCTTTTGAGTGTGAGCCCTCATTTAAGTGTTTTTTATTTGAATTTTTTTGTCATGCACTATATAACAACTAATAAAGGAAATTAGATGATTATGAAGCCATTAAATCATATAAAGCTTCTTGCTGGTTAATATAATTGAACCTGCCAACATTATGTTTTTTTTTCAAATGCACATCATGTGTCATAAAAGAATGGTAGGCATCTGCAGAGCTGGTTAAGTGATTCACCTACACACATATAAATTAGGTTATGTTTTTGTTAAAGAAGAACGAAGTTAAAGGTTTATATATATATAAACTTTAATAATTTTAATTGTTGGAAAATAAATGATTTAATGAATTAGATAAAGTGAACTTTGGTCCATAAGCCTGATATATTCTTAAATCATAAATAAGTTGTGGGATTTAATACAAGTTGAGGAGAACTTTAACGTTGTCTATTATGCTTTTAGTTAAGGTACGAATTCCTTCCTTTGTACTCTTAGTATTATCGTTTTGCTTCCGTTGATGCAACCCATTTAGTCTTCGAGCATTTTATATGTTACTTAGAAAGGATTTAGTTTTGACCCATTTTGATTATGCATTCTGATTTGATACGTTTAGCATGCAATAAACTTCTTAAGTTTGTACTCATTATTGCATGTTTCTATTAAGAATAAGATTTCAAAATTTATTTATATATATAGCTATGACGCTTTCGGTTTACTATTCTGTTACCCGAGCATGTTCGACACGTCATTGTGGCATCAATGATGTGACACTTTTCGTGATGGTGTATTATAAATAGTCAAGGCATCTCCATTATACGTTTAGTATTCAGGGATTGCGTTGGCCATTGGAGATGTATGGATCGATCCTAGTTCAGTCGTATGTTATACGTTTATACGTTCAAGGGGATGGCGTTATGTGTGTACGCCCACACACCATCTCATTAGGTGCATAGTCTAGCTTGTTGTGTATCTTTTAGATCAGTTTTGGCTCTGGGTACTTCTATCTATTTACACGACTATTTTTATTATGATATGTCGTGTTCAGTTATATGTTCCGTTACATGTTTCGTTATATGTTCAGTTATGTGTTTAGATACATGTTCAGTTTAGCATCATACGATCAGTTTTATCAGTTTTGTAATAGTTATAATTGCTTCTGCTTATCTGTCTTTTATCATTACTATTGTTCTTCCGTTATTGGGAAACTTTTGGCTCAGCCGTTTTCCTTGTGTTTTTCTGTTGTTTCAATAACAGGTACACAAGGAAACCAGGGAAATCATGGGAACGTATGATGAGAGAATTTGAATCTGATTAATTTAATAAAAGACATTCTTAATGTTTAATTATTATTTAAGACTTTGATTATTTTTAGTTGTTTTGAAGGTATCTTTGGATTATTATGAATTTAAATGAATGATGTTTTTGATTTGATACCTGTAATAGTGACACGTCAGCTCTAGCCGGGTTGGGGTGTTACATATGTTTGAAGACACACAATAGTTCCATGGAGAACTTATAAATTGAAAATGCTAATTGCTAACATCTGTTTGGTCTTGATATCTGCTGATTAGTTGATTAATAAATAATATCAAGGTTTAACATCTTCAAGTCCCAAAGCGAATACGCATTCAGCCATTTACCGGAGCTTCCATTCAAAGCCTATAGCACTTCTCCTTTTGAATTTCCAGCACCAGGGTTCTTTGATTTGAGTTTGTCTAAAGAGGTGATTTACTTCTTTATGAACTGATTTTTTTGAGCTTCGATTTCTTAATTAGGTGCTTTGGTTCGTTCTCATTTCTTGAGTTTCGATTACTTCTCACATGTGTTTCAAGTTTTTTGCATTGCGATTGCTGATACGAAGCTTGAAGAGCTGCTATATCTCTCAGAATCAGTCCAATTCAATCTCACAAGCTTTACCCAAGCTTCTTCCTCAAGGTACATTCTAGGCAATTGATGTATGATATAATCGAATTAGCTTGATGATTTATTTTGATGGTCTTCGATTTGATTTAAATTGAGTTCATTTGTGCATCTCTGGTTGAATTTTATTTAAAAGATTTTTAATGTGGAAGACAAATTGCTACCATTAAATTTGTTATCTATCTTGTAATGGAATTTAAGATGCGTTTGGATCTCGAACCACTAGGATTTGATGTAAAGGTAGAATATGCAAGTCAATTTTTCTGAATGCATGAAACAGTTTTTGCCTTAAAACAAGATATGTTGATTCAAATTTAAAGGATGTTTGAATGTGCGTTTATAAAGTAATTATTGTGTCTAGATGTGGCAATTTTTACCCATGTTAAAGGAAATGGGTTGGTTTGGGTAAACAAGTGTAATATAATGGGTTGAAATGGGTAACATCATAATATGGAATGGGTTGGGATGTGTAGCACTTAAACACAATGCGGGTCAAGATGGGTAACCAAAAAAGTATGTAAATACATTGGATTCAAACATTTAAGAATGATTATTAACATATTTGATAAGAAAATTACTAAAAATTATCCAAATAGACTATTTGTTTACTTATAACACATCTTAAGCTAAACTAAATTGATTTTTTTAAGAACAATCCATTTAGACCCGAAATTATTTTACTTAAAACCTGTTCTAACCCGCACTCATTCTGATCCGAACCCGTTCTGCCAGTTACCCAACCCGCCCATTTTGCCAGGTATAATTGTGTCTTTATAAATGATAATCATACTTGAACACAAGGCTGATTAAGGATGCCAATAAATGAGGAGCTTTGCATTTTGCTGCAGGAGAAGGCCAGACTGAGGTCTGCAAGTATTTGATAGAGGAATTGAATCTTGATGTAAATACTAAAGAAGACTAGATGGTAAATGGTTTTCTCTTTCCTAATCTTGACACAATATTGTAAACTTTTGTAGCATTGAAATATATTTATATTATTGTAGGTGAAACCCCTCTTATTCATGGAAGAAGACAAAAGCATATAATATTAATCTTCATTGCTAAATACCAACACTCATTTTTAATAAGACATTAATTTTGCATTTAATATTAAATATACTTACTTACCTAATCACACTTAAAACCCGCAGCAACGCGTGGGTTCAACTCTTTAGTTTTGTATTAAAATTTAGTTAGTTAGTTACACAGATCATGCTGCAAAATTCAAAAAAATAGGTATTTGTTTAGATGGGTCAGCTACTAGTCTTTGTATTTAATAATGTGTTTTAATTAGATTATATATCCAGCTTGCTTTAGTATTGGAGTTTGATAGTGGGTTATATTTGTTAAATCAAGAACAAGATTTTGGCTTAGACTAGTGGGTATGCCCCTTGAGTGGGCGTGGGTAGGGCGTGAGTGGGGGGGGGGCGTGATTGGGGCAACGGCGTGAATGTTATCTTCCTCTCTCTCTCTCTCTCTCTCACAGACACACACACATGTATATATATAAGTGGAGATGATGTGGAGTGAGTGGGTAATGGGACATTTCCATCAAAATGGTGGAGTGAGTGGTTGTGGTGAGTGCCTAAGTGGCGCCTACGTGGCGCATATGTGGAGTGAGTGGGTCAAGGGGCATACCTGATAGTCTTAGGGATCAGTTTTGATAAGAAAAGCACCCTTTGATGATGTGGACGTGATTCAGGTGGTGGCTCTCTTTGATGATGGCGGTGGTGCTTCTTTGATTTCTGGAAAATATTCGATTCTTGTCATTTCATATGAAGAGAGTGACAGAGCAGATACGACAATTTTGGTGATTCCGGCCGTTGGTGTGTTGGTCGCCGGCGAAAGGGGCAATGTGTTTTCTTGGTTTCCAACTTGCAAGGAAGGTTAAATATATTTCTATTATATATAAATAAACTAGGCTATAAACCCGTGTATAACACGGGTCGAATAAAAGGTAAAATAAAAAACTAAGAAAGTGTAATATTTTAAAAGAACTAGAATTACATATTTTTACATACAATTAACAACAATATAAAGTTACAACAAAAGTTCATAAATTGTTTAAATGTTTTTTTTGTATACAATATTTGTTTTTCTATCCATAACTTACCATCTTCGTACAAGTCAAACCTTTTCTACTTATTTAAGTATTATAAAAAGAATAAATAAATGAAAAATTAACCTAAAATTTGAAGACATACCTAATAGCACTATAGCAGTCTATACATATCACTTTTTTATATAATTCTTACAATAATTTTCAAGCTTCTTTCTTATTAAATTTATTGTATATTAAATAATAACATTAAATATATCTGTAAATTATTAATTAAATTAAAGTATTAATGATATGGAATTTTAATCAAATTTTATATTAAAAATCACCTTAAACTAAATTTTTATTGGTAATTATTTATTATATTTTTATTTAACCGATGTAATAGACGGCGCATTAACCTCGTAAATTATATATCCATTTATATTTATATAATGAATAAATGTTTTAATAAACACATGTCAGTTTAATAGGTAATCTAAAAATTTGTTTTCCTGCATCTGTTTCATATTAAATATCGTAAATATTTCTTTAGATTTAAAATTTTCTCATTTTCCTTTTATCAAATATTAATGATTCTATTCAATTTGATAAATAATATAACTAAAATATAGTTAATATTGAAATTTATGTAAATTACAAATCTAGGATTAAGTTCAAGTAAAAAGGGTGAGATTGGTGAGAAGGATTGTGGATTTGACAAGTGGCATTACTCTAATTTTATAAAAAGGGTATTTTGGTCATTGTGTTGATTGCTTCAAGTTATTGTGTTTAATGTTTCATGTCATTGTGTTTAATTTTTTTTTATTTTGTTTTATTTTTTATATCATATTGTGTTATTTTGTTATTGTTTTTTATGCATTAAATAAATTGTTCTTATTTATTTTTTATGTTTTATGTATTAAAAGTACATAATTGTGTTACTTTACTATTATGTTTATAAAACTTATAATTTTAAAAAACATAAATTGTTTTTATTTTTTGAAAAATAAATTTTCGACATTGTATATATGTTTATGTCATTGTGTAATATATTCATCATTATGTTTCATCGTCAGAACATTGTGTAATATAATCATCATTGTGTGTTATGTTCAGGTCATTGTGTAATATATTCATCATTGTTTTTTATCTTCAGATGATTGTGTAATATAACATCATTGTGTCTTACGTTCAGGTCATTGTGTAATAGTCATTATTTTGTTTTACGTTAAGGTCATTGTGTAATCTACGCGTCATTGTGTTTTACATTCAGGTCATTGTGTAATACACACATTGTGTGTTATGTTCTTGTCATTGTGTAATATATTCATTATTGTTTTTATCTTCAGATTATTGTTTTTATCTTCAGATGATTGTGTAATATAACGTTATTGTGAAAACGTTCATGTCATTGTGTAATAGTCATTATTTTGTTTTATGTTATTGTGTAATCTACGCGTCATTGTGTTTTACGTTCAGGTTATTGTGTAATATACACATTGTTGTATTATTTTTAAAGCTCATGAATTTATAAAAAAAATAGTTAGACACTACGACGACAAAAAGAAACACTTACAAACAAAAAGACACAATAATAGACAATTAGACACAATGACGCATTACAAATATAAAAGGTAGAGGAAACATTTTTTTTTATTTTCTTATATAACAATAGTATACTCGTTTTAAAGATAAAAAATGCTTTTTTTTTGTGTAATTTTTTTAAAAAAATAATATTGTATGTAAAAGTTATGACCGTTTAAAAAAATTGGGGGAACATGATAAAAAGTCAACAAAAGTGTCTATGACTAAAATACCTTCTACTAACTTTTTTAATACAAGTTTGATCTCAACCATTAAATTATATATCTAATGGTCCACAATCTTTCTCACACTTTTCACTAATCTAAGTCTTTTTACTATAACCTCACCCTACAAATCTATATATGAAAAAATATGATACGCTATTTAAATAAATAATTTTACAATTTATTTATTTAACATGTATAATACACAAGTTTTTAATGTAGTTTATTTATACGTATAACTGTATATTAGAATTTAGATTAACTGTTAATTAAGCTAATTAGTGAAATTATCTGTTAATAACTAAATATCAAAACAACTAATAATTGAATGAGTTAATTTAAAATATTAAATCAATCCTAGAAAGATTAATTATTTTAATATTTAAATAGTTTTATGTCTCAATCAATTAAATTTTTAAAACTTAATTTAATAGTACGTAATAAAGGCAATTAAATCATGATTGTTTTATAGATTGTCATGTGGTAATTGAGAATTGTTATAATAAGTGGCAAAAGATTATTTTTGTTTATTATTATAGTAAGAAGTAAGATTACGGTTTTGGCTCCTGTAGTTTAAGTTTTTTCAATCCAAAATGCAATCTTTTATCAATTCAACCTATGTAATTTAAATAACTAACATTTTTTGCTCTCAAACCTAACTATTATAACGTTTTTATTAATTAATTAATAAAAAAGTCTGAGTTAACTAGATGGTTTTTTTTTTGGGATGTCAAGGCCGTATGAATGCCTTTTAATTTTAAAAAATCATACTATCATATCTGTTCAAACTATTTTAAAAATTACTAGCACTTGATTCGATATTATCATCACAACGCATGTGGGACTAGCTCACTTGGTAGAGGCTTGCCTCTTAGTTAGGGAGGTCATGAGTTCAATCTCATGCAAATGTGTAATTATGGTGTAATTTAGGTGGTAGTAAATTAGCCATTCAAAAAAAATCCCAACGCATGTCTTAATGTTTTAAGGTTTTGCTTTTTTTTTTTTTTAGTTTTAAATGTTTTGACCTTTTCCTTTATATGTTTTCTTTGTATTTTACTATATTCATAAATATAAACGAGAATGTTATTTTTCTAATTTTATGATTAAATTCATGCAACTTTGATTGCAAAACTACAAGACAGTGCTAAAGTTAAGAAATTAGATAAACTAGTAAGCTTAGATGTGCATTATGTTAGAGAATTATAACTAAAACTCACGCACTACAATTGAAATGTAGATAAAAAACACGATAATATAATGTCTCATGCGTTATGGTATAAAAATTATATAAAACCTATTTTAATAGCAGAAAAAAATCAAGAAAACTCAAAAGTGATGTCATATGATACATCGTGTATACAAACTTATAACTTTCGTTGTGTTATTCTTCAGTTGGTTAATAAAAACCTTTAAAAAAAGAAATACAAGTCAACAAACAAATATATTGAGAAAATTTTTATATATAAAGAGAATTAGGAATAAAATCTAGCTAACTATTTTTGTAGTAACCCAAATAATTTTGTCAAGATTAAGCCAAATCTTGGATTTTTTTCAAATATCATTGTGACACATATGGAGCACTTTCTTCCTCTATGTGTATGTGTAATTTCAACACCGTTTAAGAGTTAACATCGTTGTAAGTTTTTTTATAATATTATGTATCATTAATTACCATTGTCCACGAGTATTTTAGGAAGTTATCACGTCTTCGACAAGATATGCTTTATGATTTTACAACATAATGTTAACAGATGTGACGTATTTTAGGAAGTTATCACTGTCCACGAGTATTTTAGGAAGTTATCACGTCTTCGACAAGATATGCTTTATGATTTTACAACATAATGTTAACAGATGTGACGTATTTTTGTATATATATTTTGATATTCGAGATCATGTCTGCTTTTTAGGCCACTCGGAGTGGGGGTTCAGGAAGAGCCAGGGAAGCCTTCACCAATCCGGGGCCGACCGGGAATACCGGGCCCCCAGAAACGTCTTGGGGTAAATCGGGGACTACTCACCGAATCAGGCCGAGCATGGGAGTGTAAAAAAGAGCCGTTGTATTCGACCGTTGGTGCATGCATGCCGTTGGTTTTCAAAAAATAAAAAATAAAAAATCCAATTTTATTCCTATTTAAAAAACCAAAAATCTCACACTTTTCTCTCATCTTCTACATTCTATACACTAAATTTATAAAATTTTCAAGTAAAATGGAAGGAGGTTCATCATGTGGTGGGTCGTCAAACAAAAAATTTAGAAAACCACGGCCAAAAAATATACAAACTGCTCAAATGAACCCGTTCAACACACCCGGGTATCGTCCACAAATGCCATCTCCGAATCAACCAAACTTCTATTACGATCCAATGAACCCGGCTCAATATTTGCAATATTCACCGGGCACTCAACAACAATTTAATCGGTGGGAGCAATCGTATCAACAAGATCAACAAAGTTATCAACAATTCGATCAACAAGCTTTTCAACAACAATCTCCATTTCATGATAATTTTTCTACATTTATTTTTATATTAATATTTTTATATTTTATTTTAATATGTTTATTTTTATATGTTTATATTTAACGTTTATTTTTATATGTTGATATTTAACGTTTATTTTTATTTTTAGACTATCGTGACCATAATCAAGATGACTCGGATTCAAGCGAACATAATAAAAGTGTTCAAGTCGAGTCGGAAAAAGAAGAAGAAGAAGAACCGGTTAGGCCAACGGGAAAGAAAGCAATAGGAAAGAAAGCACCGACCAAGCGTTGGACCGATGAAGTAAAGGTTGCGTTGGCTAGATCTTGGCTAACTATTTCTGAAAATCCCGATGTTGGTAATGCGCAAAAAAAGGATGGTTTTTATAGAAAGATATTTTTTAACATTGTTTAAGTTAACAAAAAAATCACGGTTGATGCTTAAATTTATATTGTTTATATGTAGGTAACTGACCATTTTCACCGTCTCATAAAGGATAACTCGAGGACTATTGATCAAATCTATTCCAAATGGAACGATTTGAACTCCGCCATGAAGAAATGGAATGGTTTTTACCAACAGGCTTCAATGAATCGCAAAAGCGTCGAAGAGGATGAACATGTTTTCAAAAAGGCCATGAAAAACTACAAAAGCGTGGTCAAGTCAAAGGGATTCCCTCACATCCAAGCGTGGGAGATGGTTTGCGATAACTTTTTATGGTGCGACATTCCACCCGTGGGTTGTCAGTCGCAATCTACAACAAAAAGGCCGAAGCCAAACGAGTCAATGGGTAGTGCGAACGCCCACATAAACCTTGATGATGACGAAGACGTTGACGGCCAACATGATCGTGATGGCCCACACATTTACTATGAACCGGATAGGCCAAGTGGGAAAAAGTGGGACGACACCGTGCAAAATGAGAAAAAATGGGGAAAACTGATGTGACGATGATGTGGCAATGGAGAAAAGTGGGATGACTCCTAATGATCTTAAAGGTGTGATACCTGTCGCAAAGACTAGTTTAGTAGTATACTCTTAGCCGGCTAGAATTTTGGGTATGGATGTTTCTTTACAAGTATTTTTGCAATTTTACATGTATAATAAAAATACGTTGTCATGAAAGACAAGAGTCGACTGAGTTTCTAAAGTTTAAGAAGTGAAGTCCAAAATATGAAATTATATATTTATTACTCCATTTGTCACCCTCTTCTTCAACTTCCCTTCTAATCATCCGGCAGCCGCCATCAACCGATTCTCTCTCATGCTTACACATTTTATACAAATTTCAGCAACATGAATCAGATTTTAAATATATGATATCAAGATTCTTAACGCATAAATGAAAACCAACGTCTTTCTATGTATGCGACCGCCGGTCAACGAAGCAGAAGACGAAGACTACATAAAACCACCGCCACCAGTCTCCTGTAAGACCTCCGGTCGCCGGAATCGGGGTCTACGACAGGGGAAAAGGGTTGCTCCTGATAAATGCACCCGTCAACTGTGCTTCAAGTCAAACGGTAACATATCGGAAAGTAAGTCGGAAAATCCAGTTCAGAAAGGCTTGCCAACGGAAAGTTTGGTGTCATGTGACCCGGATGTCACGGTTCCTGCTAGTCGTGTAAATAGCTCATTGCAGAGATGGAGGGCAAAGATGAGAACCTCAAACCCACGTTGGTCAGTTCCGGACCCCAAGCAAGCACGAGCCTCCTTCGTAGGGTTTGCCAGTGGTTCGCCAAAAACTCCGAAGATCAGCAGTTGGCCAGTTTCCGAAGCAAGCATTTTGAATTCTTTTTCCGATGAGAAGTTAGTTTCTTTGAAGAAACTGAGTATGATCTCAAACGATGATAAAGCCAGCCATGATTTTAAGTCAAACTCAGGGGCGTATATGATGGTTAGTAGCCTAATTTTCACAATGTTTTTTGGAAAGCTGTTTGGGATTGTGGGTACATTGATATTGGTTTGCTCTCTTTACCCTCACCGCAAGAATCATCATGGCACGGAAAACATGGTGGCGTTCAACTGGCCGGAGAAAGGTTCGCCGGAGGAGTGTAAAAAGAGAGTCATAATGGCTGGACTGCTGGAAAGGAAGAACCATTATAGATAAAAAAAAAAGTGTGAAACATGAATTTTTTTAGTTGATGCACGTCAATTTTCACCAATCTGAAACACCCTGCCACATTTTTTTTTTTTTTAATTTGGAAAACCCAATTCGTAAGGAACCCACGTACGTATGGGTCTGATCGGACCAACTTTGGGCTGGTGTTCGCATTTCTACATTTTGGTAATTGTCAAACAAAATGTAAACCATCAAATTAACTTTCATTGTTTCTTTTCCGGCAAGGTGTATGATTATTTGAATTTAAAATGTAGGTTACAAAAGTTACCATAAGTGAGTTCAAACAAACATTATAATTATAATTATAATTATAATTATTTATATATCTTAGTTTAAATATAACGTTTATTTGATATAATTGCTCCGTTTGCATGGTATATATAATAGATGGGTTATATTTTGCTTGGGTTGTTTCTTATTTTGTTTTTTTCTGCTTTATGGCTTTTGTTTTAGTTTGATCTATTACTTGTTTTTTTACGTGTGTTACATTAATTGTTTGTATGTTTATTTTATGTTATGTATAGGCTAGTGCATATGTAAAAAATAAATCACAAGTTATAAATCATAATAATAAATAATTAGAAGTAATGTAACATATATCAGCCAAAAGTTTATCTATTATAGTCCCTTTATTCAATTAGTATAGTGGTGAAATTTGTCTTTATGTCACCCTTCTCATACTATATAGTTTACTAAACTTTATTAGATATGTATGTTTGTTTAGTCGGTAAATGTTATATTTTAATGTTCTCATTCAAAGGAGGTAAAAGAGGGTAACTAGTTTGTGTATATATATTATCAAGTCGGTCAAACATTCTATAAACAAGGATATTATTGTTGTTTGTAATTTAATCCTCATCTTATGCCAGGTTAGCGCTCATAGTTTAAGCACGATCATCCAAGTAAACCTAATGGTGAACAGCCACCCACGCCAGCAAAACGCAAACAACGCTAGAGACCCGGTCCGCTCACCATTTCAAAGGAAATCCACTGTCCGAAAACTAATTGTAATAAAACTTCTGACTCACTTTGAATATACTGTTTTAAGTAAGACTTGAACCCATGATCTTAACATGCATTAGAAATTGCAAAGTCATAGGGTTATCTCCTACTAAACCAATTTATCTAGGGCTCATTGATGTAGTCACCTTAATTAGTTTCAAAAGTGATGAGATGCATCCTTTAATTAATTTGCTTTGTATTCATAAAGTACTTATAAGTTATTCTAGTTTAAATTTTTGGTGTTGTTAACTCTCGAAAACACAAAAAGGATTAGATAATTAAATACGTACATATGGGATGGTTCGAATGTTAACTATTCCTTATTACGAGAACCGAATAACTACATCTTATTACTTTGGAGTCCAAACTAAAGTAAATCTAAAGGTGTAGATTTTTTTTTATTAATGTAGATCTTGCACGCTAAGGAAATTTAGTTCCGTAGGTACAACTCAAGAAGCTGAATTATCAAACATGTCACATTGTTTTTCTTACTCTTACACTCTGCCCATTTTATTTATGTAGGTACATTCATACGCTTTCTTTCTTATTACCCTCTATTATTGATCAATCTCTCCAACTTTGATTTATATTTAAGATCAAGATCGTAAACAATAAAAAACGTTAGCGGCTAGTCATTTAGCAAAAATTTCGCTTATTTAATTACCTAAAGGTTATGAACACATATAATTAAACGAATTAACGTGAACACCTGTTTTGTTTGTTGAGTTGCATTTGTAAAAACTTGTTTATATTTGTTAGTTTTTTTATTGCGTTGCTTGCATGCATTGTGTAATAGTAAGACCTACAATTCATTTTTCTTCTTTTGAATTTTAGGATAAATGAGAGGAAAATAATAAACATTACATTTATAAAATCTTCTATAACTTTTTATTTTTACTTTTTAAAATTGAAAATTGAAATTTTCATTTTTTTAGATCTTCTCACAATATATAGTTTTCTGCATCTATATTTATTTCACTATGTAATTTAGTATCTTGTTTTAGTATCTATATTTAATCTCATCTTATAAAATATAATGTATGTATGATCAAATAATTACCAAAAAAGGGCAAGTGCATGAGTGAAAGAAAACTACTCATCAAATATCGCTTCTAAAAAGTGTGTACCTTTTTATCCATAAACTTCTACTTGGGTGATTTTAACCTAACCTTGGGGTAAAAGCACTTCACCGGTCTATTACATGTCTTTTCATTCATATGTTGTACAAATGGAAAGATTAATTAATAGATACTTCTCTATTTTCGATTATAAACATAAATTCCCATTTTAAAAATAGGGTTAGGTTACCCATTTTTGTATTTTTATTATTTAAGATATACACGAGTAAAAAAATATTTATGTAATGTGATTAATTTGATTTGAGTATAATATGTAGATTTTAACACCTAGAAAATATGGTATAATATTATTGACTCAACTTTTAAAAAGAAAAGGAATTATTTACTTTAAAGACAAGGAAGTGATCACGAGAGTTGAAATTCTAAACCAAATATATATCACGCATTCTTAGATATAAAGAAAACTAAAACGGTTATGTATTTACAAGCTTCATGTGATAAACCTTTACTTTCGTGATATTGTTCTTTATGGCTTCAGTTTTTTTTTTTAATTTATTTCCAAAATTATCACAAAATTTTAATAAAAATATTTATGTGTCGCATAAAGTGTGATATTGCAAAATGATGGATGATGAAGCGCCCATCGGAAGGGATCTGCCTGTCGAAGCATGTTGGACTAATTTTGTCAATTAATAGTTGATTTCGTAGCAACTTGTTCAATATATAAGAGGTTTTCTCATGCTTCTGACTTACGTGTATGCTTACATATACGTAAACTACTTTACATGTATAGTTCAAGTCGAATGATTGAAGAAAACACTTTTTAATATCTAATAATGTTACATGTATATAACCAACAAATTACATGTGCGTAACATTGTATGTAAACACTATAATCATCTTTTTTGAGTTTATTAAATATATATAATTTGGTCAAGTTAATGTGTTTGATTGAAAAAATCTAGTTTTTTGAATGAAAAAATTATGTTTGTTTGAATTCAATTATTTGAGTGAAAAAGTTCTAAAGTTTATACGTAAATTAAGAGAGAGAAGAGTAATTTTATAAATTTTATTAAACATAAGAGAGATACAAGATTGTTATGACTATTATTCAATATAAGTCTTATAGTTAAACCATTTGGTTACCATTTATTTGTAATATTGTTATTATATGTTCTCAATCATAAATTGCTTAAAAATAAACAGAGAAAGTAGTTTTTTTTCCTTTTCTAGATAAAAAAAATTAGAAACCCTCGCTATTAATAAGTCCATTATCGTTATCTATCAGTCACTCAGTTAGTACTACAAACAGATATTTTTGGCTGGACCAAGTGTTTTCTTGTAAAAGGAAAAGTTTTCTCTCCTTTCAATATGATCTGAAATTATTACTTTTAATTGGTTGAGATAACCATTTATGTGGTTTATTTAGATTCGAATTTTTTTTATGATGTTCTTAAAAATTTGAACTTATCCAAATAAGAAGTATGTTTAACCGCTTTGAATCTCTTGGAATAAATGTGATTTGTATATCTAAATAAACATGTTTTATTTAGTTTATTTGATTCAATTCAAGATATCCGATCCAAATAAGCAGGTTTTTACAAATCTGTTGTTTGATTTATAAACCAAATAAGAAATCTGGATACGAATAGAAACTGATAAAAATATCCGAATAAGATTTAAGATTAGTTTTTTTTTTGTCTCGGATAAAATTTGTATTTTGAATTTTTTTTTTTTTGTTTTTTTTAATCAACCATACTGAAATAAGATTTAAACACTTCATATAAATGTGATTATGCTATTATACCTATGTATCAATTATATAGGGTCACTTTGACAGTATTATTTAAGGAAATATATATGATTTAAGGACAACATTCATAGAGTAAAGTTCAAAAAGTGAGTTTTCTTCAATGATTGGAGCTCGATGTTTTCATATACACATGAGGTGCTTCCTAAAGTTAAAAGTACAAAAGGCTAATAAAAGTAGCAATCATCTCCCCTTTATTTCTTTTTTTTCTTTCTTAGAACGTTAACTTTTTTTTAACTCTAACTTGTTATGAGGAGAGGAGACTTAAATCTTTGATGTCACAAAGAACTTTATAATTCTAACTTTAAATAGTTTTATTATTACATCCAACCATGACCCTGTTCTCTTGGTTGCAATCACCAAAAAATGAGTTTCTCTATCTTTAAAATGTTGTTTTTACTTTGTTTTTGGTTAAATCAATTTTTATCCTCATACTTGTATAATTATGTCATATTCCCACAATTTTATATTATCCTCAAATCAACCCATGCTTGCCTGTCATTCTAGAGGAAATCACCCACCTAAAGACCCACTACAAAAATAAAAACTAAATGTGCATTTAAATAAAAGAAAAAAAAGTTGTTGCATTCAAAATTAGCTACAAGATTATACAAAATAAAAACTACAATTCAAGTTTAATGACAAACGAAACCAATTCAAATACATTCAAACAAAGCCAAATATATTGTCATTTGTTTATTGGAAGAGGAAAAAGGAAAAATAAAAGTGAATTAAAAGTTTTGTTGTTATGACAACTTGTCATCGTTATAGGTAATTCAATAGGTAACAAAAATTCCCTCCAATCCCACCAAAGGTATTGAGAGGGTATTTAGTTGTATATAGAAAAAAAAAATCTATATTCTAATAAAAGAATAGCTATTATGAACACTTGTCATCTTCTAACTAAATATAAAAAAAAATCTCGCATCTCTCTCATATTAAATACTAGGTTAGCACCCCGTGTATTACACGGGCTGAATGATAAAAATATAATAAACAATCATTAATGAAAATATAGATAATATAAGTTTTTTTAATATAAAATATTGCTAAAATTTTGTATAATTTAATAATTTTAGTAATAAAATAATTATATTATTTCTTTAAACAATAATTTTTTTGTATCTTTATTTTTTTAAAAATACTATTTTTAAAAATTGTATATTTTGTAATAAGTTGGATATTTAAAATGTATTTTTTTAATATTAATATATTTTTATGTATTATAAAATATGTTTCTTAGTTTAAAAATGCAAACCAAAATATTTTATATTTAATATTATTATTTAATATGAAGTGTATTTAATAGGAGAGAGAGGCGGGAAAATCGAAGTTGAGAGGCTTTGTAATCACGCCATGTGTCTCTATAAACTTTGATTTATTATAATAAATAGATTAATGATCTTTTATATTAAATATTAATAATAAATCATTTTAAATAATTAAATTATACAATTAAATATAAAACATATATATCTTCTTATCATAAAAATTAATTAAAACTTAATAAATCGTATCATAAGAACATTTCATTATATAATATCTTAAGATATAATTTTAGAATTTTTAATCCTTATTTGTAATATGTTATCTTTAAACATTCAATAGTTATTATTTTATAAACAATTAATAATATCAAACATACAATTTTTTATAAAAAAATGTTATATACAACATGTTAGATTTATTAAACCCATGTAATAAACGTGTTTCTTACCTAGTATAAAATAAAAGAAGACCTATAGTGACAATTGTTGTAGTTATATGTTAACATATAGTGATGATTTTTGCCATTACTATAAATTTCGTTCCAATGAACTAGTTTTATTGTAGTGCCTTTGTATCTCCTTGTTGTAATTGAAGCCTTAAAATGTTAATTCTAATAGCAAGCTTTTCAGTTAATCATCATTTGTTTATAAGTTTAACCCTTTTAATTTATTATTGAATTTACTTTTTCCTATTAAGTAATTGCTAGTATAAAATTATGATTTTGCAAACAAAAGCACAAATCTCTCTGAAATTATTGAGCCTAAAATCATTAAAATATATAACACCTCATAAAAGTTCATAAAAATAAAGGGATCACTAGTAAATAAGATAGTACGCACGACTATTCGATAATTAGCTCATAAAAGTATGGTAATAAATAGAGTACAATCTTAGTATTATCACATAACCGCTAGCTAGGGGATAATTATTAACATCCAGCCAAATCAGATATTACTCAAGATTTGAAACAAGCACGTGCAAGGGTATTAATGACTTTTTTTTAATAGTAATGATCTTACGTAGCAGGTATGTTATTTTAACATAACCCACTAGACAGAGGTCTTATATACGTCCCTTAGATACGCAAGAACCTCGTGGAATAGGTAAACTCTTGCCCCTATTGGAATCGAACCCGAGATTAAAACCCATATTCAACCTGACAACCTCTTACCTGGATATCCAAGGAAACGCCTCAAATGGTGTTCGAACCCTCGTCTCTTGCGAGATTTGTGCCTCCCTTACCACTAGACAAGATTCCTAAGATTATTAACGAGTTCTTGATTATATGCGTAGATGCCCATAAATCTTGCAGCAAAAATCATATTTGGCACCTTCCCCTACAAATATCTTCTCTAATATTCCGTACATTTTGGGTTACTTCTAAACATATCCTATCTCGTTTATTCGTTGGCCCTGTACGTTTAGTCACTTCCATTTTAGCTGGCGAATTCCAATGAAGAATCACTATTTTTTTTTAAGATTCTAATATTCATATATCACACTTTATCACCTATACGTTATATTTAGGTCAAATTAATCGTATTATTCTTACATAACTTTTACTTACATAATTTTTAATATTTTTTAACATTAAAAAGTATAAAAAGAATGCGTTATTGATATACAAGTGTACTGATATGAATAGCTTGTTTTATTAAGGTTAGGTTATTAATTAGTATACCAATAATACTATCTTTTTGTAATTTGGTGTATAGTATACAGGTCATAGATGAAGTAAGAGGTGTAATGAATATCTTGATCTTTTTTATTATCTTTTTGTAGAATCAATTTTTTTTATGTTACGTAAAATTTTATGATTTGTAATAAAATTGTATATTAAATTATGTGATTCTGGCTCGAATTAAATCGTATAAGACTGCTTGTAAAAGAATTTAAAAAAGCAATTTATAAAAATATTATATATCAAATTTGTGACCAAAAATGCAAGCAGTAGTACCGAGTTTTACAGTAGTGTATCTATGTAAAATATTAAATTGATTATGCATATATATATATATATATATATGGATTTATTCTATTGATAACTACTAAATATGAAAGAACTAAATGAACTAATTTTGAACCATATGTTATTAAGGGTATAAAAGTAATTTAACTTTAAAATATGAGAAATTATTATTTTACCCTTTTAAATAATCACTCTATGTACAAAACTTAAAGCATAATGTACAAGTGTATTATGCAGTTCTCAAGTTTCTAATATAAAAGTGGTTCTTAATGGAATACCTTCCTCTATATATATATATATATATATATATATATATATATATATATATATCATTTATTAATTTTATACAATCACCTAATACATGGAAACCCCAATACAACAGGAGCCAACATATACAATAATTGAGCGTAACTTGTAGCAATAATCGCTCAAACATAATCCATATATATATATATATATATATATATACTATATAATAAAACAATAACAATACGCCACGTGGCGTCAATCTAGCGTATCCACATCACAACATTGCCATGTGGCCTTTTTCTAACCTATCAACATGGCATATTTGACAATTTTAAAAATTAATTTCATTTATTACAATTATTAAGTGAAACTTTAAAAAAAAATTTAAAGAAAAAAGTCAATATTCATATTAATGACCATTAAATCATTTGAATGTCTACATTTTCAATAAATACATTTTAAAATTCAAAATATTAAATTTCATTTCAATTATATAAAGAAATATTTAGATATTTATAAAATTTTATTTTCAGTTTTTTAAAACATTAAAAACTATATGTTACTTGTATATCTTTTTTTATCATTAATTTTTTTATAATGTTTATTTTATACAGCTCTGTGTGATACACAGGTCAATAGCCTAGTATTATCTATATCTATATCTATATCTATACTTCTATACTATATAATAAAACAATAACAATACGCCACGTGGCATCAATCTAGCGTATCCACATCACAACATTGCCATGTGGCCTTTTTCTAACCTATCAACATGGCATATTTGACAATTTTAACAATTAATTTCATTTATTACAATTATTAAGTGAAACTTTCAAAAAAAAATTAAAGAAAAAAGTCAATATTCATATTAATGACCATTAAATCATTTGAATGTCTACATTTTCAATAAATACATTTTAAAATTCAAAATATTAAATTTCATTTCAATTATATAAAGAAATATTTAGATATTTATAAAATTTTATTTTCTGTTTTTTAAAAACGTTAAAAACTATATGTTACTTGTATATCTTTTTTTATCATTAATTTTTTTTATAATGTTTATTTTATACAGCTCTATGTGATACACAGGTCAATAGCCTAGTTTCCTAACTAAATCTCATATATATCAAACACAAATACACATCAATTATGACCATAGTTGATGCAGCTTTATTCTAGTTAATTACCTTGAAGAAGATGCACTCTTAGACTGACTGTGAACACTGCTCAAAGAAGTGCTGAGGACTTGTGAACTCCCATTCGATGATGGCTCGGTGAAGAAAACAATAGGCTCCGTGTTGCCAAGAAATAACTTGACCGATCCTGGGACTGGTGGCATGTTAACCTCTGAAACTCCTTCAAGGATTTGTTCCACCAAACTCATAGATGGCCTGCTATGTTCCTCATCTTGGATGCACCAACAAGCAATTTTGCATATTTTTGTGACTTGGTCAACACTAGCCTCCCTGTTTAACCTGCTGTCTAGCAGGCTAAGGATATCACCTCCAGCCGTAAGTACAGTAGCAACCAAACCAGGAAAGAATATACTGTTTGACCCATCAGATTGCTCAGCATTTCTTTTACCATAAACTAATTCAAAAAGCATCATCCCATAGCTAAAAACATCTGCTTTGGCTGTGACAGGCACCCCCGATAACCATTCAGGCGCTAGATATCCTTTTGTCCCTCTAAAAGTCGTCAAAACCCGACTAAAATCTCGACCCACAAGCTTTGCAAGACCAAAATCTGCTAATTTTGGACAGAAATCTGTGTCTAAAAGAATGTTTTCTGGCTTTATGTCACAGTGAATGATACAGTCTCTGCACTTCTCATGCAGATAAACCAGCCCTCTTGCAATTCCAATTGCAATATCATACCTTGTTTTCCAGTTTAGAACACCATCTTGTTTTTCATGGAATAAATGGGAATCAAGAGAACCGTTTGGCATGTAATCATACACTAACAGCTTACTGCTACCTTGTGCACAAAACCCGCGAAGGCGTATGAGATTAACATGTTGAATGGTTCCGATGGTGCTGACTTCGCTCCTGAATTGTTTATCTCCTTGACTAATGCTTTCAAGCTTTTTCACCGCCACAATGGATGAATCACCAAGTACCCCTTTGAAAACAGACCCAAAACCACCACCTCCTAACTTCTGTGTGAAATTTTTTGTGGCTATTTGTAAGTCCCTGTAAACAAATGACACCAAAGATCCCTCCATTGTTGTCTTTCCAACCAATATCCTCTTTTTTCTATAGATTATAAACAAAACTGCACCCAAGACAAGCAGAACTCCACTTGCAACCGACCCGATCACAACACCAAGATTATTTTTTTCATGAACCCGAGAAGGAAGATCCTTAGAAGCAGCTTTGATATAGATTGTTTTCCCATTAGCATCGACTTCTCTAAGATCTAAAAGCTCTACATCCCAAACTGAACACTGATTATCTGAAAACATGTACGCATTACACCCACAATTGTTTAAACAATTTGTACGACATTCTCTGCCACTTCCAACCGCCAGAGACTTAAAATTTGGAGGGAGCTTAGAGATTTCAACAGTTAAAAAGGAGATTAATTCCTTGTTATTTCCACATTCTAAATTAGTTTTTCTCACACACCCACCGGAGAAATCACTCTGATTCCAATCATTTTCTGATTTGGGTTTGAAACCAGTCAAGCAATTACAGAATGGCAATCCAGTCTGTCTGCAAGCACCAAAAGCCCCACACAAAGCATAAACCTCACACTGTGTTCTAGGTTGAGCCCAAAACAAATTCCATTGTTTTGTAGCTTCTAACCATGTTAGTTGTTGAACTTGACCAGAAACATCCATCACAAATCTAGATATAATTGAAGGGTTATACACAGAGTAAGTGAAGTAACTCTCGTTTTCGCTTGAAACGAAACTGAAATTATAAATATAATTTGACCTCATTTCAGGTACTATGCTAAATATTCGTCCATCCCATGGCCCGCTTGTCCAGTATTGTTCTGATCTATTCCACTTGCTTATATACTCTCTAGTTGAAGGTATAAGCTCTAAAGAAAAGAGCCCTACACCAGGATCTTCATTGCTTCTCCATGAAGTAAGAATTTGACTCTTTCTTGTTCTATAATCATAAGCAAGTTTAGCACCAGGTAACCAAGTATGAACTGGATGATCGAAACTTTGCCAAATGGGTTCATCTGATTTCAACCGGTCCCTCAAAACTAAATTACCGTTGTCAAGTAGCATGACAATTACAGAATTTAAACTGGTGGTGGTTATATTTGTCGACCAAATTGGCATCTTGAACTCATTTAAGAGCACCAAGTTCCCATTTACAAGTTTTAATTCTGAAATGAATCTATCAAAGATGGGTTTTTCTCTATTTGCTACCCAGACTATGGTAGGAAGATTGGAAAGAACCTTTTTATACCAGATGCCTATGTAATAGTTGGAAGTATTGCCTGCTTTGAAGAACCCCAGCTCAAAGTTTTCACCTTTGGACGTGATTGTTTGGTTTCCAGATAAAGACTGATTTGCAGATATAGTGTCAGCTCCAGATGAGAGAGAAATCATTAGACAGAAACACAAAATGAGCAAGAACTCCATTAATGACTAAACCCTGTTACTTTTTGTGAATTACTTATTTGATTGATACTAGTATTGTGTTACCAGCATAGAGTTTTATAGAAATGACATTTGAACAGTAAGTACATTATAACTTGCTAAAACCGTTTGGAATGATAACGAAGAAGTCAAGTCAATATAATTTATAAGATTTCTTCCATTATTACAAGTCCTTTCTCCATAAACTGTAAAGTTAAAAGACTATCATGGAAGACTTGTGAAATTCAAAAATAATTTGGAAAAAAGAAGCACAAATTGACAGTGGAATGGTTCAAATCCCATTTATATTCCACAAACTAGACAAGTCCCTATGTCACATCCCTGTTTTCCCCATCGGTGCAAGCAAATTGATTGGCCCACATTGAATGGGTCTTTGTTGTGACCCAAACCTACCCCTTATTATTTCGGTCCTGTTTCTTTTGTTTTCTCCCTTTTTTAAATAGCAATCTAATATATTTCTAATATTACACAACTGCCATGCAGGACTTAAACCCTCAACCTCCGTGGGAAGGGACACCACTATGTAAGCACCCAGACGGCAGATACCATTGAGCTACAACTACAAGCCCTTTGGTTTTGGTCCCTGCTAACTTGGTAGAAACCAATGCCCCATTTGCGGTGCACACATATAATGTATATGTGTGGGCCCTCAAGGGGTCAAAGTAAAATTGCACTAATTTTAACGTTATTTTACTTACTTTGTAAAAATAACATTAAAAATGTTGGGATAATCAACTTCAAACGATAACTTTGAGCCGGGGAAACTTCGGAACAGCCTCTCTATCCTAACTGGGATAGGGGTAAGGCTTGTGTCCATCCTTCCCCCCAGACCCTACGGATAAGTGGGAATATAATGGGTAAGTTTGTTTGTTTGTTTTGTAACTTGGTAGAAACCACAAGAAGAGTCATTTGATAAATGATAAGTCGCAAAAGATTTTGTTAAATTAACATATTTGTAAACATTGATATTTCATTACATCATGAGCATCAAGAAAGTATCATCTTGTATTAAAGTAGCCAAATTTATGATAACGGCTTTTCTAAGCTAGACCACCATTGAAGCAAAATCTATTTGCATTTAGTAGTTATGCAAAGAACCTTTGCATCTTCACCTTTACAGGATAATAAAAATGCAAGATCATTTAAAGAAAGGAATGCTTGAGAAGTTACGCTAGAAGATGCAACATCATTGCCAACCCCAAAGTGCTCACAACCAACCTTAAGTAAAATCATAAATGCTTATGGCATCTAGCTTATTGCCCTCAATCTAAAAAATAACACATTTTCTTAAATTGAGAATTGTAAGCAAATACTCATGACATGTTGTGAGCAGGGCTTGGGTTAAAAAAGTAGAATGTATTTTAATTATGATCTTTGGTAAATTAATTTCTATTATCCCTTCACATAACAATCATACTAATCAGAACCAGATGCCCAAACATATCCCTTTCATCCTAATTCTAGTTAATAGTTATATATATTTCCATGTGCTCTTTTCAAATTGCACATATTCAATACAGATTTAGAAATTTACTATCACTTGACCAGTTAGCACAAACAATTAGCTAACATTTAATCATCAGAACAATCTTCAGTGGTCAGTTTCGCACCACGTTTAAACCTTCTTAACAAACTAACCCTAGTTTTACGAAGATGCAATCTAGAGTGTTTGATCCTTTTACTCTTTAGTTTAACCTGAGTAAAACTATCACAAGAAAGAGTAGACTCACATTCGCCTTCAACTCGTGCCCTTTCTTCCTTGATCAAATGTTTTGGAAATAAACTTGATGTTCCATAAATGTTGTGAAGATGGTAACATGGATCAATATAAGATAATGATGAAGACACGATACCTTTAATGTTGTTTGGGCATAGATACTTAACAAACTCCACTAACTCCGAAAAACAGGAATGATCAGAATATGGAACTGTGTAGATATACTGATGATACTTTTCAATGTTATTTGTATATCTATTTCGCATATTCATATGAAGATCATTGCCAGTCTCTGTCTTCAACGAAGAAAGATCACAAGATTTATCCTTTCCCTTTAGTTTCCATGGAAGTCCAGATGGCATAATCCCAATTGTCGGATGCATAGTATTTAATCCTTCCAACGTTTCAACAGAAAAGCTGTAACGAGGAACAGCTCGCACTCTTGTCAAAGTGGATTTGGTTGTGAAATTGTCATGCAGTCCAAGAAGATGCATGGTTTGTAAGCGCTCTGGCCATACCCAAATCTGCGATAAAATCAAAAACAAAAATGCAAAAAGTACCCTTAAAATCATCTACACACATTATTTAAAAAAAAAAGCTATAGAACCAGTTGGTAGCGAACTACCTTTATATTCAGAATTTTTGAAATGTAGAGTAATAAATCCTCTTTTCCCAAAGTATCTATGCCAATGATGATGTCATGTTCAGGATAGGTATTAATGATGTTAACTACCTGAAGATGGTTCATTAAAGAGTAAGATAAAAATTTCTGTAGTTTACTCTCTTATATAATAAAGCATAAATAAACTTTTAAACGGGATGCTTGCTGTTAAATCTTGATATATGATAAAAGAATATTACCTGTTGAGCAGCAACTTCCCTTGAAGGAAATGAGTAGGATGGGTTGCAGTAAGTGTTGTCGATATAAATGGTATCAATTTTATCGTTTTTGAGAGCCTTAAGAAGCATATTTTTTCCCATTTGTGTAGTTTCACTTGTTACTTCCCAACGGAAGTCCCCAGTGTAAAGCGTGATGCCAAACACACCCCGGAATAGATACATAACTGCACCTGCCACATAGCAAAGATATGATAGAAATCAAAAACTAAAAATCTAATTCAAAAATTAATATTTGATTATAACAAAACCAACTGTCTAACACTTGGACCTAGGAGAATTATACACTGACAAGTCGACTTATGTATGAGAAAGCATTTTAAAGGATATCAATAAAGTGATAAATGTTAGAACGAGTTGTATTTCTTGGTTAATTTGCAACATACTTTCATGTTTCCCCTGTTGCATATAAAACAATATTAGAGTGCCCAAATACATACAAGCTAGACGGATGCAAACTGATTGAAATTCTAGCCATATTACTTAACAATTAACAATAAACTGAATAACTGATAAACCAATGCACGAATTGTTCATGGACATATGGAACACTGTTTTTGGACTGGCTAAATAAATGAAAAACTATAAGGAGATCATCCTGCCGTCAGCACTGATTTAAGTGATTAGTAATACAAGAAACTTATGTAGAGTGCAAGAATGGTCATTTCTCATTAACATAAAAAAACGTTAGAAATCTGTAAAAATCTTCTGAACATGCTTAAGACAACGTAATGTGTTTGTCCATCACAATGAAAAGTGATTAGTAATACAAGAAACTTATGCAGCGTGCAAGAATGGTCATTTCTCATTAACATAAAAAAAACGTTAGAAATCTGTAAAAATCTTCTGAACATGCTTAAGACAACGTAATGTGTTTGTCCATCACAATGAAAGCACCACAAACTCATTTTATATACCCTGGAATGAAAAAAGCAATTCCTACCATGATGAACAACAGCAGGGCTCATACAGGCACTCTGAAACATGCAAAAACTTGCTGCTGTTTTTACGTTTGGAGACTAAAATTGTTTAGATGAGGTAGAGAATATGAACATTTGTACGCACTAAACCACATCCCATTCCAAAATATATGAAACCAGTGATTTCATTAATTACACACAATTTTATGAATGACATGACAAAGAAGCAACACGGTAATTTATATCACTCAACAACATATATGTAAATTTCTAATATTTTTTTAGTAGAGAGGTATCTTTTACACTAGCATCATGATACTTTGAGGTATAGTTGTCATAGGCACCAGGCTCACTTAAGCCGCAAAGGGTGAGCCTTGGGCATAGGTGATCATTGTGCCTAGACGCAAGGCACTTAAAAAACAAGAGCTATTTTAAGCAATGCATGCAGAAATTACTATTTTTGGGGTTTTTAGACATGTTTTAGGCTTGTTTTGTGCTAGTTTAGGCTATTTTAGGTTGATTAGAGGCTTGTTTAGGGCTACGTAATTATCTCAGGTATGTTCCGACAATTTTTAGCCAGAAATTGACTGGAACATGGCTGGAAAATGAGGCTTTTGAAGCAAGGTAACAAGCCTGAGCTGAACATCTAGGAACGGGACTTGTGCACTTTTGACAACAGAGCTTTGAAGTATCATGGATTACCTCAAAGGTATAACATATGACATAACCATATAAGCAAATTTGCATTACATGAGTTGAATGTATTACATGAGTTCAATAAATCTAACTTGTAATAAAACACCAAATTATATAATCACGATGGCCTTAACTAGCAAATTTTGTATCCAATGAAAACAGTCCAGATTATATAATCGTGCTCTTTAGTTTCAAAGATCAGCACTTAATCACCGATAATCTTAATGGGAAATTCTTCCAGTAGGTAATTTAAAGTATATATAAACCGCTCTTCGTTAACTAACGAATTTATTCAGAATTGAAGAAACAATTCAACAACTAGTGATAAACAACTAAACAAACTAAATGAAACTGGTAAACCAATACCAAATTACCAGGGCAATGATTGGCTTCAATCGACATAACTTCAACCTTAGTTTGCGATCCAGTGGTCAAAGAAACCAAAGATAACGAGTACCATTGGCCGATTTCGAGAGTTCGAATCAATGAGGTATCGAATCCGGGGAATTTGTGATGGAAAAGCCTGGCAGAGATGTGAGAGCAGAAAACAGGACCTTTGTTCCAACGAGGCGATAAACCGACGGTATGATCTGCGTGAAGATGAGTTAAGAAATACACCTGACTACCTTCACCCCACCGATCCACTGATATCATTCCTCTCTCCATTTGGAGCAACAAAATTTCAAATTGGGTCCTAAAGTGTTCAGATTTGAGGTTTCTGCGTAAATTTTAGGTTTCAGATGATTATTTTTCCTAGGCGGGTTTTGAATTTTAGCTTCAAAATTCAAAGTATATATGTTTTCCGAGGCGGTGTTTCAGGCGGGTCACGGTTGTAGGGGCGAAAAAAGTCATAATTCCAAGCAGCCAAAGAGGGATGTTAATAGAGATAAATAACGAGTTATTCGGGTTTTTCGAATTTGATTATTCGGATTTGAAAATTTTTTTGTCTATCCGAAATCCGACCCAAAATCAAAATATGTTATCAGACCCCTAAAACCCGAATTCTTATATCCAAATAACCCGAATAAACCGTTTTGTTCGGGTTATTCGGATATCCGACCAAAAAAACTAGTTTTTGCATATCTGAAACCCAACCCGACCCAAATATAAAATAATATTATCCGACCCGAACAATCCGAAATAGATTTTGCATGAGGTTTTTCGGGTTTCGGATACGATTTACCTTTCGAATTTTTTCGAGTTTCAGATATTTTGAACACCCCTAATTCCAACACAACAAGAATATAATTTGGTTTAGGTTTGCAAATATAACATTTGTTTGGGCAGACTTGTTATTCACACACACCCCACTGACAAACCTCACACCCCTATACGCCCCGTATTGGTCAATACGAGACGTATAGAGGGGCAATTATTGAATGTCAGTGCCAATAATTGGACTCTCAGTGCCAATAATTGGACCCTTATACGCCTCGTAGTGACCACTACGAGACGTATACTTGACATGGGGTGTTAAAATATGTTTTTAGGATGTGTAGATAACCATTCTTTTAAAAAACAGGTATGTTCAAATGACCGAAACTACGTCTATTCGGTTTAAAGATTAAAATAGTTGACACAAATAAAATACTGAGTCTGGTTCAAGTCGTTAGCTCGTAACATATCAACCTGACATGATTGACATCTATATTTATATGTTTATAAATAGAATTGTTCCAGTGTTTTTAGTTTCTCAAATGTTATCTAGATCAATGTAACCGTTAAAAGTCATCAACAAAATAATTTATTACAATCTATATAAGCAACATCATTTAACATATCTTTTACTATGTTTTCATTATATTCTTCCACTACTTTTAATTAAAATTTCATTAAAAAAAAAAACAGTATAATTTGAAATATTTGAGCAGTGTAATTCTGGATTGAAAGTCTTCAAGCCCCTCTACCCAGAAACAAACTTGGTTTTATATATAGGAAATACGCATATTATCATCCATTAAAAATTATGTTTATAGTCATGAGTTGCACGATAATACAGTTGCATGTTCATGTATACTTTTCAGTCTAACCGAACATCTGTATGATCAGCAATTAAGTCTCATTTATGTATTCTAAATGCATCTTCCAAGTGACCAACTCTTTGGTGTCTAGCGTGTCACCCTTCTGAAGGTGTAGGATATCACTTGGTACAAAAATTTTATTTGCTATAAAATATGAATAATATGAATATGTTCTACATTTTTAATTCAAATCGGTAATTGTTTAAAAAGAAATGACAAACTTAAAAATCCAACAAACCAAGCATCATTGTCTCTTTAAATAAACAAACTTAAAATCCAACAAAACAACGAACTTTTATCCAAACCCACACACCAATGAAAATCACCATGTCACATCAAACAACCAAAACATGAAACAAAGTTTTCCATATCAAGCAGCTTTCAGCAATCCTTCACTGTGACTTCTTCGCATGGCAAGATCCGGCCTGAAGCTCACAAGTTTGCTGCTCACATCATGAAACTGATGCCTATCACCCGTCCCCTTAACCCCACTTGGTGGCAGCCTCACATGCCGCCCACGAGCGCCCACCCCTTGACTTTTCCTACCATGTGTAGACTTTTTTGTTTCTGACCTGATTCCACGGTCAATTTGATGAGCAGATATCCCCAGCCGGGCAGCTCGGTCAGCCGAGTCCTTCATGGCACCAGTTTTAATTGACTGCCTGTTAAAATAAGCAAGATGAGGGAGAAGACCAAGAAGAAACTTCTTCAGCTGTTCATCTCCAATGTTCTTCTGTGCAGGATTTCCCTCCAGGCTGATGGCTTGTAAGGAGTTGTAATTAGCCGCGAGCTGTCCTAGGTTCTTTGTAGTGGACAGCTTGTTGAAACGTAGATCCAACACGTTCAGTTTTAAGAGGCGATGCAGACCCTCCACCTCACTTATTTTGTTTCCTGCCAGATATAGTTCTTTCAATGAAGAACATGAAGCCAGACCTTCAAACACACAGATTTCACAGTTAAATTCAAAAGAAAAAAAGATGGAGCTCAAAAACACACATTAAAAAAAATCACATACCATGCCCAATTCTGAGAATCCTATTGTAGCTAAGATCAAGTACACGCAATCTTGTGAGCTCTCGAAGCCCTTCAATAATGGAGATACTGTTCTTTGACAAATTCAAAATATGGAGGCCTCGAGGAAGGGCCCCCGCAGTTATTCTCACTAATAAACAAATAATATCATTAATAAACAAAACTAAATAACATATTAAAACTAAACAACATAGTATCCAAATCCAAAATTGAATAAAAGATCATAAGAATCAAACCTATTGAATTTCCCGATAAATTAAGCGCCCTGAGGCCGGAGAAAGAACTCAGAAACGGGATCACAACTAACCCATGGTTTGCAAGTTGAGCTGTTGTGGCTGCAGCATTTAAAGAAGAAATGTATCTCTTAGCAGCATCCATGCCCAGAATGGCTTTAGCATCGTTTTTTGATGCTGCCAAGGGATCCAAGATGTTGCTTTTACCATTTTGCCCATGGTGATCAAGGTCCGTAGTCATGTTGGTTTCTTCCAGTGAGGAAGAATGTTTGAGATCCATAACCCATTTCTCGATACGTTTTATCTTGAAATCCTCATTAGGCAGCTCCTCCCACTGACAGTCTGAATAATCTTCAATGACACTTTTACCCTTGCCCAATTCATCCACTGCAGGGACAATCCAGTCTTTTGACAAACCCACGTAGTCATATCCATCATCACCATCACCTTCACCTTCACCTTCATCACAATCACCATCAACTTTGCCAGCATGAGCTGCACTGTTGTTTTCAATATAAACATCATCGTTATCAACTGATTTATCATTCCATCTTGAGTCTAAAGCCTTCAAATCCTCGGAAGATCGAGATTGATTAACGGCACTAACATGAGCCACATGCAAATATGGCAAAGAGTTTGACTTCATAATGGGGAGTGGAGCACGAGGTGTATGACAGCTACAACCACCGCCAGTACATGCACCAGAAAAGTGAGTCTCAGAATGATCACCAACTTCTTTTTCAGATTGTTGGTGATCAGGTGACAAATCTGATGCAAGTTTAACCAGGTTGGAACTTATTTGAGGAGAAATAGAAGTCTGAGCTTTTTGATACCCAACTCCACTACGATTACTGTGAGAAGATGACAAATCTTCACCAGATGTCATGTCCTGATAAGCTGCCAGGCCACTTCCTAAAGACACACTCTTCCTCATTCCCCTAATTTCATGGCCATGTTCACTATCTGTGTCATTCATGCTTTTAAGCCCTTCAGACTTCCAATCTTGACCCATTGAAGATGGAGATGGATTAGTGTTGTTGCCTGCATTAACTTCTTTGGATAATTCAGGATGTTTCTTAGGTTTATCTGCAGGGTAATCTTCCAATGTTTTCTGCATTGATTCGGTGGACAAGTGGACGGTTTTCTGCAAATACAATGGTCAATGACAAGAGGTGTTACTGTGTAAGTTAATAGATCAAGCAATAAAACAAAAGCTACAAAGAAAGCGAAACAAACAGGTTAAACATATCAAAAATCTCAAAAATATATTTTTAATGCACACAACTTCATAAATTGATTTGCATTAAATTAGTAAATTAGTGAAAATAAACTTTCCCATTCATTTGAAGCACGCTAAATACTTTTTAAAATGTAAGAATTTAGGGCAATAAAGGCTCCCAACAAACTGAACCAGACACAACACGTTGTTTTGACCTGTGTCAAATGAATACCCATTTTGAGCTAAACCCATTTTGAGCTAAACCCATTTTGATCTTTATCCAACCAGCCTAACCTGTCCATTTTGGCACCTCTAGACCAAACAATAATCAACAAAATCAATTATCTTGCTCACCTTGGGCTTCTGAGAATGTGTAGGAGAATGGAAGCATGAGAGCCTAAACATCTCGGTCAAACTGCTGTGTTTTACTGGCTTTCAAATGTAACAAGAACAAACTCACTCACTGATCAACTACATCTAGAAGTATGAAAATATTTAAAATGACATTTACAGCAGCTCAATGTAAAACTCGTAGAATGGTGATGTTAGCCGTAGTCAAGTGACAAGCCGACAGATACACGGCGCAATCTCCATATATGTGATGATCTTGATCTTCTCAACACGCAAAGTAGAATCACTCCTTCATTATTATCGCCCAACACCGGTTTAGTGGTGCGAGAGCAATTTAAATTTGTTGTAGCTGCCAGACTGAAACAACTCTTTCGGGTCCTATTGGATCCCAGTTTTTGACATGCGTAAGAGACGAATGCCTGGAAAAAATCAAACAATGTTTAAAAACATGGTTTGGTAATAGTGCTGTACAAGTTAAATCATTAAAAAATTGAAGGTATTGAATGCATTCAAGCATGTACACACACACACATCTTATAATTCAGGCATCAAAACAGTCAATCCACAATGAAATCAGAATCATCTAAACAAGATTAAAATCAAAGTATCAGAAAATTCTCAATCAAAATAAGAAGAATGATTGAGAAAAAGAAACTAAATCTCTATATAAAATCATATCCATGTCAAGTAATTAATTCACCAATTCACGTATGTTTTGGAATTCTAATGAGATTATAACACCAATTTCTGTACAAAACACGGTTGAAATATACAGTAGTCAAACAAATACAACATAGAAGGTAACCCTAATAATTGTATAGGCATATAATACAATAAATTCATAAAGCAGGCCCAATTATGAAGAAATACGTGCTAACAAATTAATCAAATCACACAGTTGAAAAATTAAAATAACAAGATGAGCAACACGCAATTTAACATGTAGTAATAAAAATAGCCCATCGAATAAAATTCCAAGAAAAACTAAGATTAAAAACATGTAATGATCTAGAATTTGAAGAAAACCCAAACAATATCGAAGATTTAACCTCTTTACAGCCAGATTTGATGTAGAAATTCAAGATTTTTGTCCGTTTTCGTGAGAAAGCAGGCTGGTGGGTGTTGAATCAAAAACTTGGAAGATAAGAGATTTGATTTAGACGGTGTGCATTTGAGGGAGGTAGCTTAATAAAGCAGGCAGGGAGGCAGGGATTTTAGGTTTGATCATGAGAAAAAAAGAAAAAAAGGGTTTGGTTTGGTTTGTGAATGGTTGGCCGAGATTTGTAGGAGATATGAACGGCGATGGGTGAGTTTGTTTGTATTATGCAGATTCGTCGGTATCTTATGACGGTAGAATTTCATGTAACAAACTCTCAAATCTAGGATGCTTCATGCGATTTTCTAGCAACTTGTTATTTTATTATTATTTTTTTAGGGACGGGTTATTTACGCACCTTTTTTTAATTCAACACCCTCACTGACCTTGTGCATCTCGTATAGATGTATACTCCTCGTATACTCGTATAGAAGTTAATGATTTAACGCTAACACCCAATAGTTGGTCACGTATAAAGCCGTGTGTATGACATATACTACGCGTATAGGTCTATACGTCTTGTATAGGAATCCAGTCATTGACACTGACAAATTCTGATACCTAATTGTCTCTCTGTATGCGTATAAGGGGTGTAGGATAGGTGGGGTAGGTGTGTACCCTTTTTTTCATTATTCTTATTATTATTATTTTTATTATTAAAGACAATCAGGAATAATTTGCTTTTATTTCTTAACTTCCATTAAAAAAACAGGCTTTTTGTTGTTATATCAGGTAATTCTTTGATTATATTATATATGGATGTATAAGTATATATTCTGATTTTAATGTGATATTTATTATGATCGTTGCATTATTAAAGGACGTGTAAATTCCTTCCTTAATCATGGTTAGTTGTTAGGAAAGTATTGAATTTTATATGCTTCTCAAACTTTGAAAAAAAATTGCTTTCCTTTAAAGCTAATATGTGATCATAGGATACTTTCCTATTAAGAGTATAAAATATTGAGTTTTGACAAAGTTTAGCCTCCTATTCACCAATTCTTGAAAGTTCATTTGTTTAAAAGAAAATAAAAAACAAGTTAAAAATAATAATTGTAATTATATTTATCCAAAAACAGTGTCTCAAATATTTAAATTTCAAATTATTATTTTTTAACAAAATTTAAATTTCAAATGACGATATTTTAATATCAGGATAATAAATTATGTATTAAAAATCTATAAATATAAATATACAAAAGATTTATGAATAAGCATAATAAATGAACGTAAATTGTCAACAATTAACATGCTTTTAAAGGTTTACATAAACGATCTCTATTCGTGATGTATGTTTAAATAAACAAACTGAATTTCTTGTTTTTGTTTTCTCAATTGTTAAAAGATTCAACGTATTTCAACTTTGAGACACCCAACTTCCTACAAAAGTGGTCTATATTTTTCAGTTTAGTTTATGAAAAAAAAGAGAAGGTTTTCATGTAAGAAACCATTTTGTAATACTACGACACAAGGATGTTAATTACAAAAATAAAATGCACCCATAACCTTCAACTAGTATGTAGTTACAAATTTTACAAAACGATATGTTCAGTTTTCCAAGTTAAATACCCAATCATCATCTGTTAGTCATACATGTTCAGGACCAGAAAACACTACATATATGTCTGCCATTTGTTTATAAAAACCAAATAAACACACCCAGACACATTTACAGTCATTTATAAATTAAAACAACAAATATAAACTTGCAGTGCTCGACGTATGATACAATGAATTGGGCGCACCATACACCCAACTTTCTACAAAGACAAAGGTTTTAACACAAATAAAATGGCTTTAGCATACCAGCTATTGTCCAATGTATGGTAACACGTATTGGGCTTATCATTTGCTTAATTATGTATATTTTTACCAATTTACGTTGTTATGTAGTTTCAATCAGGCATGGCCTTTCCAACCTTTTGTACTATTGTCTCTTCTTGTGCACTTGCCGGTGGTTAAATGTATACATTTGTATAATAATTTATGTTTCTCCTCTAAGGATCCATCACAAAAATCAATTAATTCAGATGTTCACACTTTATTGATCCATCTTAGCACTTGACTACTGTGATGTTTACTCTTCGGTGGTCCTCCATAAGCCCCAACTCAAATAAGAACGAGTACACTCTAGTTTTCCATTCATTATCATTAATGAATATCATAACACAATGAAAACAATAGTTAGTAACGGGTCATTCTACCTAATTTTTCAATATAATTAGTTAAGAAAACATTCACACAGTTCAATTTACAACATAGACTCGTTTTAGGTATCATAGTGGGTTAGATGTCTTACATTAGCACGTATGCTTAGTATAATCTATTAGTTATTTCTATTATCTTCGATTCCCACTTTAACCTCCACTACCAACACACCACCTAAATTACTCAACACACGCACATCTAATTTAAATTCCCTACATAACCCATTTAATATGTTTCCTATTTCAAGACACGCGTCCATATTTCCTCTTTTAAGACACCAAGGATATACGATGAAGTTCATTTGTGCATAGTTTCATGACTCAATAGTCAATACTCAAACTGCGCAAAAACCTTGTTTTTGGCTTTTTTACAAATACTAAGGTGTCTAGAATTTTTGCCTTTACATTTAGCACCCACAAAAAAAAATACTCAAAATTCATAAAATTCACTTACCAAGTGTGTAGGGCAGCCCGAGGGAACGGCAAACCAGACCTTTGTTATGTGCCTATTTTTTATGGGCACACTTTTTCATGTATATTTATTAAAAAAATATAAAACTAAATAAACACAAATTTTTTAGACTTTTATTTATTTATTTATTTATATAGAGTAGGCTCATTCTCACAAAAAAAAATTTATATCCAACTCATTTTTTAAACCCATTCATAAAATTTCCTTTTTATTTAATGTTTTGTATTTAAAAACCCAAATACCCACAACCACGATCCCATATTCAATTTTTCTCCCCCAAAAAATTTAGGGCTCCCGCCTCCCTTTGCTTTCGGAAACTTCAAACGCCAAACGGCGACTTCTAATTTTTTTAATGTACTTGAATATGTTAGAGGCCGTTTTTTCTTAGCTCATCCTGAACACTACAATTTTTTGGGTCATCCCTACAAATGTGTTTATACGATGCAAGACAACAAAAGGTGATGAAATATATATTTGCATTCAAGATAAAGCCCTGAGTTGATATAAATTTGACCCGAAACTTGAAAACCTAAAACTTCATCTCTTGATGTCTTGATATGTTAAAAAATACCTTAACTTAAAGTTTTCTAAGCTGGCATAATTCCTATCATGTTGATAATTCCATTAACCAATAATATAGATAAATAAAATCTATCTTTAAAACCATATTAGATTACTATCTATACATTTTCGAAAAGTCTCCAAATGTTTCGCAGATCATACAGTTTGGCCTTCCGAAATGTTTTAAGAGGTCATTGTTTCAATACCGCTTAAGGTTTTTTTGCCCCCTCACGTGTCATGTGTCTTTGTTTTTAAGAGCGGTATTCTCACGTGTTCCCTATTTTTTGGGGACGATCGTTCAAGGTCAGACTCCTCAAAGAAAGGTGCGCAAACCCGATTTTTTTAAACCGGTTCCGGTCAACAAAGTCAAGACCCAGTTCCGGTTCCGGATCAGGTTTTGACTGGTTCCAGTTCTAATTTGTCTGAAAAGGCAGACCCGTTTGTACCCACCGGTTCCAGTTCCGGTTGTCAGTTTCGGTTTTTTTGCCCACCTATACTCCAACCGTCGTGAGAACTCATACCCCTGATTTACAGGAACCCTATAGAATGGGTAAATTTTCGCCCCCATTGGAATCGAACCGACCTTTACAATGGAAGGTGAGGGCCTAACATTCGCAATTTTTTTCACGACTAGCCATGTGTGTCTGCGTACAAGGACTTGGGTTTTAAACGTCTTCTTTCCTTCATGCCTATTCACTTCTTCTACACATCTTGGTCTCCATCTTCTCACTTGCTTCTCCCTCTTGCTGTGTTATCATCCAGGTACTTATTAGGCTTGTTGTTTGTGTGGTTCACATTGCTTTCTTTCACGATCTGCTTATCGGATTTTACTCGCTATGATGTGTATACGATGGATGTTTCTGAAGGCGCACGTAATTTTGTTTTGTTGCTTTCATCTCCGCCCCTGTTTTTGGGTCGACCTACTTTTCAGATTGCAGCTATTTTCCTACTCTGTTGGTTTTTGATTTTCCCTAATTAGACGTTTGCCAGTTGGGTTTCGGTTTCTGTTGCCTTGCTGGTTAGGTTTTCGTTCCTGTTGCATATCTTCGTATGTATGATTGGTGATTCAATATCCATTCCTATTGAATATTTGGGTGTTTTTTTTCTTCAGTTTTAGCTTGCATTTGTTGTTGCCTGTGGTTGCAACGCGTGGGTAGACCAGTAGCATTGTTTAAATTGCAAATAAATCAAAACGATGCGTTACTTACAAACTTCACGATTGACAAATTATTGTTTGATTGTTCAGTTTGTTTATACAGACACCTTGGAGCTAAATAAAAGAAATGGCTTTTTCGCCCAAATTCCTGAGAAGGGTATCAAGACCCCTCAATTACATAAATAATTGGCGATTGTTATCGTCTTCTTCAGATTCTAGGGTTCTTCTTCAACATTCTAACTCTGCTAGTCCTGTTTGCTCTTCGTTTCTCTATGATGCTGACGATTGTCGTTTTGGTAGCAGAGGTTTCTGCACCCGGACCTCTAATTTTGACGAATTTATTTCTCAAGGACCTGCTGCCATTGATTACAGGTTTGTTGTTTGATCATTCGCTCCCTGATGTTGTGATTTTATTTGATTTGAAGCATATGTATTAAGTTTGTTTTGTCATTTCCTATACCTAGGTTTTGTCTGTGACATGCACTGTACCTAGGTTTTTGCTCTAATTACTCCTTATTTGCATATTATACGTTTCGATGTCTGGATTTTAGAATTTAGATAGCCTAGTAAAATAACTACCATGAAATCGAACTCTGTGATCGGGCCTCTCCAGAAGCAGCCTCTTTGTCTCGTTAGAAAAGGGGGTAATGTCCAACCCCCACCCTACTAAATAGTGGGCCTTTACTTGTATGTTTGTTTGTAACTTGATGCCGATAAGTTAGGATGAAAATTGAATTGTTGCATCAATTGGAATTTGGAAGTTATTGGTTTGTCATAAAAGTTCTAAATGTGTATGCATAGCCCTCTTTTGGTTTACTCCAATTCACAATGTAACTGCACTTCTTGTTGTCTAAACCCTAGATTTGAAGCCCCTAATGATCTCCTTAGACATTAAAAGTTCAAATGCATGCCACTTTTTCTTGGAGCCGGTGCAACATACAACAAAAAATTATATTTAGGTCAAGAAACTATTGATTTGAATTTGGTTTTTTGAGCTTCTGGTTGATACGAAAGATCATCTATTGTGCCACCCCTTGTTCTGTGTGTTTTGTTTGTTCTCTATGCTAAGAGCATAGCTAAAGATTCATAAATTGTAGCAAGATCACTTATGTTGTGTTTATGCGAAGTGAAATATATCAAAAGAACATGGTAGACAACTAGATGTAGATGGTTGGTTTCCGTATGCCAGATTGCAAGCTGTATGGTATGTTTTAGCAAGCTGTATGGTATGTTTTAGAATGCGGATACCTTTCTTTTTTCTTCATTTTTTCCCATGTGTCTAATATAAGTATATCTATCTGCATTCCTTCGATAATGGCAGTCATTATAATAGTTATGGGCTATCTGTTGTTTTGTGATGGGAAGAAATTGAACTTGCTGATACTTAATATGTATACAGTGCTTTGCTACAGGAGGATGAATTTCATAAATTGGCTGATGCAACAATTCATGATTTACTAGAGAAGATAGAGGTAATCATCTTCGCGTAAAGTGCTCAAACTTCTCAAATTTAGTTTCTTATGTATTCTATTAGCTTTAGTATCTGATCTGATGGCTAGACTCTTTTTAAGCTGGATATGGAGGAGCAGTAGTATAAACTGTAAACCGCCTTTCTTTATCAAACTGAATTTAAAGTGTTCTCATATTCTTATTAACCTCATTCATGCATCTTGCTCATATAACATCACTATAATCATTCCTGAAGATCCTTTGCTCATTGGTTACTAGTCATGCTGTCATGCACAAACCTGACACAATGGGCTGGTTGGAGAAGCAGGTCAGGTCAGGACGAGTTTTAATAAAAATCAGTTTTTGTCAAAATGGATCATTTTTTAAAACATCAATTTAGTTTAAGTCAAATGAGTTGTAACTAATGAAATAGTTCATTTGGATAATCTTTTAGTGATTTTCTCATCAAATATTTCCTTGACCATTTTTACCTCGTTATAAACACATAGTTTTTAGGTTATTTGTTTTGACTTTTGACTCATACTATGTTAAGATGTTGCAACCCGTTCTATATTAAAGTTGCTTATTTCAACCCAAGTACAATAATTGTTCACCCAAACCAATCCATTTCTCTTGATTTGGGTTGAGATTGCTAGGCTTACTCATGCGGTTATGCCAGTAATTGGGTTGGTTGCTAAATGCCTATGTAGAATCTTTTTTCTTCCGAGTTTTACCTCATACCCATAACAACACTAATATGTTTGGCCAAATTAGCTATAAGAGCTGTGCTCTAAACTCTAAATGAGTTAAAGACTTAAAGAACACATACACCTTGTCTCTCCTATTCACCATACATGTGATAATGGTCTACTGTCTTCGTTGTTGAATATCAAATCTTTTTTGCACGCTCTCAAAAGCTCCTAGAAGCTCCATTTAATATAACCACTCTTGACAGTTGAAGACTGCTTGTTTTGCTTAGTGCTTACCTTTTTTTGTTTAAAATCCTTTTATTTTGCGCCAGCCGTTTCCATTGTATATACAGGAGGATTTAACAATTATTAATAATAATCCTAGCAATTGTCATTGATGTTGGAAAATTGCTAAACCGTGCTTGCAATACCTTTATGTTCTGTCAAATTTGTTTTAACCTATTTCTTCTTGTTTGACAGGAATATGGTGATTCTGTGGACATTGATGGTTTCGATATAGATTATGGGGTTAGATTCAGTTCCCATATAAATTTGGTTATCTTGTTTTTAAATTTCTGATTATATATATATATAAAATTAATTAATTGTTTTGAATTTGCAGAACCAAGTTTTAACCGTAAAATTCGGTAGCTTGGGAACCTATGTGTTGAACAAACAGACACCAAACAGACAGATTTGGATGTCTTCACCTGTGAGGTTACTAACTTTCCACACAAACCTTTTTGACTTCATGTTGGTGTATGATATGTTTCTTGATGTCATACTGGTTGTGATGTGTTTCTTGATGTCATGCTGGTTAGAGGTGGGCAAACCGGTTTTTTTATAACCAGAATCGGTTCCGGTCAACAAAGTCAACAACCGGTTTCGGTTCCGGTTCCAGTTTTTGACAGGTTCCAGCCGGTTTTTGGCCGGTTGCGGTTCGGGTTTTGCCGGATAAAGGTGGGACCGGTTCCACTTTTTCCGGAACTGGTTCGGGTACGACCGTTCCAGTTCCCTTTTTTTTGCCCACCTCTATTGCTGGTTATGATATGTGTCTTGATGTCATGCTGGTTATGATATGTTTCTTGATGTCATGCTGGTTATGATATGTTTCTTGATTTCATGCTGGTTATGATCTGTTTCTTGATTTCATGCTGGATTTGATATGTTCATGATTTCATGCTGGTTATGATATGTTTCTTGATTTCATACTGGTTATATTATGTTTCTTGATTTCATGTTGGTTATGATATGTTTCTTGATGTCATATGCTGGTTATATCATGTTTCTTGGTTTCATGCTGGATATGATATGTTTCTTGATTTCATGTTGGTTTTTGATTTATGTCTTCCTTTCATGCAGTGGTCCTTCAAGGTTTGACTGGGACCAAACAGGTGAAGCTTGGATATACAGGCGGACGAAGGCTAAACTTCTAGAAACATTGGAAAGTGAGATCCAAAAACTGTGTGGTGATCCCATAAAACTTTCTTAAACTCCCCAAGGTACCATAATTTATGTCATATGCTTGGGCATGTTGTAACCTTTGCCATCGAGTCAAAATTCATGTCATGTCATGTCATGTGGAAGCTTATAAAAGATCACATTAACCCAGTCTCATGGAACCGGTCTAGTTTTTATTTGTACTCCAAGCAATAAAAGTTGTATATTGTATTAGAGTTCGTATTTGGAAAAGGTAAAAACAAGTTTCTATGGCTTTTTTAATCTTTATGCAACCCAAACTTGACTAAGAACGTAGTAAAATTAATATTCTAGTGTTTGTTTTGTTTGATTTAAAAAACCAATATTTTGTGCTATAAAATAGGAAATCGATCAAAAGCCGAATATATAGCAGAAAAGAAATTTGAATTATACTCTTTAATCTTTAAAAGTCAAATTTCATAATAGAATTGTGTTTACTAATATACAAATCATTAACAAAAGTACATATATTAAACCAAATATTATACTGTTAATAAAAGAAATTAATTGCTGTAAAAAAATTAAAGAATGTTTAAACCAAATATTATATAATTAAAATAAGTCAATTTTAGCAATTAAAGAATGTTTAAACCAAATATTAACAAAAATACATATATTAAACCAAATATTATATAATTAAAATAAATCAATTTTAGCAATATCATTAAATAGCATTTTGAGGGTATTTGTAGTGGATCGTGACTCTCACCAAGCGAGGCCCCTCAAGCTCTTGTCATGTCTCCTACGCCATTATACAAGCCCTGTGACCGGGGCGTGACCGGTCTCGGGTGACTGTGGTCACATCGTGAGAAGGGAAAAAAGACAAGAGATTATGGAGTGAGAAGGAGGTGATTACACATGTATGTGAAGAGAGGCGATGGCAATACTTGTTTATGTGGCATATACGTGGTGGAGTGATGAGTACACATAGCCTGAGAGGAAATGTAACGAAGAATAATTAGTAGTAGTTCGTTTATGAAAATGTATTTTTGAGGTATTTTTTAACCTTCAGGTATTATCATAACTTGAATGTTCGTTCTATTGCTCATTTTTATAAATAATGTAAGAAAACAATATTAGACATGAGGGGATTGAGGGTTGACAAATGGATCATCCACTTGTTTAGTTGTTTAGCTTGTAATTCATTATTGTAATTCCCTCATAATCATTTTTTTAATAATAATTCATTTCTTAGCCATTGTCTTGTATAAAAAAAAACATTAGTTAAGAAAAAAGAATGTAATATATGAATTTCATATTACTTGGGCTATCGATCTTGACCTTGTAAACTTTACCGCTACAGCCTTTTGAAGTATGCAACAAATGTTTGTTTATGAGAATATCACATGAACACATATCCTATTAACATTGATTTATGATGATCAAACAATTAATCTGCATTTTTAAAAACCAACTAAAACTTGTTTTAAATCTTTAGAATAAAAAGGAGGCAAATCAACACTTCATCAAATGTATTAAAATATTTGTTTTTTCCTTGGATCTAGTACAAGTGTACAACTAGTAACATGGTAAGACCATGAGGTGTGCCAAATGGTTGGAGTCACTCCACCTAGGCGTCATGTAGGCTCCACCAACTCAACCACTTGTGGTGAAAATGTCAAGTGCCCACTCAGGCCTAAATAATCACTCAAAGTGGTCAAGAAATCATCCCCAACCACGCCGTTGCTGTGGCCACGCCGAACCCACCCACACCCATATTTGCACCACTCACGCCCCAACCAAGGGGCACACCGGATGGTATAAGAGTTGGCGTATTCTCGTCCTCTTGATTTAACTCAAATTCACATTTACTTTTAATATATGTACAGTTTTAGAAATCTTTCAAAATTCAGCCCTCATATATGTTCCTTTTAAATTAAAAAAAATACTTGTTTATTTTTCTTTTCCTTTAATATAAGGGATAATTAAGTGAGTCCTCAAACATTGAGATACCAGGTTGTTTTCTTTTATGGAGATGGACTAAAGAGAGAAGGTTTTATATGTTTTTCTTGTAAATTGAAGATGTAAATAAGGATATAAGATAGGTTACTGAATTTCAAATCTCAGTATTGCTAGAGAGTATTGGAATTTGGAACTGGTGCATTGTTTTTAGATGCTAACACTTGCAATTTAAGTTATGTTTATGAATTATGCTAATATGCTTGGTATTGTATTATATTGTAATTCAATCTTAGATTATTAACCTTTAAACTCATTTATGGTAAATTATTTTAAATCCTGAAAAAGAATCATCACCTTAAACCACATTAATGTTGATTTTTTATTCTAAACTTCTTTTTTATTCAACCTTAATATGATTCACACATTTTTTTCAAAATTCAAAATAGGTAATCTGAATTGAGTTTAAGGGTTAGCCTTTTAAAATAAAGTTATTATATGATACAATCCTTTCTTTTTTAAATATGCATATTCATATTTTATTCTAATAAAAGAATAACACTTGACACATGTCACCACCTTATGAACTTTAGAAAAAATTTCCCGC
Organism: Mikania micrantha; assembly: GCA_009363875.1. NCBI lineage: Eukaryota > Viridiplantae > Streptophyta > Magnoliopsida > Asterales > Asteraceae > Mikania > Mikania micrantha. The sequence continues at coordinate 90,076,472 of CM018694.1, forward strand.
ATATATCTCATATTAAATACTAATTAATTATTTTTTGTATTAAATAAATTATATCTTAATTATTTTAAATTATACTATTAAATATCAAATATATAATTATTCCTATAAGAATTTTCAATTATATAATATCTTAAAATGTAATTTTATAATTCCTAAATTTTATTATTTGCAATTTATTATTTTAAGTATTCATCCTTTATTTTTTATCAACAATTAATGTTATTAAACATACAAATTTTTGTAAAATAATTATTTATAACATATTTGATTTATTTAACCCATGTAATACATGAGTTTCTAACCTAATCCGTAATAAACTATAAGGCTATTAATTAATTATATACAAAAGAAAGTTGGTAAAAAAAAAAAAACAAAAGCAGATGATCTAAAATGTCAACAAGTTTATTTCGATATTTTTTTATTAATATTAAAATTATTTTTTTAGTATTATTAAAACAAACTGTTGCATATAAAAAAATGCCAAACATATGGATAAAATATGCGTTTGTGAAGCAAGAAAGGAAACAGGAGTATTGTCCACGATTCATTGCTTTGAATATAAGATGTCATTGTCAATAAAAAAGATAAAAAGGTCATTATCACACAACCTCAAATATCAACCGTAGAATCTTTAATAAATCATTTTGTATTTTCCAAGTTGTTGATTTTCTGGCCACACACACACTCCAACCATCTTTCTCCACTCAAATCTTTGTTTTTTTTTATTTTTTGTTTTTTGTTTTTTTTATATCTATATCTTAAATATTTCCCAACTACTTTCCTTGAAATGAATAGACTATAAAAAAAAATCCAAATGGGTGAAAGTAGTTTAAATCTTTCAAAAGGGTACTCTTAAAGCAAATTTTTAATTTAAGATTATTTTATAACAATATAGATCTATAAATCATATTAATTATTCTCAATTTTATTTACAAATGAAAGAAAAGGAAATTTATAGATCGACTCAATCCATCCTTTACTAAACCTATTTTTGTTTGTGGTTCTCTCTTTTATTACTTTAAAAGTATAAAAAAGCAACATAATTTCATATTGAACTATTTTCTTAATAAAAATCACAAGACTTCAAAATTGTAAATGTTTTTGAATTCTAATCGTGTTTATAATTGTAAATGCTGAATTAAACAGAATAAATATCATAAAAACTTACTTTATTTTTTGTTTTTCTCCTAAACTTTTTCATAATTATTTATATATAAAAACAACATATATATTTTTTTCTTACAAAAGTCCTTTTACAAATTTCTGAACAAAAATTCAATATACATTTTGTTTTAATCCCAAAAGGCATTCAATAATTTTTAAACATCAAAGTCCCTTTTGCATTACAATTTGAACAAAATTGTGAAAGAAAAAAATCGTATACAACTTTTGTAGTTTTTGCTTTTGTTTGCATACATTTTTTTTATGTGGCGTGTTTAACTTATGGGTAAGGATCAAATAAAAAGTCTTTTTTGCCTAAGAAGGCTAAGAAGGATTTTTAAAAACTTTAAAACCGACCCAAACGAACTCCGATTGAACTCATTTCGATGGCATTGGAACCGTTTCATCGAACCCTACAATATTAGATTTTAAGTTTTCGTTTTAACATCTAGATTTAGATTTTAGGTTTTAGGGCTTGGTTTTTAGCTTTTAAGTTGTATTTTTATGTTAAAGATTTGTTTTTAAAGTTTTGGTTTTAGTATTAGGGTTTATTGTTTATGATTTAGGGTTTGGGTTTTAGGGTTCGACAAGCCGGTTCCAATGACGCAAAAATGAGTTCAATCGGGGTTTCTTTGAGTCGGTTTTCGCGTTTTTAAAATCCTTCTTAGCCTTCTTAGGCAAAATAGACTTTTTAGGGGAACCTTCCCCTTTAACTTATAACAACCCGAATTTGGCTAGTTTCTAGCTTTATTTCTAAAATTCGGACTAAACTCATGAGATTTAGTAGTTTTTTAAGCTTGCTCTCAACTTGAACACAATTTGTTTATATTTATGGAGTAATTTATTCACAATTATATACACACACTCATACATATACATATACATATACATATACATATACATATACATATACATATACATATACATATACATTGTATCATATGAAAATTTATTTTTAGAGAGAAAAACCTTAAACCTTATTTGAGATCTTCATTTGAAATCTTGAAAATAAATATGTGTTTCACATAAAAGTTGAATAAACAGATCAATTATAATGTGGTTTATGTGAACAAAATATTTATTTTCAAGATTACAAAAAAAGACTCATATAAAATTTAAGAGTTTCCTCTCTAAATTAAGTTTCCAAATAATATAACCAGTATAAAAAAACATCTTTAAGTGTTAACTCTTCAAAAAACTACTTACGAGCCGAGCTTGAGCTCGAAGTGAAGCTCAATAAGTCTAATGAGTCAATCTTGTGCTTCCGGGAATTAAACGAACCATGTAAAAATAAATGTTAAAAATACTATTGTATTAACAAGTCCTTTTTTTTCATCAATTCCGTTCAATGTATAACGTGAATAAACCTTTTTCGATTTTTATATTGAGAAATTCGTTGATGAACTTTATAAAAAAGAAAAAATTTGTGTGGTATTTTTACAATAAACAAATATCTTGGTTGTTTGGAAGTTGGAAGGCATCATAATAATATTGGACGGGAGATATTTCTTTTTCTTAAAATATGAAAAGCATCAAGACTCGTCCATACGTAAGTAAATCAACCAACTTTATAGATTATGTGTGTGTGTGTTGACAATGATATATTTAATCTCACCCACTACATTTTCTAAGGCTACAAATCAAGATGCTTTTAACATTTTCATATAATTTTCGGTGCAACTTTTTATTTTTATAGTATGTTAAAATTACTTTTTTTTTTTATATTAATAATTTTCATTTCATATATTATCCATTAAGTCAACCATAAAGTTCATTACGATAATTAATCTTCTTGTCTCATGATTTTTGCACTTCCTTTGAAAATGTTAATGTGGATGATTAAATGATATCAATCAAACAAATTAAATGCTTGCGAGGTGATTAAGTGATAATTTTGTGAGTTATTAATAAATCAAATTTAACAACGCACTTGCATATAAATTTCATGATCTTTCGATTGCTTCTATTTAAAGTTTTGTAAATCGAGATGCAAGAAGAAAATACATTTTTCATACTATTATAATATAGTGACACACATTGATGATTTTATTAAAAAAATGATTTTCGTTTAAATACCCCACAAAGACTTTTTAGGTGGTTTTACGAGTAAAGTGACAAATCATGTATGCTTTCATAAGAAAATACTCGAAATCTCAAAGGAGCTTGAAAACATATAGGAACTCTTAAATACAAATAGAAAAGAGATGGAATCCATGTTCCTTTGAAAATGGTAAGGTCTTTGATGCAAGTAAAAAGGTTGATTCGTATCATCTTTACTTGAGTTTATTTCCTCTATTATTTTCATAATGGTGGGTTAGGTTCATCTCGTATCTATATTGAATAGAAGATGTGAGCAAATGGTTCAGACTAACATGAGCCAGAGAATTTCTGACCTGACACCCTATAATTATTTAAATTTAGATAAAATGAAATATTTGTATAGAGTGCTTGATTCATTGCCAGCTCAACAATGCAAAATTTGAGGCGAAGGCCTAAGTCCTTTAAACTTTTGAGCTCTAACCATCTAATTATTTGTTTTCAACTACGTAAGTTATTTGTTTTGTCATTTGAGTCCGGAAAAACAAAGAGTACGTCTTTTCATATTATCAAAAGATAAAATGTGTTTAGATTCTTTCTTTTCAAGTAATCACACCTTATTTGTTTTAGTTTCATCTTAATTGGTGTTAAATAAGTTTTTTATGAACTTTTTTTTTAGAATTTATGGAACACAAGTTTTATCGTAAAAAAAAACATTTACGAAAATGATTTAAATTTGTGTATTTGTCTTGTGCTTTAGAAAAGTTTGAGACAACCTTGACTTAATTGGGTATATTTGATTGTAGGGCAATATGTAGCATTGTAAAGTTGCAAAGTGTATTTGATTAAATATGTTATGTTATGAATGTTGGTTGTTTTAAAAAATAAATATGTTGTAGGGGGAGGGTGTATTTAATTGCAGGTAAAAAAAACCAATTACACATTTAAACTAGTTTTATACCCGTCCGTTGTCCGGGTGAAGAGATTGAAAATCTAAAAGCTTTCAAACATGTGTTTGCAATAAGATGAATGTCTACCTGAACAATTAAATTCAGTCAAAATCCAGCAAATTATTTAAAGTTGGTAAAGAAAAACCCTTTTACAAAGGTAACCCGTGAAAAAGTTTCATAAGACCCTGTTGCTATTGCAGGTTAATTGAAATTACTATATAATTAATTTCAAAGAATATAAAAAAATTTTAGTAATTTTTGTGGTTAAGAAAACAACCATAGACGAAGTGAATATGTTGTTAAGCATTTCAATTTGACCCAAAAGAAACCTTGTATTCAAAAAATGGCCCTAAAAACTTTATGCAAAACTAAAAATCGAAGAAACCGTTTTATGTGATTGATAACAAAATCATATGAACATGCATTTTATCTTCTAGTAGATGGCCAAACACATAATTTGCATCGACATAAAACTGAAAGCTGAAATAAGGTCAATAACAAAAAGTAATTTCATTATCAGTGGAAGATCCGTGTTCTTTAGTAAGTGAATTCACAAAAACAACGTTAATATACGTATATAACATGTGTAACCCAAGTAAAGAAACATCAAAATTAAAAGAAACATAATATGATCTTAAACCTAAAATAATAACTAAATTGACTGCCAAATCAAACATAAATTAACAAATCTTCATCAACAATAAGTTATATTTATTCAATAAAAATTTGTATGAATCGATATTAATTAATAATAGTAAAAGAAGAGTAAATACCTGAATTAGAGCCATGAACATAACAAACACGACGTACAGATGTAAATAAAAACCAAGAAAACGCAAATCTATGTAGATAATTAGGGCATAAAATAATCAAAACACACGATTTTATGTGATAAAATCGAAATAAAAAGGGGAACCTTCAAATTAGTAGGAGTAGTGAGATACACAAATTGAAAGAGAATGAAAAGAGTAAAGTGTGTCATCTTTCGCCGCTTGAGACCATTTCCTCTTTCTTACATACACAAAAAGACAATGTAGTTTTTGTTTGTTTGCTTTGGAGTTTTGATTGTAAATCGGCATACCCTTGGGAAATCTTTGAATTGACTCCGTCCCAAGTCTGCTTCTTCGTTGAGATTAACATGAAAAATAAATCAAATATCCAAACATTATGAAGTAATAGGGTTTTAATCATTTGAGGGGAGTGGGGAGTTACAACGGAGAGACTTGAGGGAGTGAGGTTCAACAGAGATGGCGTGATGGTGTTTTTTCACAAGGGAGGATTCGAAGGTGGAGATTCGGTGGATAAGGAATTAAACGGTGGGATTGGGTGGTGGAGGGGAAGAAGTGACGGTGTTTCACGAGAAGGTGGGGTAGTGGGGAGTGGATAGTAGTTAAGCAGAACCGTTTATCACAACCGTCTATAACCTCCCAAAAACCAAGCTAACCACCTATTTTAAACGGACAAGATTAAATTCTAAGGATTTTATACGGCTCAGATTTAATCTTAGGGTAGTTGAATTCAGTGGCGTCTATATATATATAATTAGTGCAACAAATCGTGCTTTCCATAATCGGTATCATTTAATTTAAGTATCTGCCCAAACCAAGCCTGATTTTCATAAATCTGAAGGCATCGAATATGTTAAGCATGAACTGGTTTTCAGGCTTTAACGGTTTTTCGGGTTATCCAAGAACATGTTCATTTATATACTTTTTTTTTCCTTATATAACAATGAATAAATGCATTCGCGAAAGAAAACGTGTAAGAAGACTAAACATGAACCTTAAGCATAAAAGATTAGTCTGAAAGATGTGAAAGCCATTTCGGAATATAAACTCTACGTTAATTGCTTATAAAACCAATGTTTTATAATATTCATCATAATTCCTTAACAATAGTTTTATAACATTCATCATAATTCCTGGTTCAAATCTAACGAGATTTTTTCACTCCGCGCGTTGCGACAGCTTTTTACAGTACACTTGAGAGAACGGTTATTATATATCATTTGCAGAATCAGAAACTACATATCAAAATCAAATTTTTCAACACGAAATCTATACAAAGTTCTCATAAAAACATAAAATTATACAAAATTCATACATATATTTTACGAAAATAAAAAAAAAATTACTCACAAAATCCTTCTCACCGGCAACCAATTGATTGAATTAAAAAAAACACAAATCAGTAAGCTAACATCGATTTTCTATGAGAACAAATAAATCAATGTTACCTTCTCCGAACACCACCGAAATACTAGAAATGACCATGTTTTTTCACTATATATATATATATATTGTATCTAATAGTAGCCATTAAAACAAAAATATCTTAAAGGGTATTGTGGGCAAAATAATATTTTAAAGGGTCAAACTTAAAAAAACAAAAAAAAATACTATTTCTTTTTACTTGCATTTTAATTATATAGTATAATTTTATGTGCATCACTTAAAACTTATATAGTTTATCATAGACTATGACATAACAATATGCAGGGGCGGCCTGGGGAGGGGCAAACCAGACCTTCGTTCAGGGCCCATTTTTTTGGGGCACAATTTTTTTTGAAATATACATGTTTATAGAGATTCATTCAAACGAGAACCAACAAGTTGCAGGTAACTAAAAGAAACTATTTATATACACATGATTTAATATGTACAAAAAGTTATTCCTTTTAAAGGATATAAAGTTACTTTCATGTCTTTTAAACTAAGAGTTTTAATTGGTTTGGTTTTTTTGGGGGCACAATTTTTTTGATATATACGTGTTTACAGAGATTCTTCAAACGAGAACCAACAAGTTGCAAATAACTAAAAGAAACTATTTATATACACATGATTTGATAGGTACAAAAAGTTACTCACTTTAAAGGATAAAAAGTTACTTTCATGCCTTTTAAAATAAGAGTTTTCATTGGTTCGGTTTAATCTGTTTTCAATTTTTTTCTATCCGAAAACCGAACCGAATTCGGGAAGTGGTTTGGTATGGTTTTGGTTAATACCGAATAAACCTATTAAAAATTAAATAAACCGGTTAGAAACCGAATTCAACCAAATAAACCGATTATAAACCAATAAAACGGTTAAAAGAGAATAAATCGAATTCTACCTTATAAATTATTAATAAAATGATAAATTTAAATCTGAATTAGGTTTAATCGGTTAACCGAATAAACAGAACAAATCGACTTCAAAAAAAAATCTAGAACTGATAACCGAACCGAAAAACGAAATTCCGAATTCGGATTCGATTAGGAACATGGTTCGGATTTCGGATACAGTTAGGGACCGACTGAAAATCGAATTCAGTTAGGAACAGAATTCGGTTTTTTCAGTTATGAATACGGTTTAGTTTTCGATTTTTTTGAACACACCTGCTATAATATTTGTATTCATTATGGGCCTTTTTTCTCGGGTCGTCCTGGGAACCTTAATTCTCAGGACCGCCCCTGACAATATGGCGCAAAATAATTTCATATACAATTGTTATGTACATTATCAAGTCTTGTAAAGCATATTGTCTAATCATTCTATAAAAATCAGTTGAAAGACAAAAACATATTATCATTTTTCAAACCAACAAAATATACAAAAACCCAAAGTTTATAAAAACTATAAAGAATTTGCGTACATATTTGCACATGAAAACAATAAAATCTAGACTGGTTTCATTGCCATGGCTCAAGAACATCTTGCCTCATAACACGTGCGTTCGCAAAAGCAAACATTTTAAGCTCCAATATCAACATTGCGTACCTTGACACAAGACAGATTACATGTAAAATGATTAATACTACCAAATTTCTAACACACTATACTATTTTTATTCAAGGAGAGCAGGAGATGGACTAATGCTTAGGCGATGCATGCTTTTCGTCGAAGCCGAATTTGTTAAATTGGATGTATTGGCGCCATATGGGCTATAGCTTAGTGATTCATACTCTTGTATTATGAAAACAATAAAACAAACAAACTTACTCAGTATATTCGCACTTTTCAGTAGGGTCTGGGGGAAGGATATACACAAACCTTACACTTATCCCAGTTGGAATAGAGAGGCTGCTCCGAAGTAGTCCCCGGATCAAAGTTATCGTTTGAAATTGATCATTTCAACATTTTTAACGTTATTTTCACAAAAGGGGTAACTTTATAAAAATGTAACCAACTTTCAGCTTTGTTCCAATTATGTCACTCATACTTTTTTTTTGTTCTGATTAAGTCACTCATACTTTTTCTTTGTTCCGATTAGGTCACTTTACTTTTAATTTTGTTTCAGTTAGGTCACTCATATTGTAAGTATAATGTTTGTGATTAGAACACTGTTTTAAAGTAAAGTGACCTAATCGGAAAAAAAAAATATGAGTGACTTAATCGGAACAAAAAAAAAATATGAGTGACTTAATCGGAACAAAAAAAAAATATGAGTCACCTAAGTGGAACAAAGCTGAAAGTTGGTTACATTTGTATAATATTTTCCCTTCACAAAATAAGTAAAATAACGTTAAAATTAGTGCAATTTTACTTTGCTCACTTGAGAGCCCACACATATATATACATTATTTGTCTGCACCGCAAATGAGACGTTATAGAAACAATTTTACTTTGGCTCTTTAAAGACTCACCCATATATAGAAACAATAAAAGAGAACATTAAAGAGCAGAGACCTCAGTATGCCAAGATTCGAGGAGCTAGCTTCGACAAGCAAATTTGGGTCAAGTGAAGACATTTTCAAACCCATCAGACCGGCAATTGGTTGAGTTTGTCTTATAAAGAGGTTAACAATATTGTAAGAGTAAAAAAAATGTTCAGCGCCACCATTAGGCGTCACTCGTCGATCGGTTCTACGGCCAACATAAGGAAGGTAAATTGCGTGACTCGGAAAAAATTGGGTGGTGCCGGGCTTTGAACCCTAGACCTCCATTGTGGATTCACACTCCTACCACTAGGCCACCATCGCGGGGACTGTACGAGTAGGCATATGAAAAACATTACATGTCATATCATGCATCAAACCACACTAGCTATAATACCATTTGCGATACGCAGATATAATGTATATATGTGCCGGTCCTTGAGTGACAAAAATAAAAGTACACTAATTTTTACGTTATTATACTTATTTTTTGTGAGAACTAATTTTTGTGAAAATATCGTTAAAAGTATTAGGGTTTGTCGATTAACAAGACATCATGAGCCGGTGTCCACATTTCTGATCATAAGAGATATATGTAAGGCCATCTATATCATACCCTTTTCAGACCGTACTTTAGTTTTGCTAATGATGAGATATACTGAGTAGTAGGATGATGATAATACCATATCATGCTCATACATCAGTAGTGTATTGTATTTTGTAAGGTGATTTCTTAGAATTAGGCCACACGGAGTGGGCGATCGGGAAAGAGTGGGGAGGAAGCCACCGATCCGGGGCCGGCCGGGAATACCGGGCCCCCGGAAATGGGGTGGGATAAACCGGGAAGCATTCACCGAATGAAGCCGAGACCGGGGAAGGGGAAAACTATCCGTTGGAGTCGACCGTTGGAGGCTAGACCGTTGGGTTTCAAAAAATAAAAAAAAATTCCAATTTTTTTCCTATTTAAACAATTCTAAAACAACCACAAATCTCGCACTTTTTTCTCATCTTCTACAATCTATACACTAAATTTATAAAATTTTCAAGTAAAATGGAAGGAGGTTCATCACGTGGTGGGTCATCAACCAAAAAATTTAGAAAACCACGACCAAAAAATGTTCAAACGACAAGCAAATATGAACTCCTCCATGAAGAAATGTAATGATTTTTACCAACAGGCTTCAATGAATCGCAAAAGCGGCGAAGGGGATGAACATGTTTTGAAAAAGGCCATGAAAAACTACAAAAGCGTGGTCAAGTCAAAGGGATTCGCTCACATCCAAGCGTGGGAGATGGTTTGCGATAACTCTTTATGGTGCGACATTCCACCAGTAGGTTGTGAGTTACAATGTACAACAAAAAGGTCTAAGCCAAACGAGTCAATGGGTAGTGCGAACGCCCACATCAACATCAACCTTGATGATGACGAAGACGTTGACGGCCAACATGATCGTGATGGCCCACGCTTTTAATATGAACCGGGTAGGCTAACAAGAAAGAGCAAAAAATCGGCCGCGTCCTCCTCGTCGCATGAGGAGTTAATTCAACAAATGGTGTAATTCAACTCGTTCAACAAAGAGGAATCCCAACAAAGATTTCGCTTTCGAGAAGAAAAACTCCGTGTTTTGCAAGAGGAGAAAGACGCACGCATCCAGTTAATGCGCCGACAACAACAGGCCTTAGACGAACAGGAAAAGGCTGTAGATTTAGTGTTCATTATGAAAGACCACACAATTTATCAAGAACCAATGCTACAACTGATTCTCGATCGTAAACGAGAAATCGCTGCTCGTTGGGGATGGCATTGCCCTTTCTAGGTTTTTTTAATTTAATTTTTTAGGTTGTATTCTCCTTTTTTTTTGGTTGTATATTTTTTTTATTTTAAATTTAATGAATCTTTTTTTATTTTATTATTATTATTTATTATTAAAATAATTAATTAAAAATAAGATTTGAAAATGGGAAAAAGTGGGAAAAAGTAGGACGATACCGTGCAAAATGGGGAAAAGTGGAGAAAGCTGATGTGACGCTGATGTGGCAATGAAGAAAAGCAAGGAAAAATTGGATGACTCCTTGTTAGGGATGAGCGTTTGGAACCTGGTACCCGTACCGGTACCCATACCGTACCGGTACCGGTACCGAACCGGTACCTGTTTAGTCTATAGGGTACCGGGACCGAATCTCATTTTTACTAAATTTTGGGATCGGGACTAGTGGGTACCAGGACTAGGTACTTTACTGAAATATACCCCTTAGTCCCGTTAGTACCTGCATATGAAAAGACTCATGTTAATATCACCTTTTTAGTTTCTTTACGTATCTAAATTTCGGGATCGGGACTAGTGGATGTACCGGGTTATTAAGGCTTTATTTATTTTTAGTTAGTTTGTTTGGTTTCTTGACACTTGAGAGTTGATGGTACATTTGTTTTGTTTTGACTTTTGGAAATCACTAGAGTATCTTGTCGTCTTGTCGTGTGAATTTTCATCAGTGTACAAGTATACAATCAGGTAATTCGTTTTTGGTACCGGTACCCAAACATGTAGCAAGCATAAAAAAGTGAAAGTGTATCGGGTACCAAACAGATACTGAGTACCGAAATGCCGGTACCGTACCGGTACCCGTACCCATTTATAGATTTCGGGACCGGTACCGGGACTCAAATTTCGTAAATTCCGGGACCGGGACTAGTGGGTACCGGGACCGGTATGGGACGGGATTGGTACCGAGCTCATCCCTACTCCTTGTGGCCTTACAGTGGAGATGATGTCTTTAAATATTACGTAGCTAGGCTTAGCATTATATCTGCGTGGGTACGTGATTGCCCTGCCCATGTGACAAGTTGGCCGCCCATAGTACATAGACCTCCCCTCCCAATTGATCTGTATTGTGGTCACGCCTCATCCTTACACCAACTTAATTTTTAAATTTTTTTTTTTCACTTTTCAACCAATTAATTTTTACCACGTCTCTTTTTTGTTTTTTCATCATCTCAATAACCATTATATCTTTTTATTTTTTATTTGTCCTTACTCAGTTACTCATCACATATATGTTATTTTTACATGCCAATATTTTTTTCATCACTTACTTTGACAGTCTGACTCTAAGTATTGTTCATATGAACTTACTATAGTAAATCTCATCTTTCTTGCCTCATTATTGTCTTGCTAGTCATTATAAGAACTACTAAGGTTAGCATGTTATTTTATCATCTAAGTTTTAAAGTACGTGGTTTGCCTTTCACATGAAGGTATGCTCGGGTCGGGTTTTGATAAATTCAAAACCCCTACTTAGATTTTAAAGTTATATTTCATGCCCAGCCTAGTAGTCTTTCATAAGGTATTTGTCGGGCAATTACATGTCTAGTATCAGGTATATTACAACATATAATATCCTATTACTAAATCTGTCGTTTATTTATTGTAGGATTTAAACCCCAAGTGCCATTTACCAACTCAAATTAAGATAAAAAAAACTGCCATGAAAAATTAAAGAGAAAATTCAAAAACACGACAATACGACATCTTTCAAATTAGATAGCACATAACTACATAAGCTCCAAATTTGCATATTAAAAACTTGATTGGTTTAAAGATATATTAAATTAAAATTTACTTTATTTTTTTTTAAAACTTTTTTTACATATAAATGACATTATTCATAAATATATAAAACCTGACTGAATTTTAGATTAGACGGGCATGAATGATACTTGAAAGAAAATCAAAATTTAAATAAATTTTTGTGGAAGATATTTTTATATAAGATGAACATTAGCCATATGTTTTCAAATTTGTGATTTGAATTTAAGAAGAGAGTAAAGTAAAGATGGAGGGTCCGGGCCTGACATACGGTTTTAATTGTATACATGAGACTAACACAACTGACACGCAACGCTTGCTGGTGGCTCACACCACACCACCCGTCACCCACACATCAAAATCAAATGATTTGATCAACCGATACCATGGTTGTTGGATGGATGACATTTTTTCTTTTCTTTTTTCTTTTTTTTTTTAACTAATTGTTTTATCCTTATGCGGAATAAATTTTATCAATTTCTTTCTTAACATAATTGTTCTGTTTTTTTACGATCTTATATAGTTGTATAGTTTGTTGTAACCTAATGAACTCCATTAGTATGTGTCTATATACATGTTTGTTTTTACTTTTTAGTCACTTAGTTCTATAAATGCAAAATAATAAAATTAATATTTATACACCATTACTTCATTCATACATCTTACCTTGCTCAAATCAGTTAGATCAAACGCACATTAATTTTACTCATGTGTATTTTTAAACATTTTTAAAATTAAAAAAATTACAAAAATGTTCTAAGATTAGCACACTGTGTATCAATAAACCAACCAATAAAAATGAGTTTAGTGTTTTATAAGTTAGTTATTAATTCATTAATCTAAGATTAAGGGCAGGAAAAAACAAGAAGTTAATTCATGATTCTATCTTAATAATATGTAGTCAAATTTTAACATGTATTGAGGTTGCTCTTTCCCCGTTGGTTACAATTTTATATATTATTTAAAATCTAGAATTTGGAATGAAAAACTCATTAAAATAAAAAATAAAAGATTGCTAGTTATCACGATACGTCTAGATTAAGTGTATCGCAATTAATCAAACACGTCAAGGAGAGTAGATAAATTGAATTCTGAAAATTCAAATTTCAAAGGTCAGATTTAACATAAGACAACGAAACATCACCACTAACACATTCTAACAAAAAATATACAAATCATAATTAAGATATTTGTTTGTATAACGAAAGCCATGGTTACTTCCATCTTGATCGACACTAATTAATATTCTGGTATTGTTATGTTAATTAAGCCCCCATACTTTAAACCTACAACTACTACCAATTCTATCCTCACAGCCCTTAATCCTTTACCTAACGCCAACAACTTCACAGATTATTTCTCGCCGGAGATCTTCTCCTGGTGACGGACGTTTTTCGGCTTCTCGCCCATTGACTCAGAACTTAACGGTAGAAAATGGTACAATGTTTTGCCGGTACCTTTGATTGCTTTAGAAAACTTCGCCGGAGACATACTGTGGTTTTTCTTCACCGATAAACAGTCAACATCATCCTGATTTTCAAAGGACATAAATGAAAGCGATCAGAGATGTGAGAAAAATTAAACAAAATTGTAATCGTTTTCAAAATAAGAATTCATGAAATTAATTCTAAATCAGAGTATATTTTCGCAAATTAAATGAATCGAGAATGAAATTATCTGAACCTCCGAAGAACGATCCCCAACATTCTCACGCTTTCGCTTCACCAAAACGCCTCGATCACCGGTAGAATAGTCATCGCTGCTGGACGAACTGACTACCGGAGGCGGAGAATAACTCAACGGAACCACCTGATTATCATCTCCGTTGTCATTTTCACTCTCTTCATCTCCGTCGTACTCTTCATCATCGCTCACTTCGTCTGAAGTACCGTCAACACCGCAATTTTCACAAATCGACGCCGTAGACTGCCCTAGTTTTTCTCCGGAAGCAGTCCACGGCGTCGGAGCCTGGCACATACGGCAAAGAAGTCTCCTGGAATGCCTAGCTACAAGGAAGTTTGCAGAATGGACCTTATTGTCGCAGCTCCAGCATAAGCTAGCTGCGTCCGAATCGCAGTAGATCTTTGCTGCAGATTTGCAGAGCTCACACGACTTCATCTTCTTCAACAACGCAAATCTTCGCTCTCCCTCTTGAATTTCTCTCTCTGTTAAAGAACACTGCTCTGGAAACGAAATAATTAAGAAGGAAGAGTAAAATACAATGGAAGCCGATGGGATGTTATACCAACAGCAAAAAAGGGTACCTTGCTTTCACCTCTTCAAACCACCCATGCTATTACATAATATTACGAAAATACCATATTCCTTTTTTTTCTTCTCTGTTTTCAAAACATTAAGATATTTTACCTATTTATGAATCACCATAAATTAAAGGCAAAATTGAGATTTTATTAATTCAAAATTTTTCTTTCAGTTGATCGCTACCGATAACAAATGTAAACATTCAACAATTTACCTTTGGTAGACTTCTGCTAAAAATACTTAACCCTGTTAAATTCATAAATTGTTTTCGAATTTCAAATGGAACTTTTGAGGCTTTTGATCAAAATGGTAATACTAATAAAATAATGTATAACTTATCTCGAAACGTTGACCTACATTTCTCAATTGATGATTTTCTTAATCAATTGAATGTTTAAACACCCGATTGAAGAACCGTTTCATCATTTGGAGCAACATTTAGTTATAAATCATTCAACTCATATTCTCATTCTGATCAAAAGTTGTAAAGATTCGTTTGAAATTCGAAAAAAAGTTAACGCCTTTAAGTTTTTTTTAATGGATGTCCACTAAATGTAAATAGATCGAAAGTATAGACCATTATTTTGGATTTTCATTGTTGAGACCGATAGCGGATAACTTATAAAAGTTTGGATTATTTAAATCCAATTTACCTAAATTAAATTACATTTCTAATAAAACTATCTTGTGAAGTCACTTTATAGGTTGTAATTTTCTCAAATATTATCGCTTAAATCATTTTTGTTTATGAAATCATCATAAGTTAATTTAAAAAATATGAACGTATTATCTAAATTCTTATACGCTCATTTGTGTGACTAGTTCTAATTATTTTATGCTTTAGAAATAAATTATTCAAAATTAAATATTTAATAAAAGTCGTATAAGTTTAAAAGAAAACGCTTTAAGTATTTTAGTTTAATGCTAGAAAATAAATATTGATATATATTGTATCTCCATGTAGAAACATAAGAAAAAATAGATTACTATATTAATTATGCATGTGGATACATAATTGTTTTTTCACCACAATATATTTATATCGGTTAAATGTTAGAAGTATTTATTTCACTAAAAACCAATGAAGCATTTCCTCAATGATACCTCATGATTCTTTCAAATGGCAGGATTTGGGTTCAAAATCCTCTCGTAGCGAAATAGGGGTCTGAGGAGGTCAGCGGGTTTTTCCAGTGAGGTTTCCTCCTGTGGTGGTTGTGGTGGCTCATGTGAGGTCCAGGTAACTAGACATTGGTGACTTGGCCTGAAAACAGTGGGTTCATACGATTGAGATCCTCGTTGTTAAAAAAAAATTATTTTACTAAAAGAACACATTTGAATCATACACTCTTTCAGAAGTTTAAACTTTTAACACAATTTAAATAATTTAGACTTTTTGCTAATTTTACATTTAATTAACTGTATACTCTTTTAGTATTCAAAAGTCCCTCTGATTATTACATTATTTAAAATATAAGTCAAGACTCAAGACCCTAAGGCTACCCGGTATGCCCCATGAGTGGGTGTAGGAGGGGCGTGGGAGGGCGTGGGAGATGGGGCGTGAGTCGAGCAACGGTTGTGAGGGCGTGGGTTTTTGTTTTTTCGACCGTTATACCCATTAAAAAATATTAAATAAAACATATATATAAAATCATCACACACTCTCTGATATTCACATCTCACTCTCTAAAATATTCACATCTCACAAAAAAGAATCAAACAAAAAATCAATATTTTTATAAAAATGGAGTTTCTACGGGAAGATGACGATTTTAGCGAAGGAGAAGATTTTTTAATCGAAGCCGCACAACTTACTCTCGACATCACCAGACAACAAGTTGAAAGACCTGTTCTAACTAGAAGAGCACGAATTAATCGAGATCGTCTTGGAGCTCACACACGTCTTGTTGAAGATTATTTTTCAGAAAATCCGAAATACCCCGAACATTTATTTCGGCGTCGGTTTCGTATGAGTCGGAATCTTTTTTCACGAGTGCGTAATGATTTGGAACAAAACTATGATTTTTTCCAACAACGGTGTGACGGAAGAGGAAAGATCGGGTTTTCCGATCTTCAGAAATGTACTTCTGCAATACGGCAACTAGCCTACGGCACTAGCAGCAATTCGTTTGATGAGTATTTACAGATGTCTGAGCGAATGGGGCGGGAATGCATTTATAAATTTTGTAAATGCGTAATTAGATTGTACGCGAATAAATACTTGAGGAAACTAAATTCCCATGACATCCAGCAGATTTATACGTTTCATGAAGAGGTTCATGGTTTCCCCGGTATGTTAGGTAGTCTCGACTGCACCCATTGGAAAAGGGACAATTGCCCAACAGCATGGCGAGGTCAATTCCAACGAGGCGACCATTCAAGACCAAGTTTTATGCTAGAAGCTGTTGCGTCTCAAGATCTTTGGATATGGCATGCCTTCTTTGGTGCATCGGGATCGAACAATGATATAAGTGTTCTAGATCAGTCACCGATTTACAACGATCTTATTGAAGGCAAGGCACCCGGTCAGCAGTTTATTTGCAACGACACAACATACAAATACGAGTATTATTTGGTCGATGGTATTTATCCACAATGGGCTACTTTTGTGAAAACCTTTACATCACAACAAACTGAAGATGAAAAACGTCTGTATTTCCAAAATCGTCAAGAGGGGGCAAGAAAGGATATTGAACGAGCATTCGGCGTTCTAAAACATAAGTGGCACATGATTCAACACCCTGCTAGAGCTTGGAAGCCAAGTCGGATCCGAAACGCGTTATACGCATGTGTGATACTACACAACATGATAATTGAAGATAACGGTCGAGCGATATGTGAATTTTATGAAGAAGACGATCCGAATTTGTTGGAGCATGTGGAGATCAACGACGAAGAAAAACAATCAAACCCTCGAATGCTTCGCAACGAGGATACACATGCGAACCTCAAAGCCGATTTGATTGAACATTTATGGAAAAATCGTTTTTATTAATTTTTTTATTCGTTTGTAAATTTTTTTATTAATTTGTTTTTATTAATTATATCTCAATTTAATTTAAAAATGAATGATGACGTGAAGTGAGTGGGTAATGGGGCATTTCCACCAAAATGGTAGGGTAAGTGGTTGTGGTGAGTGCTTATGTGACGCATACGTAACTCATAGATGGAATGATTGGGTAACTTGACATACCTAATAGTCTAACAAATGGAAAATAACCTGGGCCATCTATATGAGACCGCCTAATAAAAAAATATAGCGTGTCACAAAATTCTGCAAAAACATACGGACGGCTCGTGGGCAAAATGGTCTTTTACGATATTGAAAAAAATAATGAATTGCAGAAAGTTCCACCGCTTAAACTTGTGGACAATATTGGGCATAGTAGTGCCACGTGTTAATTTCTGGGAAAACAAGAGGCTTTTCCTCGTGGTATAAAAAATATATTTTTTGTGTGGTCTATTGTAAGGTGTGGTGGGTCCCAATTTAAGATATTTTTGGGGATGTTGGAACAACAGATTGTTGACGTGTCCAAAATTTTGACATGGAGATGTAGTGGGTTTAGTAAAGATTCTGACTATCTGACGTGTAATATCATATCTTCATCCTCTCAATACCAACTTCTCTTGAAGTTTATATTAACCTTTTTATTTTTATTGAAAATACATAAATAAATTATTTAACTATTCAAGTCAAAAGAAACATGTTTGGGTAATTATACTAGAAAAATTATAACCCTTAGCGTGTCGTAATATACAAACAATATGGATGTGTGATAATCACCTCTTTATCATTCAACTTAGTCATCATGTAAACAACTATTCATAACATCATCTTATTATATACACATGTATAACTATCATCCACTTTTTTCACATACACCCAACCCACTCACAAGTCACGCCCTGACTATCACCACTTTCTCTCCTCTCACATACAGTTGTTCACATCGTGATTGGGCTAACGCCTGATTCGTCATGCCTCCATCAAGCCGCCCCTATAATAAGGTGTTGGGCACCACCGGTGCGTGACACCTCTATCAACCGGGTGCTCATGCCCCGCTATATATATACAACCTAACAATCAACATCTCTTCCTAGTTACAACTATATAATATATATATATATATATATATATATATATATATATATATATATATAATTTAAAGTGTGAGTATGTGTTGTGTTCATTCGATGACTTGATGTTCTTAGATATAAGAACCTTGGTGTCTTTTGTGTTAGCCAACTTAGAGCTATCTTTTCTTTTTTATTTAGGTCTTTGGTAGTAAGCTTTCTAGAAGTCTTTGTTGCCTCACTCATTTACTAATGAGGAAATTATTTAACGCTACAAAAAGGACAGTTCCTTCTTTCTTTTGTCACATTTGTCCTGCTGTACGGTTTGGTTTAACTCCTAGGCTTCTTTTACTACACATAATCCTTCATTGTAAAATTCCAGTAATCGCTATTTTTCAGTCGACCGACCTAATAAGTAATAACGTGTAGCAACTTTTGAAACCATGGTTGATAGTGAAATAGATAATATAAAGCACATCATAAAACAACAATTTTTTGCCAAGATTTGATTATTAATTGGCAGAGGTGCACCTGGTGTCCGTTTGTGTATGATGAAGTACGGGCACATTTTAGAGCATCTGATAATTGATAGGAAAAAGAAGATTCCAATTTATGATTTATAAAGCAAAAGGAGGCTATTAATTAAAAATATATATATATATATATATATATATTAATTAATATTATTTGCTTTTATGAAGGAACAGATCAGGAAGTACAAGTGGGAAAGAATCAAACGGCGTGGGTGGGCAACAACCACCAATTTCAAAATAAAATCTGATTCCGAGCTCTGATTGCTACAGACAACGTGGCATACCGCTATGGTAGAAAATGGTACGCTTCCCCTTTAATATCTTTTTCATTTTCATTTTCATTTCAAATTAAAACGCACTTCTATATGGTTTTTCTTTCCTATACGTAACTATAGTTAAACTTTGGAATTTTTTTAAATTACCACTCAAATAGGCCGATCAATATATCTTATGGGTGCCAACCGTAGTTACACACTGGGCCGATTCAACTGTTTTAGGGACCATCTGGAGCTTTTTACTAACGGTTACGTTAAAAATCCCATTTTTTTTATACAAACTTAAGACCGACAATGATAAACTAAAATTTTATCCATTGAGCAAATATAGGTTCAATTGAGATTTGCTTCTCTGGAGTACCAAAGACAAGTATGCCATCATTATGAACATAAAGTCTCAATGTATGGAAACCTAAAAAGAGGCTAGTAGTTCTTTTAAGAAAGAAGGATATAAACATATATATCACTTTGTTAAATAGGTAGATAAGCTAATATGAGACTCAAACTCGTGTAATACTTAGATTTATAACTTAGTTACTATATATAAAACAAATGAGTGAATAATACAAGTAATTAAATATTCATCTTTAGAATTGACATTTTTGTAGCCTTAATTTGATTCATGTTTTTATTAGACCACTTCAAAAAAAAAAGGAGTCCGTTATATTTTTCTAGAACCACTACAAAAGGTATCAAGGGTTTATTATTTTTTTATAGCCGCTGCAAAAGTTTTTGAGAACACTGTAAAAGGTTTTTGTTTTTTGTTTGGAACCACTGCAAGAGAGAAAAATGGGCCTAACAATAATAACAATAATTATTGTGTAACATTAATACTAATTAAAAAATAATAAAAGTTAAATGCAATAATAATAACTAAAATGGACGGTATTGTCAGGTACGTGTTTTAGGTCGTTTTTATAATTTTTTTTATATTATTGAATTATTAAATATGGACAACAATATTATTTAAATAATATTATTTTTTACTATCATTAACTTATTATATATGAACAACAATATTATTGATGATATATTTTACGACTATGCACATCATTTTCTTTTGTTATTTTGTGACAAAAACATTTATGATGGTTACACCTTATGATTTTGCCTCAAAATGAAAACCGTTTTGGTGTGCTTTTATATATGTGTTTTGGTATACGTGATCATGTATGTGTTCTAATATTCGTAATCGCAATGGATTTCCCGCCACAAGGTGCTTGAAAGCTTCTAGTTATACTAAAATGATGAAAGCAATCACGTTCAGGTTATTTTCAGTTGATAGTGTAAACATACAGTTAACAATAACAATAAATTGATTGATAAACATTTATTTGTAGAAATTAGCAGCCTTAAGACCGTTGTCATAAAATCCAGAATGTATATTTTTTAATAAGTTTTTCTAACTTTGACCAGATTTTAAATCCTCTTCTTAGCAAGATAATGTGAAACATTAAATTATATATTATAATATAAATAATTTATTTATAAAAAGTTTTTTAATTTTTATTTGAATTGCGATTTCACAAATCGTCAAAACAGATAGCATAAATTTTCTAATAAAAAAATTGCTACAAGTGACAAGTGATACGAAAGGGCCGCCTAATAAAGTATAATATTGGGCCAAAAAAGACGAACTTTGACTAACTAAAGTTATACCCGTCCGGTGGTCTGGTATTTTAACGTTATAATAACATATTTAATTTTTTATTTGAATTCCAATCAAAATATTATTTACTAATAAACCAAACCTAAATAAGAAATCTAAATTATTAAACCACCATCAAACTTACTTCCATCATATTTTCATTCTATAGTAATGGAGTTTTTTTTTTCAAATACATGTGATTGAAAAAATATTTACTAAATAGGTGTAATTAAAAACGTATTTACTAAAATGAGTATTTTCTTTATTATTATTATTTTTTAAATTAGTTAAAAGTAATTAAATTAAGGAAGGTAGATAAATTTTCAACTACGTCTATTTGATAATTTTTTTTTGAACTACGCTTTTTTGGAAAATTTTTTTTACAGTAACACAAATCAAAGTAAACCACACACTGATCATAGCATCTATATAATTGAATTTAACGTCAATGAATATGTACCATCAACATTTTGAGTTTTCACCTTTTTTTATAATATGTAGCATCTATATAATTGAGCTTCACATAAACAGTTTAGTTTTCTTTTGTTTTAAGTTTGTTATGCATGATCTTTAAGGCATACAATTTTCTAGTGTCTTTGATCTCACAACCTAATCATGACTAATTAACCAATAAACACACACCTAACATGTAAGTAAATTAAAAAAAAAATGAAGAAGAAGAAGCAAACATTTGTATTCGAAGGCAACAATTAGATATCAAGAGCTAGAAAGGACAAAATAACCCAACTTAGTCAACTTGATCTATCCTAAAATACACATGATTAAACTCCAGGAACTAATTTGAGTCATTACATAGTTAGAAAATTTGCCAATTATAAATTAAACTATACTTTTCTTCAACAAATGCCCACGGGTGCATAAAATGGTTAAGTATTTTAGTTGAATTAAATATAAGATAATTAAGACCATATTTCAAGTGCAATCCTAATACAAAGCTGAAATACAATAATACAAAGGTGAAACACACACACACACACGCATATCACTATAAAACTGACGAACAACAAATATATAATTGGGTTAATGCATCAAATTTGTATTGCAATAATGTGTTGTGCATCAGTTCAGAGCATGGAACGTGCCTCTGTGTGCATTAGCTTTGTATCATTGGCTTGTTCATCAAATTTTTCACATATAAAATGAAGGTACATTAATAGATTTGAACAGAGATATATTACTTAAAAGTTCATTCATTTGATGCAATTCAAAATGATAGAAAAAGAATACAAGAAACTCATATGTTTGTAATACAATATTTCTTTATACATATATCCTCATCCTATGTGCATGCACAAAATCACAAATTAATGCATACACACATACAAAAGTACCTTCATAAAGAATGGAGGTAAGTCGATTCCCATCAAGCGGACAGAAGTTTCAAGATATTCATTTGAAGATGGTCGATTACATTACTTGCAAAAATCTGACAGTAAGGTGCCACCATGTTAGATATTAAAATCTTAAATGATGGAAAGAAATATATCAGTTACTATATTTCTTTCCATCATTTAAGATTTTAATATAGCAGTTACTCTATGGTTAAATTTAAAATTCTAAGGTACCATTTAAAAACAAATACAAATATGATATATTCAATGAAAATACCAATATAATGATGGAAATGTTCAGCCTCTACCGCTTATGAATATTTATTAGTTTGCTGATCTTCTCTAAGACATCAACTGTAGTTGGTTTAATTTTATTTGATTGTTTAAAGGAAAAGATAAATGGCTCCATGATTAGTCATTTTAGAAGCATAACTTCAATCAAAAAGCAGAAGGGCAAAAACCTTAATGAGTTTTTTCAACCTAAAGCATTTCATCTTCATCCTTCCATTTAGAAGACAACATTTAAATGACAACAGGACGCAATGGTTGAGCATTCTCATTAGTAAGTTGAATTAACAATAACTTAGGTGGAATGACTGAACAGTAAGAAAACAAATCAAGGCTGATAATCTAAGAGCACTCCAACAGACAACAATTAAAAGAATACCAAACTTACTTTAATGAAGATCACTCACCACTTCCATAACTTCATCAAACAAATGCTTAAGAACAACATAAATTAGTATTTATATGACCATGATTCCTGCATTAGGACTCTCGAGAATCAAATAACCGCTGATCATCCCAACCTTCCTGTTATCAAATTAATAGAAAAAAAACCAGATTTATCAAAATGAACAAACCGCTTCATATTTCCATAAGATAAACAAAACCTAATTCAAAATTGATCAAATGGAGTACATTTGTTCAAATTCAATGAGAAATGAACAGTAGAACATAACCGATTTCATAATTCATTCTTCATTTCTTGCAATGTTGCTTCCTTATTCCAATTTTCAAGTTTCTTCAAGGTCTTTCTAAAATATTTGCATGAATTTGAAAACCCAATTCGTGATCCAAATAAAAATGTAAAATCAATAGTAAAAATAATTCAAATTTCATCAAATTGAACAAACACCACTTCATAATTCCTTAAAATAAACAAAATCTAATTCAAAATCGATCAAATAGAATATCTTACAATCAAATTCAATGAGCAATAAACAGTAGAGTAGAACCGATTTCATATTTCATCCTTCATTTGTAGCAATCCTGCTTCCTAATTCTGATTTTCGATTGCTTATTTAAGCAAAGAAGAAAGAAGAATATCATCGCCTATTTGTATATCTGAATTCTCCCATTTCATCATGTTTGTTTTGCTTGCTCATTTGTCAATCGTATTCGCATCAGCACATAAGGAGATGCTGATCGTGGATATTGTTTGCGGTGGTAGAAGGAGGAATCGAAAGTGGAGACACGAGTCACGCGAAGGATAAGGATGAGACAGTGGAATTGGGAGGAGGTTGACGAGGTTATTTGAGGGGGAATAAACAGTAAATGAGGGCAGGGGCGGCTCTAAGAACTGGCGTGCCCAGGACGAGCCGAAAAAAAGCCCCCTAGCAAATTTAAATATTAAAGTGGAGTTGTTTAAAAAACCAAAAAACATTTAATACCGATAACCGAAACATAATCGTAACTGAAAAATCGAACCGAATTCTAAATTCGGTTTTCGTTTTGGTTCTAGCTGTATCCATACCCGAATTTCGGTTTTTAATTCCAATTTTTTTATAAATTTGGTTTGTTTGGTTAACCGATTAAACCGAATTCAAATTTAAATTTATTATCTTATTAATAATAATATATAAAATTGAATTCGGTTTAATCGGTTGAATTCGGTTTATTCAGATCAGTTTATTGGGTTTAAACAGTTTATTTGGTTTTAATCGTTTTATTTGATTGAATTTGGTTTATTTGGATCTGTTTATTAGACACTTTTAAGCGGTTTATTTGGCTTTCAATTTGTTTATTTGGTTTTAACCGAAATTAGAACCGAACCACTTCTCGAATTCAGTTTGGTTTTTTGATAGGGTAAAAAATTGAAAACCGATTAAACCAAACCGAATAAATCGTTAATTGAACCAATTGACATATTTAGTTTAAAGGGCATGAAATTAACTTCCTATACTTTTAAAAAAAATAATTTTTGCATCCCTTAAATAATGTGTTTATAAATGCTTATTTTTAGTTTGATTCGCCTTATTAATTCTCATTTGAATGAATCCATATATATACGTTGGGCCCGGGACGGGGGTCGGGTTCCCCCCCCCCCCCCCGGGCCGCCCATGAATGAGGGTGTCTGGCGACATGATGGGAAGAAGGAAAAAAAAAGGAGGAAGAAACTGTGGAAAAGAGAACCGACTATTAGCCCAGAACTACCAGAAACCGCTCTGATAATGGGGTTAGTGGTAGCTACAATATCGGTCATGTTTAAAAACTACCTATAAACGCAACATAAGAGGAGAGAGAGCGTAAAACCGTCGTAAACCGCTGCTTCTAAAAGCTTTTTAGAGACTTTAAACCGTCAAGATTAAAAGTTAAAGACTTTTAAGGGTTAAGATCTTCCTATAAGTTGGTTAAATTAATGGTGTCATAATAATATATAATATCACCACTATCATGTCAGGTGCAGCTGATATATAGTAAACCTTAGATATGAGTAAACCGGCTTTTTTTGAAACGCACCTGGTTTTGGTTTGTTTTTGACCGTTTCAGCCGGTTTATGGTCCGTTATGGTTGGAGTTTTGGTCGTTTCAGGTTCGGGTTTTGTCGGGTTAAGGTGGAACCTGTACCTATTTCTCTGAAAATTTGAAACCGCCTGTACAGATGTACCCACCGGTTCGGGTTGTCGGTTTTGGTTCCGGTTTTTTTGACCTAAGCTTTATTCTTATTATCGATGACATAGTATGATTGTCCGTGAAGTTGTAAACTATATTGTTAATAATTGTTTTGAATAAGTAAAACCAAAACTAAATTATTTAAAAAAAATAAAAAAAACTAATCTTACTATTTTAATAAACAAAAATCTTCAATTGCCACATGCCACATTTTAAGACCATAATGACACTTGTCATTTTTTTCATGCATTCATTTAATTCCCTATTATTAAATAAATGATATCTTATTAAATAAATTATATTATATATCTTATTAATTAATTATAATATTAATAACTAATGATATTATTCATGTTTTAACAAATTTGAAAATAATTTTTGATATATTCACAATCAAATCATTTTATTATAAAACATATTTTAAAAATTTATAAAATATAATTTTCCTAAATATCATTTTTTTAAAAATAAGAGATATTTCAATTTAACGGCAATTTCAAATTAGATTGATTAACTTTAATAATTACAAAAATATTACCTTATCATCTTAAGTTGAAATAGTTAGTTTTTAAATGAAAACTAACTAATTAAATTTTTAAATTTAGTTAGGTCAATGACCTCAATTATTACAAATCAAGAATGATAAATGATATTTCTATTTTTATTAAAAATTTTAATTATTGTTATATGATTTAAAATAATTATTAATACACAATTTAATCAATTTATATAAAAATATTGTTGATATAATTTTTAGATTTTCATTAATTACTATTTAATATTCAATCCGTGTGTTCACACGGGGTAATAGCCTAGTTAGGACAATATGTTGTAACATTTTGTTTTATGGTTTGGGTTTATTTAACCGGTTAAGAAAAATAGAACCAAATCAAACCAAACTATTTATGGTTTGAGATGAATAATTACAATGCAAGCTAAAATGCAATCATTTTTTTGTGGATGACATCAAGGGCAGAGGATTAGAAGGGCCCCCGGCCCCCTGTTTTTTCGCTCAAATATGTCGATATAATAGTATTTCGTCCAAAAATCCTTCGGTTCCCTCCATTTTCATCCTAAAAATCCTTCGGCCTTTTTTCCAAGCTCCGCCACTGATGACATCTATACCACTAACCCAATCAACACACGCACAAGGTTTGGTCTGGTTTTTAAAACCGGATTTTGGCAAATACCGTAAAATTCACCATTCTCTATGATTTCAAACTTTTGAAATTGACTAAACAAATGTTTGATAAAAGGCATTTCCCAAACCAAAGCGATAATCGGTTTGGACGGTTTCACGATTTGAAGCCAAATCGTGAACACTTTAAATTATTATCATTATTGACTTCAGAGCATGTAGAATCAAATTTTGAATAAGCATGCAACTTTTGTAACTATTTAATTTAATTCATCTAGATATATATAAGTTAAATGTCTCGCTTATAAATGATACGTTAATCTTATATATTTTACCTATTTAGTATGTTAAAGCACTGATATGATATTTTTAATTCTTATATACACCTACATGTGTGTACACACACATAAGTATGTGCAAAAGATGCAGAGGTGTGTTTAAAAGAGAATAATTTTTTTTCTGAGGAAACCAAAAAAATTATAATGGTTCTAATTTGAATGCATCTTTATATATACATATATGTAAAGAAGGGTCCAAACAAAGATTTCATTGCTAGAAAACTAATAAAAAAAATACTTTTTCGTTGTTGCCATTGATATCAATGATTGAGATTAAATAATAACAACATTGGAAATAAATGATCATTAAAAGATGTTATTATAAGGTTATAAGAATATAATAGTTAAAATTTGGATTTATCTTGAGAACTTATCACGGATAAACTCAATAATAAAGGATTTACAAATGATACAAATCCTACGTGCATATATATGCCAACATATATATATATATATATATAGGGGAGGGTTCCCCTAAAAAGTCTATTTTGCGTAAGAAGGCTAAGAAGGATTTTAAAAACGCGAAAACCGACTCAAAGAAACCCCGATTGAACTCATTTTTGCGTCATTGGAACCGGCTTGTCGAACCCTAAAACCCAAACCCTAAATCATAAACAATAAACCCTAATACTAAAACCAAAACTTTAAAAACAAATCTTTAACATAAAGATACAACTTAAAAGCTAAAAACCAAGCCCTAAAACCTAAAATCTAAATCTAGATGTTAAAACGAAAACTTAAAATCTAATATTGTAGGGTTCGATGAAACGGTTCCAATGCCATCGAAATGAGTTCAATCGGAGTTCGTTTGGGTCGGTTTTAAAGTTTTTAAAAATCCTTCTTAGCCTTTTTAGGCAAAAAAGACTTTTTATTTGATCCTTACCCTATATATATATATATATATGTATATACTGCATTAACATATATACATATACATATAAGATATACATATATGTATATATACTTAAACTTTATATAAGTAACACTAACTTTTACAACTATTTATTTCAATTTAGTCTTAACTTATAAATTATATAAAATTAACATATTATCGGTAAATTTAATGACTAAATTAGTAAAAATAATTAATCAAAATAGTTAAACTTTTTCCATCTTTATATAAGCAACTTTTATGCATTAATCTCCCTAGCTATCTTTTGATTTTCATTAACGTTTAGTTAGTATATCGACATGGTACTCATACCCAGTGGCGTACCCACATTAAGGTCAAGGGGCAGTAGCCCACCTTGAAATTTTTTTTTTAATAGTATATATATGTTAAAATCCTGATCGCCCCCCGTAAAATTTTGCAATCGCCCCCATTAAACTTTTGATTTTTAAGTGTTAATTAATAAACTAAGTTGAAAAATGCCCAACTAATAATTTAAACCCAATGTAAAATCAAGTTTAGTATTAATTATAGTACGTGAATAATTTACGGTTACGAATACGGTTCAGTTTTTTGTATTAAGAATTTTCAGCTCTTCTGAACACTCCTATTTTGATATTCGAATTAACTAAGGAGCCTTTTTTTTACTCGTCCTAGGCTCCCCTAATTCTTAGGACCGTCCCTGACTAGCCCATTATAAAAACTTATATTATTAATTTAAAAAAATATTAACATAATACTTGAAGTTATATTTGTGTAATCAAATTGCTTATGAGAATTTAAGCAATAATTGTATTTGTTTTATACAGAAATGGTTATTTAGGAACGTCTCCTATACGTTGTTTTGAATATATATATATATATATATATATATAAATTCATGTAGTGAACAACTTTATATATATTGTATTTATATATGAAAGTAAGTTTGATTTTCGTTTTTTAACATGACCGACCCGACCCGATCCGCCCCAAGTCAACTTGAACACCAACAAACCTAAAAAGATTCCGCCCCCCATGAAAAAATTTCTGGGTCCGCCACTGCTCATACCGCTTTATCTTTTCCTCGGAGCGGTAGAATACCGCTTTATTTATGCACATTTTGTTGGAGGAATTCGTCTATAATTGCTTGAAAATCTATCGGATCGTGTATGAAATCACTATCCGAGTGTGCACTCCACACCCCGCAAAGGGTGCAAACCCCATGACCCCCGCGCTTGGTCTGGAGTTCAGAAAATTTTAAACGAGTGTTCACTCTGCACCTCCAACTCTTTAGTTTTATCTTTACATCCAATTACACTAAAATTTACAAAACGTTTTTGCCCGACTTCCTACATAACACATGCTCTAGTTTTGTGTGGCTTAGAAAGGATGTTGTTAACCAACTTCACGTTTTTTTAGACACGTGACAAGCAAGATAAAGACTACTCGAATGTTACATGCTAAAATTATACTTTACATGAAATTAGCACACTTAAGAAATACGTTATGTGCAATTAATTGTGTCTAGTCTAAATAAGAACTTTTAAAATAGCATCTTTCTAACATCAGATGGGCTAATAGATCGATTAACCAAGATATTAAACGTGCCATGTATGATTTAACCCATATATTAAACAAGTTGTGTTCTAGTTATGCTGATTAATCAGACCCAAAATTTGTATCCTTTCAAAAGAAGGAAATGATTTTCTTTCTTAATCGTCTAAACATTCTACTCCTTAATTACCAAAGGCATTACAATCTAACGGTATCTTGTTGGTTGGATAAGGCTCAGGAACCAAATAATATTGAGTTTTCCTAAAAGTATTGAGTTTCCTCCAAAACTTGTGACTTGGTAGTGGATATGATCGAGTGGTTGTTGGTAGCACGATGATACTATAGTAATCCGTCAGTGATTCTAAAATTTAGCCGTCCAAGTAAAAATTCTACTCCTTAATTTTCTCCCTTTTATATATCTGGCCCCATTAATTTATGTTTGCCCCCTTGTTATAGATAGTATAGTCGTTCCCTTTGAATGTATATTTTTTAAATCTTTTATCACAATAATGAAAATTATATTATAGTAGCTAGAAATAAAACGATCCATCATTTCAAGCCTTTTGACCATAATAAGCAGCCATGTCTGATGACAAGAACGATGGGAAGAAAGGTGAATTAAGACAATAGTTCCGACATATGCACGTCAATGATGTGCCCACCGATGAAAATTATCTTGAATATTGGTTCTAAGATATGCTCAAGAACAAGGTTGGCTTCATCGATGGGTCGATCAAGAAACCATAATCAAACACCACCGATTGCATGCCATGTATGCAGTGTGATGCGATGATCAAGAGTTGGCTAAACACAACAATGGAAAAGGAAATACGCGAACGACGCTTCAACTGCTCAAGAAATCTGGAAGGATTTGAAGCAATATATGTTTATATGATCATATTATACGTTTTCAAAGTATGCGTCATACTCAAAGTTAAACAAAATTAGCAGTTTTCAAAAGAAAGCTCAAGTAACATTCACTCTAAGACCATTGTTGTGGCCACGGTCAACCCATCCACGCTCCAAGGAGGCGGTGTTCCATGTCCCAACCACGCCTCCACCACGGGTCACGCCGCAAGGTCTAATAAAAATCGTTCTCATCCACAATATATGGAGGCCATAAGAAAAAATCATACTTTAACTTATAAAACACAGGTCTAGTGCACTCACATGCAGATTTTTTTATTTTTATTTTTAGCCCATGCTAAAAAGTTTATATAATAACTTCAAAATTTTTGGCCCAAATATAATTAGTATGCAAACAAGTTAATCTGAACCCAGGCTCAGCTCAGGCTTGACTTGTTTAGACTTAAGAGAGATCGAGCTCAAGAGCTACTTTAAAGTTTTATTATAAATGTTCGAACCCTACACCTAAAAAAATTTCTTGAGCTACGTTTGGCTTGTTTTATATTAATTAATTTATTTTTATTGTTGATTATATATTTTATTTTTCATTATAACAAAAATACATAATTCTATTAAATTTTATCATAATTTATAAAAACAATTATTTATATACATATACACTTATTTACTTAAACACAAATTATACAAAAAATGTTTGTTTAGGCTCGTATACTGGTTCGAGTTCAACATATGAAACGTGAGCTCGAGAATGAGAACTACACGAGACACATATTTGGGCTCGAACTCGGGCTCGTTTAACCTCGGCTTGTTTGAGCTTTATACCGATCCGATCCAGTTTTTCATGAGCATGCTTGATCTATTTACATTCCTAACAAAAACTTGATGGCTGATTAAAAAAACGAAACTAACGAATAACAAAACCAAAATGTGTACGAAATGAACAAGCTAGGGAAGGTGTAGGATGTTTGAAATATGGGAACCAAATCGGGAAGTGTGAATCTTTACACATTAAAAAAACGAAAGGTAGGTGGCAATTAGGCAACATAATAACGAATTGGCCTTAAAATGTCTCATTTTATCGGAGCAACTACTCAGTTTCTTCGAACAATCATACCTCCAGAAACTCACTCTTTGCATCCCTTAACTATTTAGAAATATCCACTTTGCCACCTTAAAATATGACAGACTTTTAACAATTTTATTATAAAAGCTATTTTATAATTATAAATATTCAAACAATTTCGTGCTTTTAAATTAATTTAGAAACTAATACTCTTTATCTTAATAAAACAACATAAACCAGTTTATAATTAACTGTATTGCTATACAGACCCTAATTTAATTTAGAAAGCAATTAACATCAATTGTTTTTATCTGTGATAATATTAATGTTTATTTCTATAAGTAAAGTAACAATGCTTTTAAGTAGCAAACGTTATTTTTAACAAATTGGAGAATTTAGGGGATAATATTAAACCCAACATAATAAAGTATTGACGACTACAGCTTTTAAGCTATTAATCGAGGGTTCTAAATGTCGTTATTCCATTTCCAAGAACTATTATGTCTAAACATGAAAATATTAGGGGGGATAAATGAAATATCCCCAAGTATATACAGACCGGCTTCCAGTGGCAAGATCGATTATCAAACTTAACCCACACTCATTGCTAACATTTTCAAATGCAAAATCCCAAAGTTATGGGATCAGAAACAAGGATGAATGTTTGTGGAGAAGAAGAGTTCGAAGATATGCTGCCAAAAATGGCGGAAAAATTGGGAGGTGAGGGTCTAATTAAAGAGCTATGCAATGGGTTCAATCTATTGAAGGATAAAGACAAAGATGTCATCACTTTTGAAAGCTTGAAGTGCAGTTCTTCATTGCTTGGGTTGCAAGATTTACGAGATGATGAATTAATGAACATGTTAAAAGAAGGTGATTATGATGGTGATGGTGCCCTGAATCAGATGGAGTTTTGTGTGTTGATGTTCAGGTTAAGTCCAGAGTTAATGATGGAATCTGAGGCTTTACTTGATCATGCTTTGAAACAAGAATTTGAATATGAATTTGAGTCCAATGTTAATTGACTTCTTTCATGTTAAATGCTTTTATGTTTGTGAGTTCATCTCATACAATCATGCGTTGCAATTGAAAATAATATTAACATTGAAATCATGAATAATATTTTATAATTTTGTTATTAGAATCATTGAGGAGACCAATGAATATGATAATATTTTCTTAATTTATGTTGTGTTTTTTTTTTTTAATATTTTGAAGAGCGGAACTGAATTGCAGGTCGGGTAAAACCCATGGTCGCCTGGTCCGGCATATGTTGTTAATTAAGCCGTTAAAATGATCTCTAGTAATCTAATATGATCATGAAAAAAGTGTATGTGTTTTAATTAATAATGTTTTTAACATCTTACCCGACATCAAACCAACAATCTTATTGGTTTATTAGTCACTGTATTGGTAGAACCGGTTGGTTCAAATTTAAAAACAAAATAACATGATAAACATCATAAAATTTTTATATAAAATAATTTAATATAACAAAATTAAAATCTGGTTCAACTAGTGCAATTTAACGGACCAACCTTTTGGTTTATTGGTCTGACTGCTAATACACAATTCACTTGAATAATGTTTAACTAGGTTTGTCAGAACGATTCTGTAACAGCTGGTCTGGTAAGGAAAAGTGGAAAACACTTTTAGTTACTAGAATCATGTGTGTGCCTATTAATTAAATTAATTATTAGTCCAAACTTTCTTCCAAATTTTGACCATGCTAACTATCTAGGGGACCAAAATCTCTTGCAAATTTTGACCAAGCTAACTTTTTTTTTAACGGCATTTGATCTCAACGTGTGAACCACTGATTTCCAGACCATGTCATCAAGGTTTAGTTACCATGACTTCCGTTGAGACCCCACCACCACCCCAGGAGGAAACCGCACCGAAAAACCCCCTGACCTCCCAAGGACCCCTATTTCGCCTTGGGAGGGATTTGAACCCGTGACCTCCTATAGGGAAGCCAAGGGGGTAACCATTGGGCTAGAAGCGCCTGGTTTGACCAAGCTAACTATTTAGGGTACATATAAAAACACATGCACACACATTATATTATTAATATAGAGTTAAATCTAGTCATTTTTGTGATATAATTCGTCTTTTATGCATTAGATATTGGTCTTGTATATGTAGCGTTTTAGCAACCAAATCAAACCGACCGATCGAACCAGAGAAACATGTGATAAAACCGGTTTAGTTTTGAACACTCTATTGGTCAAAGTACCACTAATATTAAGTCATTCACGGATAGAATAATACAAAAAGGTAATATGATCATTTTTCAACCATGTACCTTATATCATTGTAAGACTATTGGGTGTGCCAAGGCACCCACTCACTCCACGTGTGAACCACATAAGCACTCACCACAACCACTCACCCCACCATTTTGGTGGAAATGCCCCATTACCCACTCATTCCACGTCATCATCCCTTTTTTAAACTTTTATATATATATATATATGTGAGTGTGTGTGTGTGTAAGAGAGAGAGAGAAAGAGAGAGAGAAAGCATGAGTGTGTGTGTGTAAGAGAGAGAGAAAGAGAGAGAGAGAGAAAGAGAGAGAGAGAGAGCCCTTCTCTTCGTGACCCCATCCACGCCACTTGACCCACACCCCTCTCACGCCCCTAGGGGGGCGGTGTGCCACGCCCCGCCACGCCCCAATCACGCCCATTCATGTGGCACACCCCACGGTCTAAGTAAATTCCAAATATGTAAACAAGAAATTAATCACAGTCATTTTGCATAAAAAATATGAATGGCAAAAGTGTAATTAATGCTTTGTTTTCTTCGAGTCTTTGTGGTTAAACTTTTGTCACATACAAACCAATCACACCTAATGCAAACTCTGCTCTCAAAATTGAATATGTAGTTCTCTACTATCAAGTTAATGAAATGCTAGTTTAACATCAACAGAAGCTCGGGTAAATCCCATGATCCGTGATTTGAGTTTTTCGGGTTGGCGGTAGCCTCTTGAGCAGTCATCTCCAAGATAAAGAATGAATTCTTGCAAAACCTTCCCATGCTGGAGCAAAAACTTAACTACACTAATATCATATTCAGAAAACCCATGAATCTTTGCAATCTTTAGATGATGTAGAAGAGGCCCCAGATCTTTGATCTGGGATTCCCAGTATTTTTCTTCCCAAGATCTTGATAAATCCCATGAGAGTCTGTTCCGCTAAAAGAATTAATGGTAATAAATCTTGTAAATTGGAAACAAAAGGACTTAAAAATTTGTGAAATAAGTGTTTAATTAGTTTATAATTTTAGGACACTTACTCTTCTTTCCCGCTTGTAACTGTTGGTAATCTTGATAATTAGTGTGTGGATGAAAGGGCAGACCTTGAGTACACCAGCCAAACACAAAACCTCGCTAGTTTGCAATTCCAGTGAATTGAGCTTTGTGAATAGATTGAAAAAGATAGCCACAAGAGGGTTGTTCTTCGACATAATCTGTTTCCAAGAAAACTCAATTTTTATGACTAATAACACGTGTTTGATCGCTGTATTATACGACTATCAACGGCATATCTATCATGCAAGTTAATTGAAAGTTATCAGTTATAACGCACCTCAATAAACGTGGGATCTAGAGTTAAAGAAACCGCATGAGATAGTCCTGAGACAAAACTTGATACACTTAGGAGCCCCTCAGCATCAAGATCTTGTTGAGTTACAAGAAGCCCAACAGTTGCATCATGCAAATAAACTAGATTTTGCACACAGTTGTTGCTAGTAATTGAATTATTCACCCAAATAAGAGAATGCAATCTTGGTGTATCTATTTGAACCCAAGTTTTATAAATATTTGATGCATTGAAACAACTCGAAACCTTTAATGTCACCAATCTAGGAGACAAAATCTCCAAACCTTGTAATGAAAAACATTTCTTTAACTCTAGTTCTTCTAGCAAACGACAACCGACTCGAAGGTAATTCAAATTGTAACAAGATTTCATGTGCAGTTTCTTGAGCTGTGGAAACGAACAATCGGTGAACATGTCGGCTAAATTAGATGATTGATTACCTAGGTAAACATACGAAAGTGACAAAGTTTGAAGTGTTTGAAACCCGGATCGCATTATCCTTGATGGAGGTAACCTAAAGTTAGGACAAGCTTTCATCTTTAAAACTCTTAAGCATTCATGGGTAATAATGCTTCTAGGAAAATTAAATGTGTCACTAGTTTCAACCCTAATGTCGAGTTCTTGAACACTAAGCCTAACCGCGTGCCGGATGAGTATTTGCAGCCCAGAAAAACTCATACAAGCGATGAAACGAAGGCTTCTGACATCCGAAAGATTGTTTCGAAGAGATAAAATCCTGGTGATCACATCACCATTGCGAAAGTTATTGAAGTGAAGAATCTTTGTTAAAGGAGTTGCAGGTGGGATAATGGTGGTGAAATCAAGATCAGGGAAGGTGTACCAAAGAGTCCTCCATCTTTTTGATATGATGCTTGTTTGTACGATGGATTTGATGGGAAGAAGGAGAAGAATGTGATGAAGAATAGCATCGGGAAGATGGGTTATTCGATCGTCGCCGGTGTAATTTTCTGGTGAATAATTGGGATTTCGAAGCTTTCGTGTTTTGGAAGATCTTGTTTCCATCGCATGCATTGCATTTGTTTAATTTGATGGTTTTGATTTAGAATTTGAACGTTGATGATTGATGATTGATGTTTGTGTTGTTTAGTTATGAGGTGAATGAAATAGTAATAGGCCGGTTAGGGTTTGAAAAGTTCAATAACTGCACTCGACCGTAATACCAGAGGAACGCTTGAGTTCGTTCCGGTCAATTGCCTATTCTTCAAAATTAATTATAAGTAAATAAATTCTTTCCACTTTTTTTCTAAAAGATATAATTCACTAAGAAAATAAATTTTCAAATAAAAGTAAAAATTAATAAAAATTTGACATATTATATGTTAAAAATATAAAAACAAAAATTCAGCAAGAAAAGTTAAAAAAACAAAAATTCAGTAAGAAAATCAAAATCTATTACAAAATAAATGCATGTTTGAGATTTTATTTGAAATCAACTTTTTAACTTCTTGACTTAATAAAGAAGTTAATAAATTTAAAAGATGTTTGGTATTTGAAAAGCAATTTTAGTTTTAACTTTTTAAATAGTTTTAAAAATTTATTTTTAAGAAGCTATTTTTTTTGCTTTTTAAAATTCTTTTTAACTTTTAATATACAAACAATTTATTAACTTATTAACTTTTTATTTATAAAAGCTAATTTAAACAAATTTTTAAAAACTTTATTTTAAAAAGTAAGTTTATGTAAACTTTTAATACAAAGTCGTTTTAAAATTAATTAAAAGTCCTTTTCAAATTAATAAACAATCCCACGCTAGGATTATACAGAACAAGAGCCGGTTCTCTAACTCGGTATTTTCACGGCTGAACCCCAAGTGCCGCCGCCTCGCCGCCGCCACCACCTGTTTCACCGTCGACAACCGCCGGAAACTGCTTCACCAATAGCGATTGTTTCTCTCACATTCCCATCTCGTATATATTGTTGTTTCCTCCGTCACTGTAAGTCTCGATCTCGAACTTCAGTTTCATGTATTCGTTAATACTTGGTTTTAGGTAATCTACAAGTTTATTTGATTATTCGGTTTTAGGGTTAATCTACAAACATGTTGACTTGCAAGCTTTGTTAAACTACCGTGCACACTCGAAGTCTGGATCTTTATTTGGGGCTGATAGGATCTTATTTTATTGTGCTAATTAGTGTGAAATAATTTGTGTACAATGATTTGCATTTAGAAACCTTCTTCAATTAAAACCTTGAAGATTGGCCATACTATCAACATGATCAGATTCTCTTTTGTCCTCTGAGTTTTCATTAGAACTGCAACAAATTTCCCTAGTTACTTCTGATGCATCTATACTGCAACACGAGTACGTTCGGGTGATGATGATTATTCAATGTGATGCGATGAGTTTGGAAAAACCTACACCAGGAATTTAGAAACCTAAAACTTTTAGATGAACAATTTTTATTATTCTAATCTCCACAACCCCAAAGTTAAAATCTGTCAAAAACTTATTTTTCGGAAGGCAAGATTCAAAATTACCATTCAGCTTCCGTTGGCTAGTGTTTTTTCTTTCGGCTTTATCTCAGGTTTTCTAATTGTTTCCTATGTTTTAATTCTTGTTTGTTTCGCATTGGGGACTATATCTTTTGTTGCTTTATTGGGAGGTGATTGTCTTAAGGCGTTGGTCATTTATCTGCCTTGTAATTGTTTGATTGTTTGTCCCAATGAGTCTAAACCTTTTACTAACCTAATGCAAGCTTTTACACGACTATTGTCACCTAACTACACTACTCTTGTACTACAAAATTATCAGAATTGCTGAAAAGTTAATCTTAAATAAATATGTTTGATTTTTCAGGGAGGCCTGTGTTTTTTTGGAACTGATGGTTATGTCTTGGATTCCAATGATTGTTTGATTTCTTCATTATCCTGAATTAGGTTACACGTAGTGCAGGTCATCTGGATTCAATAGAAATTGATGTTTTAATTGTTTTTGTCACAATAATATAGGCAAGGCTAAGAACAAAAGGAGCTAGAAAAAAATGAACAAAAAGGAAGTATTTAAGCTAGCCAGAGGCTTCAGGGGAAGAGCAAAGAACTGCATCAGGATAGCTAGAGAAAGGGTAGAGAAGGCACTTCAATATTCTTATAGAGATAGACGCAACAAGAAGCGTGACATGCGTTCCCTCTGGATTGAACGCATCAATGCGGGCACTCGCATACATGGTGTATG
This sequence comes from Mikania micrantha, assembly GCA_009363875.1. NCBI lineage: Eukaryota > Viridiplantae > Streptophyta > Magnoliopsida > Asterales > Asteraceae > Mikania > Mikania micrantha. The sequence continues at coordinate 90,114,502 of CM018694.1, forward strand.
TTTTTTGGCTAATGCAGTTTTATATAATTACAAAAATGTTCACTAATTGTTTGTTATAATTTTTCTAGAGGCAATATGTTTACATGTTTTAACTTTTGTTACATGGTTTCCATATATTGGTTTTTTAAGTTAGGATCCTTTTTCCTTATATGTAAAATATTCATTTCTGCTATACACATGTTTTCGTAGTGCTTACCTATTCTCTTTAATAGAAATTAAGTCAGAGAAGAACGAGTTACGCAAATCATCTATCTTACTCTGGTAGTATAATTATCTTAGATTTGGAAGAGACAAATGTGGGAGGATTTGGCCGGCCTTTATTTGGTCCTTAACATAGAAAATCAATCTCATAAGCTTAGTCTTTGCATGATATTCAGGATTAGAAGCAATGGAAATGCAGGATACATTATCACCCATCATGAGCACTGGTGGGTTTGGGGCATGATCTTGAAGATTTTTAAGTAGAGAAAGAGAATAGAGCCAAGAGATAATAGATGCTTGATTATTTTGCTTTAGCGTGTGGTAGAAGAATGAGAGATTTCTTAGATTACGGATTACCAAGAAATGAGGCTGGAGTCTACACTCAGGAGTGGATCTTGCGGGGCTGAGGGTTACCTGCACAATCACTACTATCACACAAAGTAGTGAAGGTGGGATTGTTGAATGAAGGAAAAATTAATCATTGACACGAGGCATAGTTCAATGGTATTGCTGGATTTTAAGAAGAGCTTATATGTGGGAACATTAGATGTGTGGGGCTGCTGAGAAAAATTGGTTGGGAGCTTGAGCAGAGCAAGGAATGATAAATCAGGCTTGGGGACGGTAAGATAAAAGTAATTTTTTAATGAAAGTCCTATCTAAAATGCACGAGAGAGAAAATTACTACGAGTAGATGTCAGTATAATGTGTGAATCAAGTTTGGAATCAAGAACATCAGCATATTTGAGTACAGCTGCGTATTTTCATTGGGACACAGCCAAACCAAGGCTAGTTTCAATGTAACCCACTGCCTAAGTATTAGTGAACTTCCCTGAGATATTTGATTCTGAATGTGCCATTCAATATATGTTTTCTAGTTTTTGATGAGGTAATTCTTGTTGTGTAAAAGAATCATAAGTTAGAGTAAACAGATGTATCATGCTTGAAACCCATAATAAGAGGAAGAAACGATGTTAGGAGCCAGTGGTGTGATAAAGCCTTGAGGGATAGCCATGTATTACCTCTTTATTTAAATTTCTATATAAGGAGCCATTAATAGTGTCCAATTGCTTGATATTCCATCCATTATTAACAGCCATAGCAAGAAGTGTTATGAGGGCAAATGTTTCTTTATAGTTAATTACATATGTTTTTTTTTAATCCTTAAGCAACAAGTCTTGTCTTGAACCTTCTATAAACATCACTCTAATTTTAACGTTATTTTACTTATTTTGTGAAAATAATGTTAAAAGTGTTGGCATGATTTACTTCAAACGATAACTTTGAGTTTTGGACTCCTTCAGAGCAGCATTTCTATGCCAACTGGGATAGGGGCAAGGTTTGTCTTCATTCTTCCCTCTCAGAGTCTACTGAAGAGTGGGAATATACTGGGTAAGTTTGTTTGGTTGTTTGTTTCCTTCCAATCATGGATTTATTTGTAGGTAAATAGCAAGTCCCCAAGTTTGATTGCTTCCAAAAGCTTAGAGTTAGATCTATTTTTCATGGCCTTATTAGCTTCAATCCATCTATAATCTTTAGATGCTTAGATAAAAGTGTATAGTTTAACTATACTCTAATTACATCTATGAAATGATGCATGTATGAATGAAGTTTGGAATAATTAAGAGTGGTGATGTTTAGTAGCAGTGTGATTGCTAAATGATTTTGAAAGTGTGTAATGATAATATTTGAGGTTGATGGGCGGGTGTTTACTGCTAGTAGAAGTTTTGGCTGAAGATGGTTGAATGTTAGGTTCATGGGCTGACATGGCATAAGGTGAGTTGCATTCTAGTACCTGTTCTTGATGAACTTATACCTTTAAGATAAATATGATCTCTCTTATGGAAGCTTACAATTTTATTTTTTTTAAATGTGCAGTCAGACATCTCATTGAACAATATTGTAACACTTCTTTATTTTTCTCTTTTACAATCTCAGGTGAATTATGGTAACTTCATGCATGGACTTGTGAAAGAAAACATTCAACTAAACAGGAAGGTTCTTTCTGAGCTGTCGATGCATGAACCATATAGTTTCAAGGCTTTGGTTGATATTTCACGCACTGCTTTTCCTGGAAACAAGAACATGACATTGAGTCCAAAGAAGGAAGGTCTGTCGATTTTGGTTTGATCACAACTAATTTCAGTCTTACAAGTTTTACATATGCCATTGAATAATACTACTTATTTTGGTTACTGTTTTTTTAAGTGCACACAAATACATTTGACTGTCTTAATCTTGACGGTTATTTCTGGTTAGCGAGATAAAATGGGTTATTTCAAATTCACATTCTTATAATAATGAAACTTTAACTTTACAAGAATGGCAGTTTTAGTTCCTGAAATTGATCTTTTCAGTTCTGATGATTTTGGCTTCTCAATTTCAGCAACTATTATGTCATTTTGCCACCTAGATATGCATTTTTAAACATTCATTATACACTTCGAAAAATATCAATAACTGTGCATTAATACTTGTTACCTGTAACTTCAATACTAAATGGAGGGCATGTGGTGCATCATATTTTATAGATAACTACAAAACCTGATATAAATGGACATCATTCATAGTTGAAACATTTATCACATTTAAAAATGAAAAACATCGAACTCTAAGGTATTGACTGCTTTAAATAAACACGCCATTCGTCAATAAACGCCATTTTATTTGGTTCCAAGTTTGGTAGTTCATGCACTTGAAGTTTCTCTATTATCTTCTTAGTGCTGCCAAGAATCTTGGCTGCATCTCGAACACTGGTCTCTCGTTCTTCAATTGTGCTTCCATGACATTTCATTGCTATGACTCGTGGTAAGTTGGTGAGACAAGCAACCACTATGCTCGCAATTATGTCAGATAGTTGAGCAAACAGTTCATCTTCGTTGATATGCTTGTTGTGTTTGCAGTTAAGCATGATTGTTTGCGTGATACGGTACATTGAATTGGCAGCAATCAACTTATGTTGCGAGTTCTCCAGCATTTCCTCATTGTTGTTTTTGTTGATTTCTACTACCATTTCTTCAGCTTTATCAGAAAAGCACTTAAGAATCTCTAATGGCGTTTTTTCGGCAAAATGATTTCTTTGGAGTGTGTTCCCTAACCATTTCTGAGTAACTTCAACCTCAAGCCACAAGATCCTAGTTGCTTTTTGAATCTTTTCACCTTCACCAGCATTATTAAGGCTTTCTTCAACAAGGAAAGTATACAAAAGACCTTCATACACACCATCAAACAAGCTATCAACAGTATCCTTGCATATATTCGGAAGAGTAACGGCAATACATGTTAAGGTTAGTAAGGGTAAGCTCCAACTGTTGGGAAGTTCAACAGATAGTAATGGTAGAACTTCATCACTATCAAAATTCATCAATCCTCCAAATCCTGTAGATTGCTCGACAAGCTTCAGAAGATTTTTGGGCAGTTGCTTCTCGGCCTTTTGGATTAAAAGGTCCACCGACTTTAACATGCTGTCGAGTGTTCCTGTACCAAGCTCCATATCATTCTCAAGATGCAAAACATAGTTTTGAATGTCTTCTAAATCATTTATCCCAAGTTCATGTATGATATCACGATTTGAGACCATCGGCATATCAAAGAACATTTCCTTTAATAGTATCCAACAATGTACACAATACACTCCAATAATCACAATGCCAATTGGAATGAGTGCTAAAGTTTTGCATGATACCACAATTACCTTCTGCAATACAATGCAAACGTGTAATACGAACTGAATCAAATTGTGAACAACGGTTTTCAACGCGCGACTACCTAATTGAAAAACGAAATCTATCTCTTTACATTTTACCAACATTTGGATCCAGTACCTCTCTACTTTAAAGATGTTAGTATGCTTCTTACACCACATGAGGGACAATTTGAAGCTTAAGGGTGCAAAACATCTAAAAAAGGAGGCAATTGTACCCACTACAATTCCTACAGACTGAATTATGAAAATCAAAAGCATAGACCACTTATAATCTGAATAAAAGTCTAAAAGGATACCATAATCTCTGACGATACTTATCACATAATACAAGTATGTGATTGTACTAGAAATGCAAATTACACCAGCTGCAGAGCATAAAGGGGTAGTAGCCATAACAAACTGAGGGCTACATGTTCCTGCCATGATAGAATATCTTCTCACACATTGCATCAGTTCAACTGTAGAGATTCCTGTATGTTGCACATATACGTCTTTTGACGCCATTTTATGAGCAGCTTGATACTTGATCTCTAGTATATGTTTTGACACGGGGGCTGTTAAAGCTAAAGATGTCAATACTATGAGTAAATAGAGCATTGCACCTAAGTACATGTATGGAATGAAAAGTGATCTATCAAGAACATGGGTTTGAATCTGGATAAAAACGTTCACAGCGATGGTAACAACGAGCATAAGCAAACCTATGATGTTTTCAAAAAGTTTTTTGTCGTCCATGGACGCCAGAGAAAGCATTAAATTAGCCATCATAGTCGACATGAAGGGCATGCTTGACCACTTGGCAAACTGGTCCACCCAACCTGGCATTGGATCATTTAAATCAACTGGGAGCTTCATTGCAATAGTGATCATCATGATAGAAGCAGCATTTAGAGTGAAGTATTTGGATGGAAGCCAGAGTTTTCTATTTCTGATACCATGAAACAAATCAGCAGCCATGGCAAGCACGCAAAATAATGATGCAACCCCTATGTAGATCCCAATCCACAACATAGGCTTCGATGCATCTGAACTTGAACCTGAATCCATATTGTTTGAAGGTACGTACGTACTATAGAGGGACTATTTAACACAATGCTAAATGTTGATGGAACATGAAGATGATAAGTGTCTTTTTATATCAAATAATCGCATCAGAACCCAAATCATTGATATAAAATGGACATGCCACTTTTTAATGGGATAAGCCTTGTGTGGTTATAGTATACAACAGTTACGATCTATTTAATTAAAGTGATAGCACTATCTGAATCTTTTGGTATGCAAAAGTTATGTAATTTAGGTCGGCCATAAGAAAAAGTTGGCAAATTGATCATATGACTAAATATTATTATGATTTTGGTTGAATGGTACGAAAAGAAAGGAAACAATAATGTTTTTAACATTTACGTGGTATCTATGTGCATGCCTCCTCCCCCTCAAGCTCAAGAGAGTATAACATATGGTCTAAACTTTGCTGTGTTTGTTGTCTTGTATATTTTAGTGTAATTTAATGCAAAGAAACTTTAAAGAGTTTAGAGGTGCGGAGTGCAAGTTTGTTTAAGATTTATGAGCTCCTGGCTAAGTAGGGGTCGGCAACAGCCAACACGGGTTAAGGGGGTAGCACCCCTTATAGGGTTCAGGGTAACACCTGAAACCTAAACAAAATTTATTAAATATTATATGATTAGAATCACGCGTGATCTGTGATCCGAAACGATTTGACCCGCTGAATGGACTTTAACCGCAAATAATTTCCATCTTTATTTTGGTAAATAAACAGGAAAACGAACGCACAGAAGAACACAACGAAATTATATTGGAATGTCCATTGATCGACTTTTGCAACCTAGTTTTTTTCAATATATTTAATTGTTACACAAACAGTAAAACATAATCAAATATCCTTAATTTATGATTATAGAATTAATTATTATTATAACTCCCGATGGTAAGAAAATATATGAATTGATGACATCCCATAAAAGGTCATAAAACTATTTCTTATTAGGACGATTGTGTCATTGTGTCATGAGTAGTGTTATATAGCAATGCTTATAAACTAAGAAACTCACACATAAAACTTCCATATTTCTATCCAAAATTTGCATCTTTGTCATAGGAATTGCCATGACTAGGAAGAAAGTGAAGCTAGCTTTCATAATGAATGACTCTGCAAGGAAAGCCACCTTCAAGAAAAGAAAGAAGGGACTGATGAAGAAAGTGAGTGAGTTAAGCACCTTATGTGGAATCGACGCGTGTGCCATAATATATAGCCCATATGAAGCTCAACCCGACGTATGGCCCAGCAATATCGGTGTTCAACGCGTTCTGGCTCAGTTCAAGAGGATGCCTGAGATGGAGCAAAGCAAGAAAATGGTTAATCAGGATAGCTTCATCAGACAAAGGATAACCAAGGTGAATGAGCAGATCAAAAAGCTCATCAAGGAGAATAGGGAGAAGGAGATGACTGAGGTCATGTACCAATGCCTGACTGGAAAAGGGTCAATAGCAAACTTGACCCTGTCAGATTTGAATGATATTGTTGGGTTGGTGGATCAAACCATGAAAGCCATTTGCAGGAGGATTGAATCCCTCAAGAAAGTGGTCCCTGATAAACGAGTAACCACACCACCACCATCACTACCGCCTCGTCCACAAGTCACAGTCGGAGGTTACAGTTCGAATATGATCAATACTGCTAATGAAATGATGGCTAGAGGATTCACTATGCACACACGGGATAAAAGACCAATGGTTGATAGTATGAGTGATATGGATGGGATGCAAAGGACTCAATGGTTCACAGATTGGATCAACAATGCGTCTGAACAAAACCTGGGTCTTGGCCCTGTTTATGAGATGACCCCATTCGTTGACAACCCCAATCCGGAATGGCCAAATCCATATATTCTATGAAAATCAAATCAATCTTTCTATTTTGGCTGAATTTTTCATGAGAGAAATCTATTTCACCTTCATCAGTTCAAGGTGGCTTTGTTACTTTTCCTTGTTAGTTTGATTTATTTTCCTTTTGTTGAAAATTTGGTTCCTATTTATAGCCTACTTGATAATTATATTATCCAAGAGAAGCTGAAATGAACAGAAAAATGCATTAGAAGAGTGCATAAAATCAATAACTGACACCATATCTAATAAAATCTATAAATATATTGATGCATAGTAAAAATTGGAATGAATAATTAATCAAAAGTTTTATATAATAATTTAACATCAAGGGTAATTGATACCATACTGTGATGTTTGTAGAAAACATGAAAAGAAATCTGTAAAGTCCAAGTGTTGGTGGGTTCTGCTACAATAAGGTCTACAAATTAAGACACAAATAGAATAACAATCAAGTATTAAAGTATCTCAAATCAAAATAATTAAGTGTACCGATTTTGGATTAGGATGAGTTTGTGTCAAAATGGGTCATTTGAATTTTTTTTTAATTCAAGTTAAAATGGGTTGTAAGTAAACAAATAATTTATTTGCATAATCTCTATTAATTTTATTATCAAATATATTATTGATAACTCTTACCTGTTTGAATCTATTCTAATCTCATAGTGTTTAGGTTACACGTCTTAACCTACAATGTGTTAGAGTGTTATCCATCTCAACCTTTTTTATGTCATAATGCTACCAATTTCAACCCAAAATAAAATAATAGTTCACCAAACCAACCCATTTAACTTGCTTTGAGCCAAGATTGCAAGGTCTAAACAAGAGTGAATATGAAAACATGTTTTTGTTTTGGTGGGGTTTTGGTATGTCTTACAAACACCTAGGTTTCATTACGTTCCAGGCATGCTTTATAAAAATGTCTCGTACACATAAAAATGATTGCACAGAAAGCCAAAGATTGATTTTAAAGGACATATACAGCTAGTTTTTTAAAATATGGATTACTCAACCAGAAACTGAAAAGGAAAATGATACAAAAAAAGAATACATACGCATGCTTTAACAACCCTTATTGATAATATCATTAACAGGACACAACTAAATTCCAAAATAGTGGCCAGATAATGTTTTCTAAGGTTTTTAATTAGATTGCCAATGTATGTATATGCTAGTAAAACAAAGGATTGCACAACAGTTTAATCTTCAGCAAAATATAAAATCCAATTGGAAAATCCAAGTTAATTGCTTAGATTGATCAATCATCACGTTATACAACATATATATATATATATATATATATATATAGCACTTAATTAATTTATATTTCAAAATCACTCCAACTTTTCTTTCACGTAAACTCTTCAATTTCATTTTATATATATACAAGGAACAATTCAACCCTCCAATCTTTCTATATATAAAGCCAATAGGAGGGTAAAGAGTTCAATCCAACTTGCTTAATTTGCTTAGTTAAGTTCTTCACATAACTATCGATTAGTTTCAGAACTAGCCATGTCATCCAGGATCCAAACTTCACAGCTTGCTTGTTTGTTTTCACTCTTCTTCTTAGCTTCTTTGCTTTCACATGCTGCCTCACGCTTGCTCATGGAAAACGAAAACCACGAGCAATGGATGGCTCGTTATGGACGTAAATACAAAGATGCAGAGGAGAAGGAACGACGTTCAAAGATTTTTCAAGAGAACGTTCGTTACATAGAATCATTCAACAATGCCAAGAACAAAGTTTACAAACTAGCAGTCAATGAGTTTGCAGACCTTACCAATGAAGAGTTCATAACGGCAAGAAACAGATTCAAGGCACATGAATGCTCCCCCAAAACCTCTGCTTTTAGGTATGAAAATGTTACAGCAGTTCCATCATCCATGGATTGGAGAAAGAAAGGTGCAGTAACACCTATTAAAGACCAAGGCCAATGCGGTAAGCAGAAATTATATATTTTTGCAAATGATCAAACATGATCTAAGTACTGGTTAATTAATGATGAGCATGTTTAACTTCATGATTATATATGCTTTCTGACCATCAATATTTCATGACGACACATACGTAGGGTGTTGCTGGGCATTTTCGGCTGTGGCAGCTATGGAAGGTATAACCCAACTGAAAACGGGTAAGTTAGTGTCTCTATCTGAGCAAGAGCTCGTGGACTGTGACACCAGTGGTGTGGATCAGGGATGCGAGGGTGGTCTTATGGACAATGCCTTTGATTTTATCGTAAACAACAAAGGTCTAACTACGGAGACCAACTACCCATACAAAGGTGTTGATGGCACTTGCAACAGCAACGAGGCATCTAACCATGCCGCCACAATTACTGGTCATGAAGATGTTCCTGCCAACAGCGAAAGTGGACTGCTAAAAGCTGTGGCTGCTCAGCCCGTCTCTGTTGCTATTGATGCCAGTGGGTCAGACTTCCAGTTCTACTCTAGCGGTGTGTTTACAGGAGACTGTGGCACAGAACTAGACCATGGTGTTACTGCAGTTGGTTATGGGACTAGCGATGACGGGACTAAGTATTGGTTGGTGAAGAACTCCTGGGGAACAAGTTGGGGTCAAGAGGGATACATCATGATGCAAAGAGATGTTGAGGCTAAAGAAGGCCTTTGTGGCATTGCCATGCAAGCTTCATATCCCACTGCTTAATCTTAAGCTGATGAAGATAAAAAGTAACTATGTATGTATTATACAATGTATGTATTTATTTCATGTGATGTTAATACAAGAAAAATTAAACTCATCTCTTTTGACTTTTTTATGACAAGTATATGTGTCCTCAAAGTTCTGAAGCTTTAAGGTAAGTATAATAGCAAGTTAACAACAACAACAACCTTACCCAGTATATTCCCACTTTTCAGTAGGGTCTGGGGGGAATGATATATACAAACCTTACCCCAATCCCAATTGGGATAAAGAGGCTGCTCCAAAAGAGTACCCGGCTAATAGCAAGTTAACAGTTAGCCCAGAAAAGGATCATGCTAGGATTAGATTTTGGCGCTTTAAACTCAAACAGTTAGCCCTAAAAAAGAGAAAGATTTATGCAAAAAATTTACAATTTTGACTTTTTGGTACTATATCCCTAAAAAAATCTTTGATTTGTAAATTAAAAATGGTATATTTTATCCTAGTCATTGACTTTTACAGATCAAGGTTCTATATAAGGTTTGATAGGTTTTCTTTAACTCAAAGTATAATTTCATATTATCCTTCTCTATAAACTATTGAATCTTAAATAGAAAATAAAAAAGCAAACATTAATTAATAGGACTTTTCATTATTCTAGCTCGTATGAACTTACCTAAGTGATTATGGTATAAGGTCATTTGCAACTTTTTTGTTCATATCAAAGACTTAAACCTCAAAAATATTAAAGAGAGATGTTCTTTTCATTAGGTAACCATCATCTTGGACATGAAATCCTCTTATATGGAAAACCACCACTGCTATTAACACTGTCTCGCTTTCACTCTAATATCAATCGCATCGCTCATTTGATCTCCTTTCAATCTGTTAAGGTATAACTCTCTGATAATATTTAAGAGGATAAGCAAAAACTATATATGTACCACTAAGCAAAAACATAGACCCACCGTCATCATCACCACCAAGGTTGATACGTGTACAGATTCTAGAATCTAACACGCGTTCACCCATTCTTAGATCCTAGTCTAGTTGTGACACTCAAGGTAATAATTCGTACTCCTATGTTATTGCTTTCGTTTAATGCAATTGAACACGTTAGAACTAAATCCAAAAACTACAAACAATGCCTAAAAGTAGCTAGTGGTCGAAGTTAGATTTGCTAGTTTGGTTTGTATGCATAAAGCCACTAACTTTACTCATGTGGATTTGAATAATAACAATACTAATTTCGGTCCATATTTATGTTTAGTTTTATATATTATATTATAATAATAGATATATTTTGCATTTTGTCAATTGACAATAAATAAATGAAAGTATAGTAGAAAATAATATAAAATCACAACAATAATGCATAAAATATGTAGAGATTATAAAGACCAGTGTTATCAAAACATTTGACCTAAATAAAAACCGATGACGTATGGAGATTCCCGGCCCAAAAGCCTTTGATAGGAGTTCCTAATTCTCTAAAAACTCGTATTTAAAAAGAAGCAAAAATGTTTTTGGAAGCTTTTGCTTTTGAAGAATTATGTAAAGGTGAAGGTGGATTGAAGGGCGGAGAAGGTCGATTGCGTCACACCTGCGAAAGCAATGTGAACAAACGAAGTATTACAACACATCAGTTTAAAAGAAATACAAATTAAAGTATATTAATTAAATAAACTAGTTTTATACTCGTCTGGTGGCCGGGTATGTTAATATTATAAAACCATAGAATATGAAGAATGATAAAAAGTAAAAACCAAAAATAAAAAAGATATCGGATGTGAAAGATTTATAAAACGGTATTGAAGTCTTCACAGAGGTATGTGTACAAGAGGAGTGTGAAACACCTCAAATATTGATTTTTGTTCTTCTGGTAAAGAGAGTTTTTTTTTTTTTTTTTAAATCAAGATGGAGTCTCTCAACCTCTAGAGTCCATTCACTTCTTCTTTATTCATTTAGGGTTTCTTGTTTTAGATTTCTGAGTATGTTCTTGTTATTGATATAAGCAATCGTAACAATCAGAAAGGCAGAGGGTGGCTACTATTCTAGATTTGTCGGTGCATTTCCGGTCTCTCTCCTCCTCCAACATTTGCAGGCTAGCTGGAGATCCTCCAATGTACACATCTTGCTGATTTTGTGTCTCTAGCTGCCATTTTTTTTTTGTCTCTAGCATGTATTGCCGAAGAAGATTTTCAAGTAAGTGATGTTCCATAACGGCAAGGAACAGATTCAAGGCACATGAATGCTCCCCAAAAACCTCTGCTTTTAGGTATGAAAATGTGACAGCAGTTCCATCATCCATGGATTGGAGAAAGAAAGGTGCAGTAACACCTATTAAAGACCAAGGCCAATGCGGTAAGCATAAATTATATATTTTTGCAAATGATCAAACATGATCTAAGTACTAGTTAATTAGTGATGAGTATTTTTAACTTCATGATTATATATGTTTTTCGACCATCAATATTTCATGATGATACGTACGTAGGGTGTTGCTGGGCATTTTCGGCTGTGGCCGCTGTGGAAGGAATAACCCAACTTAAAACAGGTAAGTTAGTGTCTCTATCTGAACAAGAGCTCGTGGACTGTGACACTAGTGGTGTGGATCAAGGATGCGAGGGTGGTCTTATGGACAATGCCTTTGATTTTATCGTAAGCAACAAAGGTCTAACTACAGAGACCAACTACCCGTACAAAGGTGTTGATGCTACTTGCAACAGCAATGAGGCATCTAACCATGCCGCAACAATTACTGGTCATGAAGATGTTCCTGCCAACAGTGAAAGTGCACTGCTAAAAGCCGTGGCTGGTCAGCCCGTCTCTGTGGCTATTGATGCTAGTGGATCAGACTTCCAGTTCTACTCTAGCGGTGTGTTTACAGGAGACTGTGGCACAGAATTAGACCATGGTGTTACTGCAGTTGGTTATGGGACTACCGACGATGGGACTAAGTATTGGTTGGTGAAGAACTCATGGGGAGCAAGTTGGGGTCAAGAGGGATACATCATGATGCAAAGAGGTGTTGAGGCTAAAGAAGGCCTTTGTGGCATTGCCATGCAAGCTTCATATCCCACTGCTTAATCTCAAGCTGATGAAGATAAGAAGTAATTATGTATGTATTATACAATGTATGTATTTATTTCATGTGATGTTAATACAAGAAAAATGAAATTCATATCTTTTGACTTTTTTATGTAAACTATATGTGTCCTCTAAGCTCTGAAGCTTTAAGGTAAGTATAATAGCAAGTTAACAGTCAGCCCAGTAAACGATTATGCTAGGATTAGATTTTGGCGCTTTAAACTCAAACAGTTAGCCCTAAAAAAGAGAGAAAGATTTATGCAAAAATTTACAAATTTGACTTTTTGGTACTATATAAAATTACCAAAATGTCCACTTTGACCAAATTTTTACACAAAATGTCCATTTGACTTTTCAAAAGCAAAAATATCCATCCTCTTTACGGGCGCCGGCGCCTGTATACTTACGGGCGGCCGCCTGTGTAATCCCCAATCAGAGAGCGTCATGTGTCCTACACGGGCGCCCACGCCCCTTAAAAATGACAAACGCCCGTTTAAAAATTAAGTTGTCACGGGCGTCGGGCCCACACTGACACCTTTGTCACGGGCGTCCGCCCGTAAAAATAAAAAATAAAAAAAAAATAGTCTGTCATCTCACAGGCGCCCGGACCACCTACACAGGCGCCCGAACCTACCACACAGGCGCCCGAACCTACTTACGGGCGTCCAAGCTTTTTTTCTCGAAAGACGTGTTACAGGCGCCCGCCTGTATCAAACAGGCGTCCGCCTGTAAGGTTTTTTTTTTTTTTTTTTTTTTTTTTTTTTTAATTCCTAATATGCTAAAATACAAAATGTGATGTAGAGATGTACAAACAAAAATACTTTAATAGAGGTTTGTATAAATTAATTGTATGTCTCACAAGTTTATATCTATAATGTATGAATGTCAATAAGAACTACAAATTTATCAAACATAACGGCAAATAATAATCCTGAAATAATGGTGTATTTTCCCATCATACATGTATATGAAATTACACCATTAACGGCAAACTTAATTGTACGACATTATATCTTTCTCCCATCATACATGTATATGAAATTACACCATTATTTCAGAATTATTGTTTGTCGTTATATTTGATAAATTTGTAGTTCTTATTGACATTCATACGTTATAGATAAACTTGTGAGACATACAATTAATTTATACAAACCTCTATTAAAGTATTTTTGTTTGTACATCTCTACATCACATTTTGTATTTTAGCATATTAGGGATTTAAAAAAAAAAAAAAAAAAAAAACCTTACAGGCGGACGCCTGTTGGGGACGCCTGTAACTTACAGGCGGGCGCCTGTAACACGTCTTTTGAGAAAAAAAGCTTGGACGCCCGTAAGTAGGTTCGGGCGCCTGTGTGGTAGGTTCGGGCGCCTGTGTAGGTGGTCCGGGCGCCTGTGAGATGACAAACTATTTTTTTTTTTTTTATTTTTACGGGCGGACGCCCGTGACAATGGTGTCAGTGTGGGCCCGACGCCCGTGACAACTTAATTTTTAAACGGGCGTTTGTCATTTTTAAGGGGCGTGGGCGCCCGTGTAGGACACATGGCGCTCTCTGATTGGGGATTACACAGGCGGCCGCCCGTAAGTATACAGGCGCCGGCGCCCGTAAAGAGGATGAACATTTTTGCTTTTGAAAAGTCAAATGGACATTTTGTATAAAAATTTGGTCAAAGTGGACATTTTGGTATTTTTCCCCCTAAAAAATATTTGATTTGTAAAGTAAAAATGGTATATTTTATCCTAGTCGTTGACTTTTACAGATCAAGGTTCTATATAAGGTTTGATAGGTTTTCTTTAACTCTCAAAGTATAATTTCATATTATCCTTTTCTATAAACTATTGAATCTTAAATAGAATATAAAAAAACAAGTGTTAATAGGATTTTTCATTATATATTCTAGCTCGTATGAACTTACCTAAGTGATTATGATATAAGGTCATTTGCAACTTTCTTGTTCATATCAAAGACTTAAACCTCAAAAATATTAAAGAGAGATATTCTTTTCATTAGGTAACTGAAAGGATATTTTTCCCAATTGAATTCCCTCATTCATTATTTCCACTATATATAATTACAAGATAATTCAACATATTTACAAAATATTCTGTTGCCTATTTTAACTCTAAACACATATTTATGCTATATCTATTACACCCCCTCAGTCGAAGCGAGAGGAGGTCGAATGCTGAGACTGGAACGAAAATCTTCGAATAACACCTGTGGAAGACCTTTAGTGAAAATATCAGCAATCTGGAATCGAGACGGGAGATGTAGAATGCGTACGTTGCCACGTTGAACCTGTTCCCGAACGAAATGAATGTCAAGTTCAATGTGCTTTGTGCGTTGATGCTGAACTGGATTACCAGATAAATAGACCGCACTGATATTATCAAAATAGACTAAAGATGCTTGTTGTAGAGGGCAGCAGAGTTCCAGAAGAAGGTTACGTAACCAACAGAGTTCGGCAACAACACTGGCAACGCCCCTATATTCTGCTTCGGCGCTTGATCGAGAGACGGTTTGTTGACGTTTTGAGGACCAAGAGAGAAGGTTATCCCCGAAATATACACAGTAGCCAGAAGTGGACCGTCTGGTGTCAGGGCATCCGGCCCAGTCAGCGTCAGTGTAGGCCCGTAATGAGGTTGGTAAGCGACCCCCGAGTGTAAGGCCGAAGTGATGTGTACCTTGAATATAGCGAATAATGCGTTTTAATGCATTCCAATGAGTTGTAGATGGAGAGTGCATATGGACACATATTTGCTAAACTGCATAGGACAAATCCGGGCGAGTAAATGTGAGATATTGCAGTGCTCCAGCAAGGATTCGATAGAGAGTTGGATCCTCAAAAGGTGACCCGGAGGTGACACTTAGTTTTGCGTTGGTGTCCATCGGTGTGGCAACCGGTTTGCAAGACATCATACCGGCTCTTTGAATGATATCCGTAGCATATGAGCTTTGAGATAAAAACAAGGTGTCGCCTGTACGTGAAACATTGATGCCCAAGAAGTAGCTGAGAGGACCCAAGTCCTTCATGGCGAACTCAGATGCTAGTTTGGTCATGAAGTGTTGGCGAAGGGGATCAGATGATGTTGTAAGAATTATATCATCGACATAGATCAGAAGGTACCCCGTGTAATGTTGGTGATTGTAAACAAATAAAGAATTGTCACAGCGACTTTGAGTGAAGCCAAGTTGTTGGACAAAATCAGTGAAACGTTGATACCAAGCGCGTGGAGCTTGCTTGAGGCCATAGAGAGAACGTTTCAGTAGGCAAACATGATCGGGAAAGTTTCTATCACGAAACCCCATAGGTTGGTACATATATATTGTTTCATTAAGATGCCCGTGAAGGAAGGCGTTTTTGACATCAAGTTGATGAATCGGCCATGATTTTGACAAGGCGAGAGAGAGAACCGTGCGAATAGTCGCGAGTTTGACAACCGGACTAAAAGTATCCCCACAATCAACGCCTATCTGTTGAGCGCTCCCATCACAAACTAACCTTGCCTTGTAGCGTTCCAAAGTATCATTGGAATGAAATTTGTGACGATATAACCACAAGCTTCGGATGACATGCATATCCGGGGTACGTGGGACAAGGACCCAAGTGTCATTTTTAATAAGAGCGTTATACTCGTCGGTCATAGCATTAAACCATTCCGGACTGGCCAAGGCAAGTTTAGGGGACTTGGGTAAAGGGACCACTGTTGAGTGGGTAAGGTTAAGGATTTTTTTGGGTTTAACAATACCATGCATGGAGCGGGTTCGGATGGAATATGTGGGGGGTGGGGGTGGGGGTGGGGGAGGAGTAGGTAGGTTGACAGTGGTTGGAATGGAATGAGAGGGTCCGGGTTTAGGCCGGCGAGTATAGGTGTATGTGAAGGGAACGGTGCTTCGATGTGAATTGGTTTTAGGTGGGGAATGGGACTGTGGGTTCGGGGTGGAGCGGGTGGGAGAAGGAGGTGTTTGGGCGGTTGTAGATTGTTGGGCCGGAGGATGATGGGCCGAAGCTGTAGGGATAGATTGGGGCAACAAGGGTTTAGGATCCATAGAAGTAACCGAGTGGGTTTGAAGAGTGGCCCAAGGGAATGAGTTTGAATCTGTAGAGGAGTATAAAGAGGAGGAAATTGGATGGGGCGCCTGACTTGCAAAAAGAAAAATGGTTTCCTCAAATTGAACATGTCGACATATAATTATTTTGTGAGTTTGAAGATCAAGACACTTATAACCACGATGGTTCGCGGGGTAGCCTAGAAAGACACACGGAATGGAACGATGTTGTAATTTGTGGATGGAGGTAGAAGGAAGTAAAGGGTAGCATAAGCAACCGAACACGCGAAGATGGGCATACGTGGGTTGGCATTTATAAAGAAGTTGAGTGGGAGATAGAAAATTTGTGTGTTGACGAGGAAGAATGTTCAAGATGTATGTGGCAGCTTCGAGAACATGGTGCCAATAAGTGAAAGGAATATTCGCTTGAGAAAGTAATGTGCGAATAATGTTATTTATGGACCTGATTGTTCTTTCGGCTTTCCCGTTTTGAGATGAAGTATATGGACATGAAAACCGAAACTGCATGCCATTTTGAGTACAAAAATTATGAAAAGAATGATTATTATATTCGGTACCATTATCACATTGAAACTGTTTTATTTTACGTTCAAATTGGGTATGAATAAGTGTATGAAACTGAGTGAAGGTGGTGAAGGTTTGAGATTTGCGACTAAGGGGGTAAGTCCATAAAAAATTTGTATGATCATCAATGAATAAAATGTAATAACGGTGACCGCCGGTGCTAAGAACCGGTGAGGTCCAAATATCACTATGTATCAAATCAAAAGGCAATAAAGAAACATTAACAGAATCAAAAAATGGAAGTTTAATACTTTTTCCAAACACACAAGGTTGACAAAGTTTTGTTTTCAATTTCTGACAATTAATAAAAGAAGAATGCTTAAGAGAATCTAAAATAAGAGGTCCTGGGTGACCCAGGCGTTGATGCCATGTGTCTTGAGAGATGGCAGCAAATGTTGAAGGAGAACGAAGAGTGTGAAGCACTTGAAGAGTGAGTGGATAAAGATCCCCATCACTATTGCATCGAAGGATAGGTGTCTTGGTCTTGAGGTCCTTCACAAAAAAGCCATATGGGTCAAATTCAATAGAGATTTTATTATCAGTTGCAAGTCGGCGAACAGAAATAAGGTTTTTAATCAAATGTGGAGAATAAAGAACGTGGTTAAGTTGTAAGGGTGGGTGGGTGGGTGGGTAGGGTATGATTACCTTGGCCATGTATTGGAATGGTTTTACCATTTCCGACAATAATTTTATTATAACCACTCGTATTAAAAATGGGATACAGATTACCTTGATTATTAGTCATGTGACTTGTGGCGTCGGTATCCATATACCAATTTCCATCTGGTGGATTCAATGACATAGTGTGAAGTGTTTGATCGATATAAGTGGGAGCATAGTTGGAACTCGCATAGGAGGCTGAAGGACGTGGTCCTAGCAGGCCTGGAGACTGTGTTGGCGGCCTGGACGGATAGGGGCAAGGTGGAGCTGAGGCCCAAGGGGAGGCTGCCCAGTTGGGAAATTGAGGAGGAGGTTGTGGGGTGGGTGGCCATTGGGAGTTAGCCCAAGGATTGTAGTAGGACCATGGATTAAGAGAACCGGATGAGGCATTGGTAAACCCACGACCACGACCCGATGTGTGATTGTTGCTTCTGCCACGGCCACGTGAACGACCACGATCACCAGTGTTGCTGTCCGAGCGAGAAGAGGTGTCCGGTTTCGGGGTGGTGGTCAGAAGGGCAGTGTTGGAAGTGTTAGCCGCATGTCGAGTTTGCTCCAGTTTACGGGTCTCTTCCATGCACAGTCGAGAGCGAGCATCATAGAATTCCGGTAAAGGGGAGGATTGTTGCAGGAGCATGGCGATACCTTCATATTGTTCTGAGAGACCGGTGATCATCTGCAATACAAGAGTTTGGTTGTCGATTGGTTTATCAACATTGGCTAATTGATCTGCAAGCATCTTGAGGGCTTGACAATAGGCAGACATATTAGCAAAGTGTTCAAGACGTGTGGAGGAAAACTTTTGTTGAAGAAAGATGGCTCTCGATGATTTGTTGTCTTGAAACAGGTTTTTAAAGGCTTTCCAAGCATCATAGGCAGTAGTATTGGGTTTGATGATCGTCTGCAGTAAGTCATTGGAGATAGTACCATAAATCCATTGAAGCACGATCGCATCGAGACGTTCCCACAGTTCGGATGCGGCCTGGGCAGCAGCACGATCGGCATCAGCGATCGGTTTTGCGTCTGGTTTTGGAAGCAGGTGATCTTATACCTGGCATGCACGACAGTGGATCTTGAATAACTTGGACCAGGAAACGTATTGGCCGTTTTCAGAATCAAGAACGATCGGTACTAGGGTTTTGATGTTGGAAATAGTTGTAGCAGGGTGAATTTTGTTGTTGGCCATGGTGGAGAAGGTGAGGGAATGGGGATGGTGAGGAAGAAGATGGTCGACGTATGGTCGACGGCAGCAGGGTGGGTGGGGAAGAATTAGGGTTGGCTCAATGATACCATGAAAGGATATTTTTCCCAATTGAATTCCCTCATTCATTATTTCCACTATATATAATTACAAGATAATTCAACATATTTACAAAATATTTTGTTGCCTATTTTAACTCTAAACACATATTTATGCTATATCTATTAGTAACCATCATCTTGGACATGAAATCCTATTATATGGAAAACCACCACTGCTATTAACACTGTCTTGCTTTCACTCTAATATCAATCACATCACTCACTTGATCTCCCTTCAATCTGTTAAGGTATAACTCTCCGATAATATTTAAGAGGATAAGCAAAAACTATATATGTACCACTAAGCATAAACATAGACCCACCGTCATCATCACCACCGAGGTTGATACGTGTATAGATTCTAGAATCTAACACGCGTTCACCCATTCTTAGATCCTAGTCTAGTGGTGACACTCAAGGTAATAATTCGTACTCCTATGTTATTGCTTTCGTTTAATGCAATTGAACACGTTAGAACTAAATCCAAAAACTAAAAACAACTAGCTTTATACCCGTCCGGTGACCGAGTATTTTAACGTTATAATCACATAAGTATTTTTTCTATTTTAATTCTAAATATAAATGTTCACAAAATACTACATCACAAATCTTATTTATAAAATAACAATCAAACATACTTTTATCACATTTTCTTCATACAATAATGGAAAAAAAAAACTAATAGCCAACCATTTTTGTTGCCCTAATTTTTTGATTATTTGTTCCATATTTCACATTGTTATAAGCTACTTTTTATAAATTCGATCCATCTTAAATATAGGCTTATTTTTTATCAACATATTCCCTATCAAAGATCATAACAGCCTTAGCAACATCTCGTGTATAAACATTCCATCCCATATCAATGGGACCAATGCAAAGTCTTATTTTAAGAAAGACAAAATATGTTGCATTAACTCTTTCCATGCTACAGAGATATACATCAAATTCAAAACATGTACAACTGAATATCTACCGCTTTATGCAGCTAATAATGTTGTTGTTCATAAGTCTTCTGTCAAATATAGTCAAGCCACTACAAATCTCTTGAATCATCATATGTAACTTTTTAGTCTGCAACATATTCATCCAACCCAACCTAAGTACCCATATATCCTCATAATCCCAAGTAAGATAAACAAAAAAGACTCATAATGAAAGACTCAAACACAAATTTAAGATATACCAGGTTTTCGCACTAATGGGAGGGACATAAAAAAAATAAAAAAAAATGAAAATCATGATTATCCTTATGTCGCCTACTTTGATGCTAAACTCCAGCACTATGCCAACTCCTAAACTGTCCTAAACATATGAGAATCATGATTATCAACTAAATATGAGTTAATAACCATGCATAACCAATATATAAGAATATAATTCACTAATACATTATTTATCAAGATTAACACAAAAGAATCACAATTAACACAAAACAATCCAAAAGAACATAAAATAGCTTGAGGTAATTTATTTATTTAGCCATTTCAACAAACACATCGTCTTCATCAAACCAAGAGACCTTCAAAATCAACTATATACCAACTACCAAGAGATATGGAGACTTAATGTCAGGTAGTGTTGTAAATTTGGAACGCTCAATTTTGAGAGGCTAAATTAAGGCTTCACCAGCTTTACAATAAAATCAGCCCTGCACATAATCCTTTTAAAGAACAAAGGTGAAACCAAAATCTTGGTTGAATTCACAAATGTACACAAAATTAGGATGAAAGAGAAACAAAATCATGGCCAAGAATAAGGAAGAAAATATAGCAATCGAGTCATACTATCATAAGTCAGGTTAGCTTTGATGATGCTCTCGTAACCATGATGTAAAATTCCGTTAAGCAAGGTCCTCTCATGAAGAGTTATAGAGAGTAAACGATTTCAACTCCTTTCGGAACAGATCGATTGGTAGATCTTTGCTTTTGAGGAGATCGTGATTTTATCTCCAATTCTAATTCTGATTCCGATTGAGAAAACGGAAGAAGAAAGCCTAGTAGAGAGAAATATTTTATGTCGTAAATTTCTTTTGGTGTCTAGTTCGTATTTATAACGTAAATTGTTCCAATAGTAACCACTTCTTAAAAGGAGGATAAATGGGCAACGTGTTTAACCCAAACACCTGAGGGATGGAAACCGTTGTTAACCTCTCCTCAAATGATGTAAAATAAATTAGGTTTCTTTTTCTCTAACGGGCTAGTTAAAGCATGGCAGTTTCATGTAAGGTAGTTTGTTAAGAGCTGTAGTATTTGGGTAACTGCCATTCAAAAACCTGAAAGTGTCCTTTAAAGTCGGTAACCGCATCCGAAGATGAGAGAGAGTGTGGAACCGTCACGAACCGCTCCTTCTAAAAGCTTTTTAGGGACTTTGAATGATCAAGATTAAAAGTTGAGGACTTTAAAGGGTTGAGATCTTCCCTAAAGTTAGTTAAATTAATGATGTCATATTAATATAATATAATGCCTAAAAGTAGCGAGTGGTCGAATTTAGATTTGCTAGTTTGGTTTGTATGCATACACCCACTAACTTTACTCATGTGTATTTGAATGATAACAATACTAACTTCGGTCCATATTTATGTTTACTTTTATATATTATATTATAATAATTAATATATTTTGCATTTTGTCAATTGACAATAAATAAATGAAAGTATAGTAGAAAATAATATAAAATCACAACAATAATGCATAAAATATGTAGAGATTATAAAGACTAGTGTTATCAAAACATTTGACCTAAATAAAAACCGATGAGGTATGGACATTCCCTGTCCAAAAGCCTTTGATAGGAGTTCCTAATTCTCTAAAAGCTCATATTTAAAAAGAAGCAAAAATGTTTTTGGAAGCTTTTGAAGAATTATGTAAAGGTGAAGGTGGATTGAAGGGCGGAGAAGGTCGATTGCATCACACATGCGAAGGCAGTGTGAACGATCAGAATATTACAACACATCAGTTTAAAAGAAATACAAATTAAAGTATATTAGTTAAATAAACTAGTTTTATACCCGTTCGGTGGTTGAGTATGTTAATATTATAAAACCATAGAATATGAAGAACAATAAAAAGTAAAACCAAAAATAAAAAAGATGGCGGATGTGAAAGATTTATAAAATGGTATTGAAGTCTCCATAGAGATCAGTGTGCAAGAGGAGTGTGAAACACCTCAAATATTGATTTTTGTTCTTATGGGAAAGAGGTTTTTTTTATTATCAAGATGGGGTCTCTCAACCTCTCGAGTCTGTTCACTTCATCTTCTTCATTCATTTATGGTTTCTTGTTTTAGATTTCTGAGTATGTTCTTGTTATTGATATAAGCGATCGTGAAGTCCAAAAGGTAGAGGGTGGCTACCATTCCAGATTCGTCGGTGCATTTCTGGTCTCTCTCCCCCCCCCCCTCCAACATTTGCAGGCTCGTCGGAGATCCTCCAATGTACACCTCCTGCTGATTTTGTGTCTCTAGCTGCCGATTTTTTGTCTCTAGCATGTATTGCCGATGAAGATTTTCAAGTAAGTGACCAAGTAAGTGATGTTCCATAACCACCTGGTAAAACATGGGATGTGTGTGGGTTTCACCATAACTGCCGGTAAACCGTCAGAAACTGCCCATAATCGATATAACTGCATAATTTGAGGGGTCAGGATTTAATCTTGGTGATTTTGAACGGCTAAGATTTGCTCTCACGACAATTGAGATCACCGGCGGGGAACCATATATATAATTAATGTGTCACCGAATATTTAGTAAATCATGATTGTAAACCAAACAAAAATTTGCATGGTGGGTTGGGATTCATTAATGATATTTGAAGGAGAAGAGTTAGGACGAAGAGATGAAGGAAAAGGTGCAAAGTCTCAATTAATTGCTTGAATTCAATTTGATAAATTGTATTTCCTTCTTGCTACACATTCCAAGATCGACATCCCTTTTGAATTGGTATTGTTTGTATATTAATTCCATCGGTATTAATTCCTTTGCACCCACCAATGAGGCAATAAGAGGCATTGACTCGATGGTACCCTAAGATTTTTCCAAATGAGAGTTCTTGGGTTCAAACCCTTCCGCAGCGTAAAAAGGGTCTGAAGGGGGTCAGGGAGTTTTCCAATAGGAGATAATTATTAATAAATATATAAATTAAAATATTGTATTATTAAACTAAAAATAACTTAAATATTATGGTATTAAGCGAAAAATTAAAATTTAAAAATATACAATACATTTAATGAAAAATATACTAAATGAACTTCACCGAACATAAATGAACGTAAACGAACATGTTACCGAATGTTCATGAACACAAATGAACGAATAAGAGCTCTGTTCATGTTCGTTCCTTTAACTAAACGGATATAATTTCTTGTTCGTTTTCATTCATTTATTAAACGAACGAACATAAATGAACTTCTCGCTGAACTGTTCGGTTCGTTTACAGCCCTAAATTTAGCCTTATAAATTTTGATTTATGTTATTGGTGTACGGTTTATAATTTATAAAGGTTGTTTCGGTTTTGGATTTGATTTGTTACGTTAGTTAATTAGCCTTAAATGTTCTCCCATGCATGAGCATTTATTATATATACAAATTTTGAGACTTTTGCAAAGTATAAACCACGTGACATAATTTCAAAATTTTGGATTTGGTATGATTATAAATCTTATAAATGGGTTTAAGATAAATGCATTTCATGGGTATACGAAATCAAGTAATCAACAATAGAATCACACACAGAGTGAATTTGAAGATTAAGGTGTTAATTATATAAAAAATTAAGTGTTAATTTCATGTGTGATTAGACCAAACAAATTCCCATGCGTAGGGAGATTGAGCCTTCGACACGTTTCATTTGAAGCGTCAGGCTACTAGTCAGACCAAGAATGAATACCAAAGGTTGATCTTAAAAGACAAGTACAACTAATTATTTAAAATATGGATTACTTAAAAGGAAAACGAGACAAAACAAGAATACAACGAAATTCCAAAATAGTGGTCAGATTATGCATTATAAGGTATTTAATTAGAAAGTAAATTCCCAATTTGTCCATTTTGACCCAAAAAAAAACAAAATGTCTAACTGGTTTCTATTGGCTTAAATCATGGGCGTCCCGCCCGTAATCGGATCCAACTATGGGCGGCCCGCCCATAACCGCCCATGTTGAAATATATTATTACGGGCGGGACGCCAATAGTTGGACCCGATTACGGACGGGACGCCCATGGTTTAAGCTAATAGAAATCATTTGGACATTTTGGTCCTTTTTTGGGTCAAAATGGACAAATTGGGAATTTACTCTTAATTAGATTACCAATGTATGTGTATGCTAGTAAAACAAAGTATCGAGTGCACAACAGTTTACTCTTCAGCAAAATATAAAATCCAACTGGAAAATCCAAGTTAATTGCTTAGATTGATCAATCATCACGTTAAACAACATATATATAGAGCACTTAATTAATTTATATTTCAAAATCAGTCCAACTTTTCTGTAACGTAAATATAGTCTTCAATTTAATTTTAGATATATACAAGGAACAATTCAAACCTCCAATCTTCTATATATAAAGCCATCAAGAGGGTAAAGAATTCAATCCAACTTGCTTAATTTGCTTAGTTAAGTTCTTCACATAACTACCGATTAGTTCCAGAACTAGCCATGTCATCCAGAATCCAAACTTCCCAGTTGGCTTGTTTGTTTTTACTCTTCTTCTCAGCTTCTTTGCTTTCACATGCTGCCTCACGCTTGCTCATGGAAAACGAAAACCACGAGCAATGGATGGCTCGTTATGGACGTAAATACAAAGATGCAGAGGAAAAGGAACGACGCTCAAAGATTTTTCAAGAGAATGTTCGCTACATAGAATCATTCAACAGTGACAAGAACAGAGGTTACAAACTAGCAGTCAATGAGTTTGCAGACCTTACCAATGAAGAGTTCATAACGGCAAGAAACAGATTCAAGGCACATGAATGCTCCCCCAAAACCTCTGCTTTTAGGTATGAAAATGTTACAGCAGTTCCATCATCCATGGATTGGAGAAAGAAAGGTGCAGTAACACCTATTAAAGACCAAGGCCAATGCGGTAAGCAGAAATTATATATTTTTGCAAATGATCAAACATGATCTAAGTACTGGTTAATTAATGATGAGCATATTTAACTTCATGATTATATATGCTTTCTGACCATCAATATTTCATGACGACACGTACGTAGGGTGTTGCTGGGCATTTTCGGCTGTGGCAGCTATGGAAGGAATAACCCAGCTGAAAACAGGTAAGTTAGTGTCGCTATCTGAGCAAGAGCTCGTGGACTGTGACACCAGTGGTGTGGATCAGGGATGCGAGGGTGGTCTTATGGACAATGCCTTTGATTTTATCGTAAACAACAAAGGTCTAACTACGGAGACCAACTACCCATACAAAGGTGTTGATGGCACTTGCAACAGCAACGAGGCATCTAACCATGCCGCCACAATTACTGGTCATGAAGATGTTCCTGCCAACAGCGAAAGTGGACTGCTAAAAGCTGTGGCTGCTCAGCCCGTCTCTGTTGCTATTGATGCCAGTGGGTCAGACTTCCAGTTCTACTCTAGCGGTGTGTTTACAGGAGACTGTGGCACAGAACTAGACCATGGTGTTACTGCAGTTGGTTATGGGACTAGCGATGACGGGACTAAGTATTGGTTGGTGAAGAACTCCTGGGGAACAAGTTGGGGTCAAGAGGGATACATCATGATGCAAAGAGATGTTGAGGCTAAAGAAGGCCTTTGTGGCATTGCCATGCAAGCTTCATATCCCACTGCTTAATCTTAAGCTGATGAAGATAAAAAGCAATTATGTATGTATGATACAATGTATGTATTTATTTCATGTGATGTTAATACAAGAAAAATTAAACTCTTCTCTTTTGACTTTTTTATGGAAATTATATGTGTCCTCAAAGCTTTAAGCTAAGCATAATAGCAGTTTAACAGTTAGACACAGAAAAGGATCCGACTTTGATTAGATTTTGGCTCTTTAAACTCAAATAGTTAGTCCCAAAAAAGAAACAAAGATTTATGAAAATTTTACTATTTTGACTTTTTGGTACTGTATCTCTATAAAAAATATTTGATTGGTAAAGTAAAATTGGTATAATTTATCCTTGTCATTGATTTTTATACATCAAAATTCTGTATAAGTTTAAATAGGTTTTCCTCAACTATCAAGTGAATTTTCATATTATCCTTCCCTATAAACTATGAAACTTAAAACATATTAATAAATTATAAAAAAATTATTAATGCTGATCATATAAAAACGATCAATATGGATCCAATTACAATAGAAAGGCAGGTAAGCGAGCAACAAGTTGCGCCGCCACCCCCTTTTGAATGGCAAATCCGATCCTACTGAAAACAAAGTTAGCGTTCTTCGGTGTCGATGAATTACTGTGCACGACCTGCTGAACTCTTTTCAGAAATGTAGCAGCATCGGGGACATCAAATCTCATTATATTGAAAAACACCACTACTATTGACACCGTCTTGTTTTCACTGAAATAACAATTGCATCACTCACTCGAGCTTCCTTCAATCTGTTAAGGTATAACTCTCTAATAAATCTTTCAGAGGATACAAAACTACATATGTGCCATTAAGCATAAACATAAACCTACCAATCATCTCCACTCGTGTTAATCTCGCGTACAGATTCTAGAATCCAACACGCAGTCATCCATTCTTAGATCCTAGTTGATCTAGTGGAGAAACTCAAGGTAATAATTTGTACTCATATGTTATTGCCATGGGCGAAGGACAGTTAGGGCCGGGGCTGCGTTTTTTCAGTCCGTAGTGTAATTTTATGCATTTATCGCTCGAAAATTAATACGTCTTAGAGTTCGCTCCCTAAATTTATGAGTTTACCCTCCTGCCCCTGTATATCTAGTCAAGAACCACCACTGGTTATTGCGTTCATTTAATGCAACTAAACAGGTTAGAACTAAACCCAATAACTAAAACATACCAAAAAGTAGCTAGCGGTCTAATTTAGATTTGTTAGTTTGGCTTGTATGTGAAACCCACTCACTTTTCAATTTTCATGTGTGCATTTTGTCAATTGATAATAAAGACTAGAGTTCATAATTCTGCAAAAGCTCATAGTATTTTGAAAGAAGCATAAATATTTTTGAAAGACTGGAAAGCTTTTAAAAAGAATATTTAATCCTTTCAAAAGCTTTTGCCTTTGAGGAATAAAAGCTTCTGAAGAGTTAAAGCTTTTGGAGAATATAAGCTTATGATGAATAATCTTATGAAGATCAACTGATCCAACGCTTTGAAAGATTATCCATTTTGTTGTCTACCAAAGAATTTAAGTACTGTGCTTTCTGATAAACATTCCAACTACTTTGGGAATGTCTGCACAGTTAACTTACGGCCTGTTCAAGTAGAAAATATTTTATTGTAAGTCAACACTGACAAACATTTTATCTAAAGATTGTTTCTCCAACATAGATTTATTTTTTAAGATCTTCTGCATCAAGTAAATTAATGGTAAGTTCTAACGTGCCAAGTTTTTAGTATTATAATTACATTTGTATTAGATGTAATTAATTAATAAGCTGCATTGCATTTTTTTTTGAACGACCAACTAATTAACTGCTGGGTAATCCGTACGCGGCCCCCAATGGCTAAAAGATGCCTAAGCTGGCCACTACTACAGACGGACGGAACCCCAAGCCCACCAGCCACCTATTCCCAGAGAAAACACGACCCAAACACCCGCCCAAAGACACGACAATAAAATGTTGGTAAACTCGGGTGGGATCAAAAATCGAACCCAAGACCTGGGTCTCATATCATTTCCTCCATACCTCCATCTTACCATTAATTAGGACAAGACGTCACACTAGTTTAAGTTTCTTTTGTTTTACTAGTATAATCGAGTAGGTGATTTTGGATTAGCTCCTGGGATTTCGGGTTGTTTTACTCTCTTTCAAACAGTAGACTTTTCCACCATTTTTGCTTGTGCTAGTGCGATCAGACAACCAAAAATCAAACAATGACAGAGCGGCCTGTGATTCAGGATTGATCGACGCCCGAGGAACGCTCGACCGAATGAATGAGTCAAGCTTGATATACCTATGAGTATACAATTGTAGTTCTTGATATAAACTCTCTTGTACATTATAATTGTATGTGTCTAGCTAGGGTGAGGCTTGTTTATTCAAACACTTGAAAAAAACACAATTTGAGCTTGAAGTATGTGTATATATGAGAACTTCTTAACATGATATCCATAATATCTGCTCATGTTAGCTTGTTTACATAAATACTTGTTAGGAGTTGTTGAGATTATTAACTTGATCCAAAAAAGTAGCATACAAGTACTACAATATCACATAAAATAATCTAAAGTACAACAAAACTACGCAAAATAGCATATGATCGGGTTGTGTGCATAATCCACACAAACAAGACTTGCGTTCTTTAGGATAATGAGTATTCATTTTGTTATGTGTTTTTATTGCTCATTTCATGTTTCATAATACAGTTTTTCCTGATGTGTGTCCTCGAACTCTTCAACTGACTCTCTCAATAATTGTTGTGACCAAGTTCATAAAAGTATCCATGATAATGTGTGATGCATACTAATATGGAATCTATAATTCACAATGTTGTAAGGTTGATCACCCTCTCATGTCAATTAACATGTAGTAGATTTTGTCATCGTGATATACGTACAACACATTCCAAATACGACTTTCACGCCTTTATAATTTTTTTTTTGAAAACTAAATCTTTTTTATGAAGGTAAAATTAAAATACAAATAAATAAACTCAAACAATCATATATATATATGACTTTCACGCCTTTATAATAGCACTTTGCTTTTTATACTTTTTACAAAATTATCGCTTTGTACAGTAACCTTACTCATATATATATATATACATACATATATACACACACGGTATACCCAAATTTTAATTGGTGTTTTCAGCTGGTTCCTGAGCCTTTACTAGCTCATGTTTTGTATTCTTAAAGCTTCCATGACCCCACCAAAAAAATAATAATAAAAAATAAATAAAAATTGATATTAAAAAAATATTTCCCTATTTATGCAATGATGTTTGTCAACCATATGTTGCAACTTTTTTTCACAATTGTTCTTCATTAAAAAGAAAATGCAATCAGTTGCTATAACGATATATCATTATCAAAAAGACAAAGCTAAATTCCAAAATACTGGCCATATTATGTTTTTTTAAAGTTTTTAATTATATCACTATCTATGTATATTATGCTAATAAAACAAAGGAGTGCACAACAGTTTTACGTACCCTCTAGAAAATTATATAATTATGCCTCACAAAATGGTTGGGTTGGGTAACTAGTCAAAACGGGTTCGGGTTAGAACGGGTGCGGGTCTAAATGGATTGTCCTTAAAAAACATCAATTTAGTTTAACTTAAGATGTGTTTACCCAAACCAACCCATTTCTTTTAATACGAGTAAAAATTGCCACCTCTATATATAAGCCAAGTTAGTTGCTTATATTGATTAATCATAACGTCAAACGACGTGTATAGAGAAACATGTAATTAATTTAAATTTATCTCAAAATCAGTCCAACTTATCTTTCACGTAAATACAGTCTTCAATTTAATTTTAGATATATACAAGGAACAATTCAACCCTCCAAACTTCTATATATAAAGCCATGAAGAGGGTAAAGAGTTCAATCCAACTTGTTTAATTTGCTTAATTAAGTTCTTTTCTCAATCATAACTACCAACCAGCTGCAGAAGTAGCCATGTCATCCAGGATTCAAACTTCACAGCTGGCTTGTTTGTTTTTACTCTTCTTCTCAGCTTCTTTGCTCTCACATGCTGCCTCACGCTTGCTCATGGAAAACGAAAACCACGAGCAATGGATGGCTCGTTATGGACGCAAATACAAAGATGCAGAGGAGAAGGAACGACGTTCAAAGATTTTTCAAGAGAACGTTCGTTACATAGAATCATTCAACAATGCCAAGAACAAGGGTTACAAACTAGCAGTAAATGAGTTTGCAGACCTTACCAATGAAGAGTTCATAACGGCAAGGAACAGATTCAAGGCACACGAATGCTCCGTGAAAAACTCTGCTTTTAGGTATGAAAATGTTACAGCAATTCCATCATCCATGGATTGGAGAAAGAAAGGTGCAGTAACACCTATTAAAGACCAAGGCCAATGTGGTAAGCAAAAATTAAACATTTTTGCAAATCAATCAAACGTTATCTATGTACTAGTTAATCAATTAATGATGACCATGCTTAAAGTCATGATTATATATGCATGTTTTCTGATCATCTATATTTTGATGATGACACGCATGTAGGGTGTTGCTGGGCATTTTCGGCTGTGGCAGCGATGGAAGGAATTACCCAACTGAAAACAGGTAAGTTAGTGTCTTTATCTGAACAAGAGCTCGTGGACTGTGACACCAGTGGTGTGGATCAGGGATGCGAGGGTGGTCTTATGGACAATGCCTTTGATTTTATCGTAAACAACAAAGGTCTAACTACGGAGACCAACTACCCGTACAAAGGTGTTGATGGCACTTGCAACAGCAACGAGGCATCTAACCATGCCGCAACAATTACTGGTCATGAAGATGTTCCTGCCAATAGCGAAAGTGCATTGTTAAAAGCTGTGGCCAGTCAACCAGTCTCTGTTGCTATTGATGCCAGTGGGTCAGACTTTCAGTTCTATTCTAGCGGTGTGTTTACAGGAGACTGTGGCACGGAGCTAGACCATGGTGTTACCGCAGTTGGTTATGGGACTAGCGATGACGGGACTAAGTATTGGTTGGTGAAGAACTCATGGGGAACAAGTTGGGGTCAAGAGGGATACATCATGATGCAAAGAGATGTTGAGGCTAAAGAAGGCCTTTGTGGCATTGCCATGCAAGCCTCATATCCCTCCGCTTAATCTCCATTTAAGCTAATGAATGTAAGAAGTAATTATCTTTGTATTATAATACAATGTATGTATGTATGTATGTATGTATGTATTAATGTGAAGTAAATACTAGAAAAAGGAAACTATGTAACTTTCGACTTTTATACAAAAAGTAATTATCATTATTATGTTTATGCATGCTCTAATTGCTCGATAACCAATCTTATATAGTTTAACATTTAACTACAAATTACCAACCCTTTTAAGTTGAATATATAAAACATTGATATTAATCAAATCGGTTGTTAAAGTATAACCTAATTTAAGTTAGTTTGATAAAGTCGTCATATTTTACAAAAATCAGGATAATTTTGATGAAAGCCACATTTTGGCTCGAACTCATTCTAACCTGAACTCGTTAATTGCGGAATCCCTTTAGACCGCCTCGTTTGCGAGGCAAAACATTAACGAATACTGTCAAAATTTGATACATGTTATTAATCAGTAACTTTGTTCCGCGACAAATTGTAAAAAGAAATTAAAAGATGGAGGAACATCAAAATCCAAAGAAAACACCAAGTGTTATCGTCAAAGAACTATCAAAAACAGAGACTTTAGAAGAACAGATCATTTACAATTGATTTACCGTTACACTTTAACAACCCCATCGATGGCGAATGCTCGTGCTATTCCATGCACGACGAAACTCCTGGACGATAGCAAGTCCGGTGATGTTATCTCCACTCCGTTGACCGAAAATAGCCCATCGGAAAGATTACCGACAGTTCCGGTGATGTCGATTTCTTTGCCTGGACATAATGTCAAGATTGATGCTCCTCGAGGCATGGACGCCAGGTGTTTGAAAGAATGCTTCTTTGGCACCATATGAGATCTCAAGAATTTATGCTTCGCTGGTGCAGGTATTTCCATCACTTCGATGATCGGAGGTGCGAATATCGTCATTGAATGCAAATGCGGGTGATCTTTAACGATTTCATCAAGCAAGTTATACAACCAGAATGCAAATGGTGTGAAACCCGACGAGCTCAAGAATTTAACCACCATCTTCCATTCAGCCTTTATCTTCATGAAATCAAGATTGGCATCAACAGTGCTATTCGAAAGTCGACTCTGGTTCATGCTGCATACCGGCAACTCGTTGATTTCGGGGTGAAATTTGAAGGAAGCAAAGGGACCATTTACGCCATGAATCGCGACTGATCCATGGATAAACAAATCGGGCTTAGTTACCAGGACGTTATTGATTTCAAGAAGTTGATTCTTTTCATCTTTTTTGGTAATGGATATCTTCTGTTGTTGAAACATGGTGGTCAAACAGGTGTTTAGGGGTTTCTGAAACAAATCTTGAATGGTGAGTTTGTTTGGTGAAATGTGGTAAGTGATGAGTCCGATCGTCATGTACGGTGGAATTGAGATGTTGGACATGACGGAGTCCGGGATGGCGAAGATGGTAGACTCCGGAGTTGAGAGGAAGAGCTCCGGCGAGACGTGAATGAGGTTGGCGATGAAGTTGAAGCCATTGGATTGGAGAAATCGAGAAGCGTTGGTTGGGAAATCAAGCGGTGGATCTTCAGGGTGGGTCGGAAGGTGGTGACGGTGGTATCCGACGGAGGTGGTGGTGATTATGACGGGGAGAAATACGGTGGTTATGACGGCGAGAATTATGGTGAAAACGATGAAGAATTCGGTTTTTCTGCCCATAACTACAGTTTTCGAACAATAAGCATCTAACGATCTTTTTGCGTTACAGTAACGCTTTTGATGAAGTGGTATTCTATTATAGAATGTATAAGTAATAAAATTATACCAATAAATTTATAATCAAGAGTTATGCGACAACATCATTATTTATCCCCTTTTAAGTTTAACCCATTATTTTCGTTTTATTCTATTAAACATTTCTTTAAATACAAAACTTTTATAAGAACCTATATTGAAGTTGAACTTTTTGTTTAATATGGTTATTGTGTTGCATAGTACTAACAATATAAGCATGTTGGGTGGGATCACGGGTCAAGCTGAGTTCTGGTCAAAATAAGTTCGGGTCAAACGGGTTGTTTTGAAAATTTTTACTTTTATCTGGACCAGAACATGATAGGACGTCATTGAATACCAGTTGAAACGAGCATTTTAAATAAATAGTCACCAACAATATATGAGATAGCATGTAGGGTTTAAGATTGAGTGATTGTTTTGTAGGTGTCAATTGTCTTTTTTTTTTTTTTTTTTTTTGTGTGTGCTTTGACTGATATGCTTTGGTCCAGTTCTCTTGAGTATGTAATTATTATTTATTTATTTTTAATATTTAAAGACGAAGCTTGGCGGTGACCATGAAGGTATACCATGTTGATGAAGACCACACCAGGACAACAACGATGGCTATATAAGGCGATAAGGTTAGAGGGGCGCAACAATACTAGATGGTTGTGTTGGCATGTTTTGAAAGTTAGGTGATACAAACCGTTTCTTGGTGTGTATGACCCTTGGTTACTTCAACTTTTGTTTCTGATGACCATATGGTCTAGAGGAAACATTATCTGGAAAACTCTTGGTTAATTAAGTTTGTATGTTGATGCTCATGCTCTAGTAGAGATGCTCAAACCGGTTTTTAATACCAAACCGGATCGGTTTGTACAGTGCATGGGGCAAACCGGTTTTAGTCCAAACCGGTTCGGGTTATAAAGCGGTTCTATCCATCGAAAATACAAACCTATCAAACCGATTTGAACATGTAAAAAAACCGGTTTGGCCTCAAACCAGTTTTTGTTTTTTTTATTTTTTTTTCAAAACCATATAAAACCTTAAACTTTAATAAAAACTTAAACAAAAAAAACCTTAAACTAATAATTAATAAAGCGTTGTGTTAATCTCACACACAATTCTATATTTTCACACTATATGTACGTGCCGTATATTACCCTACGCCATGTACAGGAACCTATATGTGGCGCCACGTACAACAACATTTGCACTGACATTCTAAGCAACAATGATTGGGTGTTGTACGCCATGTAGAGTGTTATACACCATGTACAAAACATTGTACAGCCAGTATTGACACCTCTACACAATGATGAGATGTTGTACGCCACGTAGAGTCCTCTACGTGGCGTATAAAGGACAATTATATGCTAAGAACAGTCTGGACCCTGACATGCTGAAAAGGTTATACGCCACGTAGAGTTCTGTACGTAGCGTATAAAGGACAATAATTGGCTTTAGAGTCTTTTGAATAACTGAAAATGGCCATATATGCCACGTATAGTACTATACGACACATATAAATATTTTGAAATTGAAATCTCATACAACCAACGAAACAACGTAAGATTCCATAAATTATATATATATATATATATATATATCGAACGAACGGACGTTTCGAATTCATTCGCGTTTTTCTTCTTACGCATTCTCTATTTGAATTCTTTCGGTTGTTTATTGTTGTAACACCCAAACTTTACACACGATTACACGTGTTCCATTTTAGGTCCCAGATTAAACTTTCACAAAAATTTTGTTCGGAAGCGTACAAATAATATTTCATAAGTTAAATACACTTAATTTCAAATCATTTACATTTATGATTAATAAAACTAGTGTGTTTAAGTTTAATACCATCAGAGAATTTTACATAACGTTTGGTTCTGCTTCACAACATGCCCGATCTGATCGCCCGATGCATATCTATCTTTGACCTGTAACATCACATATAAGTCCCAATTAGTTCATATGAACTAAGTAAGTAACCCCTCCCAAAATTCCCAAAAACTTATTTAAATCCATCCACATACATATCATATGGATGTTAATCATATTTAGATAATAATATATCATATTCAAACATCAACTTGCACCCAATACACATGGTGCATTTATTTCCCTTAATGGGACATTTTCACAATATGAATATATTATCTAATTCAACTCTACCACCAGCACCTCTGGCTAAATTTAAAACACCAAATATATATATATATATATATATATATATATATATATATATATTTTATTGGCTTAACCAATTACCCACACATCTGTGGTTTCAACAATTTAACTTCCGGATGAACCGGTTATCCACACATTTGTGGTATCATATATATATTAAGTCTTAAAATGTTCACCCACCGGTCCTTCCATTTAAGACAATTGCTAGCACCTCTAGCTATCCACACATTTGTGGAATCATAAATATATCAAGTCTAAGATGTTCACTCACCGGTACTTTCATCTAGACAATTGCCAGCACCTCTGGCTATCCACCAATGTGGTGTCAAATATATCAAGTCTAAGATGTTCACCTATCGGTACTTCCATCTAGACAATTGCCAGCACCTCTGGCTATCCACCAATGTGGAGTCAAATATATCAAGTCTAAGATGTTCACCCACCGGTACTTCCATCTAGACAATTGCCAGCACCTCTGGCTATCCACCAATGTGGAGTCAAATATATCAAGTCTAAGATGTTCACCCACCGGTACTTCCATCTAGACAATTGCCAGCACCTCTGGCTATCCACCAATGTGGAGTCAAATATATCAAGTCTAAGATGTTCACCCACCGGTACTTCCATCTAAACAATTGCCAGCACCTCTGGCTATCCACCAATGTGGAGTCATAACAACAAAATGTAAAATACATTTCTCACAATCAAAATTCAAACTGAGTCATTTCTATTCGAATTGGCTCTCACAAAGTAATAAGATCATATTACCAATCATCAACTATTAATCACAATAGTTTAATCAAAATTACACTATGGTGTTCACATTCCTGTACTTCTACCATAGTTATTTGTCAGCACCTCTGACTATTCACACATTTGTGATATCATACTCAAACACCGGCTCATCCGGCTATTATTATGCAATCTGTGTTGCATACTTAATTCAACCGTAACATAAACACATTGGAACTTAACATATATACATTAGAGTCTATTAACTCAATTAGTTCCAATCTAATTATGCACTTTCAAATGAATCGATCAATATATATACATCACAATCAAGTAGACTCTTTCTACTACTTATATGTAATGTTACATTAAGTTGGGTAACTTACCTGGTTCATACGGTTGTTCACTTCCTACAACCTCTTTTCCACTTCTGTGAATTGTCACTTGACTTTCACCACCAACACCTAGTTGCATATTCACACATATACAACTATATTCAATACATATAACACATACAATCAAGTTCAACACACTTGACTGATTTGACTTCCTCAAAGTCAATTCATCACATAACTAACTCTATCTTACTACGTTTAGCAAGTTTTAGTCAATTATCACAATTAATCATTTATCATGCCTCCCCAGGCAATTTATCAAATAACTGATGTTCATTATATTAGTTACGATCTTTAATCACTTTTATTATTTAATTTTTATTTAAGATCATAACTTGTTAATAATTTTAACATCAATTCATCAAAATCATCATTTAACCTATGGATTATAATCCATAATTTATTTAAAATCATATTCAACCCATCCAACTAGTTATCACATCATGACATGGGTTTCATAATAACCGGACATTATCCCGGCTTCAAAAAGAAGATTTCACCATCAAAACTACAAGTTCTTCGTTTCTAACAGTCCCTAGTTATCAACTAGGCAATAATCAATACCCATAATCATAGTATTACAATCAAAACTAGATTTAATTCACAAAATATTAAACTAGTAGGATATAACGAATCGTTACCCAATCGAACGAATTTCTGATTGCAGAACAACGATCAGGACTTGCAGAAACGTTCCCTAACGCGTTCGGGATGTTTAGAAACCTTCAAAATGGAGTTTAGATGCTAATTTTATGTGTGGGTACGTCTGGAAATGAAGAACAGTCGAAAAAGAAGAAAAAATTGCGTTCTGGATGCGATCTGATCAATTTAACCCACTTTTGCCGACATAACACGCCAGCCGCATCGCCCCGGCCCGAAGTTTGGCCCGGGGCGTACCGCCCCACGTCATTTCACCCAATTTTTGATCTTATCTTGTTTTCGCGATTCCGGGAGCATGCGAACTCCGTTTTGCGCACGGTTTTCGCCTACGTTCACGATTTTTCGAGCTCTTTTCAATGGTTATAATTTCAAGACCTGAAAAATTCAAAATATATGATCTCTTGTTTAACGCTATCTTCAACTCAGCGTATCTTGAAATCAGAGCCTCGTTTCGTGATTCCGCAATTAACGATTATTTCAAACATGTTTGATTTATTGAAAACGGGTCGTTACAAATGTATTCACATAATATCATTTTGGGACGTTAACTTCTTCTTTGGAGACGAAAAGATAGAACATGATTATGTTGGTCGATCTTATCATGGTGACAGTAGATCTCAAGAGCTGCCTGATTTAAACGAGAAACCCAACATTCTATACGGCACGTACAGAAAAAGGTGGGGTGTTGAATTAAAAAAGTGAGGTGTTGAATTAAAAAAGTGGGGTGTGGGAATAACCACTACCTTAATAAAACCTTAAGCTAGTCAAACCTAAACCTTAAACTAATAAAACCTTAAACTAATAACTAATAAAACTCTAATCAAACCATAAACTAATCAAACCTAAACATTAAACTAATAAAACCTTAAACTAATAATTAATAAAACCCTAATCAAACCTTAAATCAATCAAAACTTAAACTATTATCTAATAAAACATAATAAAACCTTAAACTAATAAAACGTTAAACTAATAATTGATAAAACCCTAATGAAACCTTAACCAATTGTATTATATGTATATTTATTGAATAATAGCTTAAGGTTTGATTGTTTTAAGGTTTTATTAATTATTAGTTTAAGGTTTTATTAGTTTAAGGTTTAGATTTTATTAGTTTAAGGTTTTATTAGGGTTTATTAATTATTAGGTTATGTTTTGATTAGTTTAAGGTTTTATAGTTTACTAATTATTAGTTGTTTTGATTAGTTTAAGGTATTATTAGTGTTTATTAATTATTAGTTCATGTTTTGATTAGTTTAAGGTTTATAGGTTTATTAATTATTAGTTGTTTTGATTAGTTTAAGGTTTTATTAGGGTTTTATTATTTATTAGTTTAAGGTTTTATTAGTTTAAGGCTTATTAGGGTTTTATTATTTATTTGAGAAAAGAAAATACAACATAATGAACAAATTGAAATCCACATAAATTAAAATACTTTAAGTCGTAAACAATTAAAATAAACCAAATCGTAAAACATAATGATGAAATACATTTTGGTAACATGCGTCTTCTTCACGTTTAATTATCTTCCGAGCTAACTTGATAATATGCAGCTTCTTCCGCGTTGGTTATTCTTTCGAAAAACCCACCTCGACCTCCTCTTGCAATAACTCGCTCTCGTAATCTATTTCGCATTCAAGTGAAGACTTATTTTAAACTCTTTCCGCCGTATCCAAGTAATCCTTCAAGCAAATCGACATCTCTACCGCCGGAGGAGTGAGTCTTTTTCTTCTTAATGAAATGACCCTGCAACTAACAGAAAAAACCGATTCCGAAACTACTGTGGAAGCTTGGACGCTTAGTAGATCTCGGGTCATAGCAGATAGCATCTGGAATTGTTCTTCAATACCTTTCCACCAAGTCAATATATCAAAGGACATAAACTCTTGAGAAGTCATGTCCGACAAAAAGTCTGTGGTAATATATCTTTCAAGTTCACTACTTGGAGTATTGCCTCTTTTTCTTTTACTATTCTCGTTCATTAATAAATTATAAAAAGCGATTTGTAGATCTGAACTACTAGAATTTGATGCTGCGTTTCTCATTGTTTGGTGTATGGTTGATGTTGTTCCATATTTTTGAACATAAACATCAACCATATTTGAAAATTGTTTGTTAAAAGTTTTTGTAATGTTTGTGCATAAAAAGGATTTTCATCATGTAAATCTAAATCATAACAATTTTTTTCAAGTAAAGTTTCAACCCCCGCAACATTTACGCAAGGGTTTAAAGCGGCGACACAGGTAATAATCGGTGGCATTTCTTTGAAATATTTAAAAGTTTTGATTTCATTGATGAAACCATATCACTTAAAGGTTTAGGTGTAAAAGACAATTCATTCAATTTTGAACTCATTAAATAAATTTGGTTAAGTACCACAGGACTTATTGGATAATAAACACCGGATAAAATTTTGTTGCGGTTTTAAAAACATGAAGCATTTTCGCTATGTGTTCAATAAGATCTCAACTCGACGGATTAAATGCATCAACCCGACCCTTTTGCACTAAAAGATTATGGTAAACAATTAAACTATCTTTTTGTTGTAAAACTTTCTCAAACATGTTACATGTCGAATCTCACCTAGTTGTTACGTCCCAATTTGGACCTAGGTATCTAGTATTCTATTCTTTATAAAAACGAAGATACATAATATGTCGTTTTGTTGAGCTAAAAATGTCGTGTAACATTTGTTTAAATTTTTCCTTTGTTCCTTCAATAGTTTTAATCACGTCTTGAACCGCTAAATTAATGATGTGTGCAACACATCGACTATGAAAAAACACCTTCGCAGATAATTTATATTTTTAAAATTAGTTGTTGGACCGCACGCGTATTATTCGACGCGTTATCAAATAAGATTGAAAATATTTTGTTTTCCAATTTAAAAGTTTTTATAACTTTGTCTAAAACATAAAATAAATTATCAGCTGTGTGAGGATAGTCGAATAACTTAAATGTACTGTACGTTTTATTAATTGCCATATATCGGGTTGTACCCAATGAGTGGTAACACAAATGTACGAATCGGGTGAACCATGTGAAGCGGACCAAACATAACAAGTTAAATTAACGCCGATTTGTAAGTTTTCAAAACCCAAAATAAGTTAATTTTTAGCCTTTTTCAACATTTTTAAATAAATTATTCTAATGGTAGAACGACTTACGTGTGTGTAACGAGGTTGAAGAGTTTGTTGAATAAGTCGAGTTAGATGAGGGTTGTCGAAGTGGTTAATTGGCAAACTTTGTTGAATCACGAATTGCGCCATTTGCTCCCGAATCGTATCGACACTATAAGCGAAAATATTCTCGTCGTTCGACATCGTAGGTTGACCTCGTGCCGCTTCGTTCTTCAAAGCTTTGCAATATTTGTACTAGTGATGGTTTTTTAAAGTACTATTTACGTTGTGTTTGAAAAAACTACCACAAAGCTTGCACTGAGCTTTATTCAGACCGCTCGACATTTTACACAAGTCGTAGTTTTTTCATATTTCGGGATTCCTCTTCATAGGAATAATTTCAACAACTTCAAGGTTCGTTGAAGCACCACAACCAACAGAAGAGTTAGCAATTGATAAAGTCATTTGTGAGGGAGTTTGTGTTTTGAGAGTTTGGATAGTGTTTTTTGTGTGACAATTGAGTTCGAAGAATTACGTCATTAAGGACGTAAGCACCTTCGATCGTGCTTGATATTCACGTTGATCTAGCAATTGTAATTATTACAGGTTGAAAGTACACGAGAAATAATGAATGTGGGCGAAAACCGCGTACAAAACGGAGTCCTGGATTGTCCTGAATCGAAAAACGAAGAAAAGTTTCGAAGTATTGAACAAATGGACTCGTCGCGGTACGCTATGAAGGAGTTGAGGGTTCTCCGCGGTACGCGATGCTTGAAAATATCTGAGATTCTTCCGGATTTCTTCGCGGTACGCGAAGACATTTTTGCTTCTCTTCGCGGTACGCGACGGATGATGCGGTGGAAAAAGTTGGTTAAAAGATCAGATTGCCAACATCATCATCATTTTCTTATCTTCTTCTCGACGCCATCACTCACCACCTTCGAAAATTTATCATCCAACACCTCAAATCTCTGTTTTAAAGCCTCTGGAACGTTTAGATCGCATCCGGGAATGTTTATACGAGTCCAGATCATCTTTCTAACCGCAGAACTCCGCCAGTTTAGGTAATGGTTCATTCTAACCTTCTATTTTGATAATGAATGATTAAATCTTGTTTTTGAACGTAATGATATAGTTAGGGTTGTTGATTATTGCCTAGATGATGGCTAGGATTGATTATAAATGACAAACTCGAACTATTAACGGGTAAATCCTTGTTTTGATCTGTTGTAATGCCCGGTTTACATGGAATCATAACAATGGTTATAATGGTTTAAACCATTTGATTGTGACAATGTAGGTGATTAGTTTGATTAATCTTTGACATGCAACGTGAAAGTTGGGTGTGTCAAACTAATCACAATCATTAACATACTCATTGGAACGATTATCTGATGTTGATGATAACAGTCAGATTAGTATGTTAAACATGGTTATTAAACCTAATCTGATACTACATTGTGATATTTCATGATATTTGGGTAATCAATAACAAGGATTGATCATTCCTAAGCCATTAACCTGTCTAGTAACTGTTTTAGCATTATAATCAACAACATTAACTATTTAACTAATCTGAGAATATTCTGATTAATCAAGTTTGTCATCAACATAATACTAGGAACCTGGAGCAGTGTAGGTTTCTACATTATCATACATTGTATGATATGATATTAAGATATCATTAAAAATCTTATATTGGTTTGATGACTATTAAGGCAATGCCTTTGACATTGGACGTTCAAGAAGATTTAATCAGTAAGTTAAAACATTAATAACTCATTGAATAAAACTAAATGCAGAATCATCATATTATTACCAGTTTGTGTGATATTCTGCTACCACTGAATCATCAGGTGAGTTTCGTACAACCCCTTTTCTTTTTACTGTCTTACAAACATCGGGGTAACTCTGCAAACTGTTTTCTGAACATATGATATGCATCACTGATATCTGTGTGGTTTCATGTGACCTTTGTGTGATTTCATGGGATTTTGCCGTTAGTATCTCTATCACAGTATCAAAAAGTCCTCATCTCTTGAACTGTATCTAGTGAACTCATGTGGGGCCGAACAGGAATCATTGATAGTACTATTGGCTGACAACCCATTTGCTGGGAGGATTGCATCTCCCCTTGTGTGAATGTTTGGTACCTGTTTCCAAAACAACTTCTTAATGTTTGTGATAGACATTAAGATCATGAGGCACTAAGATATTTACCGACGGGTAGTATCTTCACAGAACAAGAACATATCAGTTCGAAAGGAACTAGATACGGGTCCCATGGTTATCCAGAACTAAACTTTTGAGAACATACTCATCATATCATATGGTTTTAAATTGAACTGTCGAACTCACCAGCTTTGTGCTGACGTTTCAAACTCAACATTTTTGCAGGACAACGGTGATGACATGGTGAGGATGCACTTCACTTAGTTGAACTTAAATGTACTAGTTTGTGTAATAAACCTAGATGTTAAGTTGATGTATTTACAAACCCTTGTAATGTATTTATTTTAAGTGAATCTGTGTGCTGTGATATCGGTTCAAGTAAGTCACACCTCATCTCTGAGACATCACCACTATGCTTCCGCAACCATATCAGATTATATAGTGACATCATCTCAGGTGACGAGAGGTGGGGTGTGACATTTTGCGTTTGAGAGTTGTGTGATTAAACATAAACATCCAATATGTATTTATACCAAACTTATGGGGTCTAAGATGCCAAAAAACACCAAAAAAGGGTCCAAAAACACCCCCAATGGCTCTTTTTTCCAAAAATGGTAATATTCTCAACTAGCCGTTAAAACCGGTTTACGAACTGGTTCGGTTTCAAGCTTATTCCAACAGTAAAAATGTCAAACCTACGGTTCGGACCGGTTTGGATGAAACCGGTTTGAGATCTTCACTGGACCGATTTTTCGAACCGAACCGGTTTTTATGCCCATCTCTAGCTCTAGGGATGTGGGTTCTCTTAGACCCAATCCGTGAACTTGTCAAACCTAGACATTAAGCCCAATCTACATGCATGATACATCAAATATGATATAATTAACATGTGATTTGTTGAATGTTTCACCAAATGTGTGTGTATCGTGTCGAAGCCTAGTAGATTTAATGGTGATAATCTTTCTCATCACAAAAGAAGAGGACAAGTACCATAAAATTTGAATTTGATCATACGTGAACAGTGGCGGATCCAGGAATTTATTTCAGTGGGTTCACTATGTTAAGACTTCTCAATCAGATAAAATGCGGTAAAAAAAATCCGGGTCGGATAATTTAAATACGATAGTAGTTACAAATTTAAAAAAGGAAAACATACCTATAATTGCTCCCTTCGTGGTTTCATCTTTTGAAAACGTTGCATCACATCTTCGACCGAAACTTGTTGTAAGAACTCTCTTTCAACATAAGAAATGCAAGCATCATTTAAGTAGCCATCAGTCATTCTATTACGCAAATCCGTCTTCAAATGTTTCATAGATGAAAAACATCGTTCAACACTTGCTGTTGCAACGGGTAAAACTAGGGATAACTTTATTAAATGATAAACCAACGGATAAGTAATATGATTTCTTGTTTCCACCATACATTTGGCAAGATCACTTACCCCATTCAAGTTGGCAAACCGCTTATCAATTTTCACATTAGAAATGTAGTGG
The DNA here is from genome assembly GCA_009363875.1 of Mikania micrantha. Lineage (NCBI taxonomy): Eukaryota > Viridiplantae > Streptophyta > Magnoliopsida > Asterales > Asteraceae > Mikania > Mikania micrantha. The sequence goes on from CM018694.1 coordinate 90,158,113, forward strand.
CCTAGTTCGTGCATAAGCTTGTCTTTTTTAGCATCATCAAAATCATACGGATACATCTCGGCTAACTTTAGCAAGTTAAGATCATTAAATGCATTAAAATTACCATATGGGCTCAAAGAACTCATACAAGTAAGCAAATCAGTGGTTACCTCACTAAAACGGTTGCCAAACTCTTGAATTTGCATATCGAGAACCGTGTTGAAATTATTAACCACATAATGGTTGTGTGTACCATTCCGGATTAAATTTTCTGAATTTGTTTGTGTATAATGTTTGTGGATATACACTCATTGTTGGTTGACACGGACCTTTAAGCAAATAAGCTCTTCTAATTTCATCCTTTTGACTAGGGTGATAAGATGGAATTGGCTTTCTTTCGGAAGGATCCCACGGAAGATCATTCAAATCAATTTTTAATCCTTTGTTGGTTGAAGATGATGATTCAACATTTGTTCCAACTCTTTTGAAAAATCTATCAAGACTCATAATTGATAATACCTAATAAAGTTTCACAACATACCTAAACAAATTAATACTAATTTCACATAATACCTAAAAAAAATCTAACACTAGTTTGACAAAATACCTAAAAAATCAAACATCAATTTCACAAAATAGCCCAACAATTAAACAAACAACCCCAAACAATTAAAAAATCAAAGAATTAGAATAATTGAATGTTTGATACCTTTTTTTCTTTTTGTGGAGTGTGGACTGTGTGTGGTCGTCGAAGGGGCAAGGGCCAAGGGCCAAGGGCAGGCCGTCAGGCCACACAGGCGCACAGCCGCAGCACTGCAGCAGGGAGGCGGGAGGCAGGAGCAGCCGAGCTGGTCGCGGCTTGCGTGGAGACCAGAGCAGACGAGCAGTGGAGCCGAATAGCCGATCGCTTGACTGGTGGAGACGTGGAGTAGGTTTTTAGGTTTTATTTTGGGGGAAGTTTCAAAATTGAAGCGTGAATCAAAATGGGGGGGCGGGGGTTTATTTTGGGCAGAAATTAGAAAAGCTGAAAGGGAAGAAAAAAAAATTAAAAAAAAAACTGGAAAAAAGGGAAGAAAAAAAATCAGGAGCGGGATTCGAACTTGTGACCTACGAGATAAAACCAGGATTCCCTTACCACTAGACTACTTGTATATTATATGCTTGGGATTCACCTTCAAAATACTAATGGGTTCACTCTATTTTTTAACCCTTTAAAAAAAAATTTTCCTATTAACGGTTCGATTCGCGGTGGGTTCCGGTGAACCCCTTCTCGAAGCCTAGATCCGGCCCTGTACGTGAATCACATGTTGATAATGAATTTGATCAGTGGAATTTTTTTGTAGAAAGGAGAGTTTGAGATGAAGGATTTGTGTACACTAAAGAACATTTTGGGTATGAAAATCAAGATGTATAGATAGCTGGTCTTCTATGTGGTCATTTTTTTTTGTTAAAAATTAATTAGGTTTACCTCTTTTTCATTAACAAAAGTGAAGTATTACAATAAACTGACAGGTAAACGGACAACTAGTTCGCCGCAACCCTCTTTTGAATTGCAAAGCCAATTCTACTAAAAACAATGTTTTGGGTCCTAGGAGTCATGATGTTACTATGTATAACCCTCTAAATTCGGTTAAGAAAATTCACAGCCTTCGAGGCCAGAAACCCAAATGTATCAGAAGCAAAGGAGGTAAACACATGTTGGTTCTCCAAGCAAGCTTTCTCGTGGTCATTTGATTCACTTAACGTATCATTAATATACCTATCAATATTGACCCAAAACAAGATAAATGGGATGGTTTGGATAAACAATTATTATATTTTAGGTTAAAATGAATAGAATCATAACATAGAACGAGTTGATATGTGTAACACTCTAACACAATACGGATCAAAATAGGTAACATAAAGACTTTATGAAAATAGATTTAAACAAGTAAGAATTATCAATAATATATTTGATGATAAAATTACTAAAGATTATGTAAATAAAATATTTATTTACCTGTAACTCATTTTAACTTATATTAAATTAGTGTTTTTTTAAAAATATTCATTTAGAGCCAAACACATTTTGTTTAAAATCCAATCTGACTCACACCTATCATGACCTGTTCCCAATCCATCACCAACACCACTTGTCATGATTGGTCCTGAAAGGAATTGGAATTGGAATTGGTTGATGGTGTTGAGTTCTAATTCCTTTGCTTAACCTATCACAATTTTGGTAAGAATTAGATCCATTCCTAATTTAATTCGTACAAATTCTACTAACCAAATGGCTCTTCCCCAATCGCGAACATGGAAAATTTTTTCATGGGGGCAAAAATTTTTTTATGTTTGTTTGAGTATCTCTATATAATTTTTTTTTCCTTTTTTGCTCAAGTCGGGTTGGGTCACACAGCTGGTTGGATCATTTTAAAAAGACAATCAAAGTAAATTTCATAAACAAAAATATAATAAAAATGCAATAAATATAAGTCGCTCTTTATGTTGTTTTATTTTTTGAAATCTATCCAAAACAATGTATAGGAAAACTTTTTTAAGTAACTTTTTCCTTATAAAACAAATACAAGTATCCCTTAAATTCTCATCAACAATCTGATTACGCAAATTTGACTTTAAGTATTATGTTAATAAGTTGTTAACATTAATAATAGAGATATTTAGTGCATGTTTGGGATTCCATTCAAAACTAACTTTTTAACTTATTGACTTAATGAAAAAGTTATTAAGTTAAAAAGTTGTTTGGTAATTTAAAAAGCACTTTTAGTTTTAACTTTTTGAGCAGTGTTAAAAAGTCATTTTTAATAAGCTACTTTTTCTGACTTTTTAACTTTTTATGACTAAAAAGTCATTTTTTTAACCTTTTCATACACAAAAGTTAATCCAAACATATTTTTAAAAACTTCATTTCAAAAAGTCATAAGTTTATAAGCACTTTTAACAAAAGTCCTTTTAAACTTAATAAGCAATCTCAAACATGCCCTTAAAATGGGCTATAGTGGTTTAGCTTATTTAAATTAACACCGAACTTAGTTTAAAATTGAGTTTAAATTATTAGTTGAGTCTTTTTCAACTTAGAATTATTAACCAAAACTTAAACTTAAAAGCGAAAGGATGATGATTACAAAATTTTATAGAAATGAGACAATTAAGATTTTAACATATATATGTTAGTAAAATTTTTCTCAAGATGGACAGATAGCATCCGGAGTTTCAAGTGGATACACCCTACTTCTCAAAACAAGTATGCTCTTAAGGTTTTGTAAACTCTTTGGGCAGATAAATTCAAAATTGTTAGTCTCATTTGGCAACATAATTTAATCAAATAAATTTATAGACAACCTGATTGTTAAAGTGATTTACTTTAAATAAAAGATTGTATATTCTAACAAAGCTAAGAATTAATAAATTTTTTTTTATAGTTTTAAACTCCGCTCTTTAGCTTAGAGGTGCACAAATCGGTTAACCGGTCCAAACCGGTTTTTGTATTACCCGAACCGGTTAACCGGTACAAAGGGTTTACCGGTTTTTCCTAAAAACCGGTTCGGTTAATAACCGGTTATTTTAACCTAAAATCTCTAACCTATGGAACCGAACCGGTTAGAAACCGGACCGGTTAACCGGCCAAACCGGTTCAAAAACCGGTTTTTAATGCTTTTTTTTCGTTAATCCGTTTGATCCGTCCGTTAGACTTAGAGTGTTGAACCATAACCGTATTGAACCGTTTTCTTTTTTTAACCGTTTTCAACCTTAAAGTTAAGTTAATAAAATCATAATAAAAAAAATCATAATAAAAAACTTAACAAAATCAAATCTAAAACTAATAAAGTAATAAATAATAATTACTAAACCCTAATGAATCTTAAACTAATCAAACTAATATTAAACTAATAACTAATAATTAATAAACCTTAAAACCTTAAACTAATAATTACTAAACCCTAATAAAACCTTAAACTAATCAAACTAATATTAAACTAATAACTAATAAACCTTAAAACCTTAAACTAATAATTACTAAACCCTAATAAAACCTAAAACTAATCAAACTAATATTAAACTAATAACTAATAAACCTTAAAACCTTAAACTAATAATTATTAAACCCTAATAAACCTTAAACTAATCAAACTATGAGTTGATTATTTTAAGGTTTTATTAGGGTTTAGTAATTATGAGTTGATTATTTTAAGGTTTATTAGTTATTAGATTAATATTAGTTTGATTTGTTTAAGGTTTTATTAGGGTTTAGTAATCATTAGTTGATTATTTTAAGGTTTTATTAGTTATTAGATTAATATTAGTTTGATTAGTTTAAGGTTTTATTAGGTTTTAGTAATTATGAGTTGATTATTTTAAGGTTTTATTAGTTATTAGATTAATATTAGTTTGATTAGTTTAAGGTTTTATTAGGGTTTAGTAATTATGAGTTGATTATTTTAAGGTTTATTAGTTATTAGATTAATATTAGTTTGATTTGTTTAAGGTTTTATTAGGGTTTAGTAATCATTAGTTGATTATTTTAAGGTTTTATTAGTTATTAGATTAATATTAGTTTGATTAGTTTAAGGTTTTATTAGGTTTTAGTAATTATGAGTTGATTATTTTAAGGTTTTATTAGTTATTAGATTAATATTAGTTTGATTAGTTTAAGGTTTTATTAGGGTTTGGTAATTATGAGTTGATTATTTTAAGGTTTATTAGTTATTAGATTAATATTAGTTTGATGTGTTTAAGGTTTTATTAGGGTTTAGTAATTAATGTTTAAGGTTTTGATTAAATAATATTAAAATGAACTTTATTAGTCTTAGTAAGGATTTCAAATATTAGTAACTTAGTAAGGATTTCAAATAGCATATTTCATTAAAATAAATTAATTACACAAGATTTAAAGTTACAAAATTAAATACAAAATCGAAAATACAAATTAGTCTTCGCTTGGTGCTTCGGATTGTAGTTCCGGACTATTGTTTCGCATCCATTCATCCATTGCCTGTTCTTCGTCGGAAAGTGGGAACGTCATTCCTTCCTCAACTTCAACATCGTATATTGTCACTTCTATCTCAAGCTCGCCTTCAAGTTGTGTGTGGTCTTGTACACGTTCCATTGCGTCCAAATGGTCTTTCAAGCAAATGCACATCTCCAATGATGCAGGAGTAAGCCTCGTCCTTCGTATCGATAAAACCCTGCCACTAAGAGAAAAAGCAGACTCCGAAGCTACCGTAGAAGCTTGGACGCTTAGTAAATCACGGGCCATGGCAGATAGAATCGGAAAGTAGGTTTCCTTTTGTTTCCACCAGGCCAAAATATCAAAGTTTTCAAATTCTTCCGGCGTAAGACCGGAAATCCAATCTGTCCCTAGGTACCTTCCTAGTTCGCTACTTGCGCTAGTACCTCGGGCTCGTTTAGTTACATTTTGTCTTAATGTGTTAAATAAATCAAAGTTAACATCTTGGCTTCTACTCGAACTAGAAGCTGCATGCATTGTTTGTTGTATGTTAGATGTTTCACCATATTTTTGTAAATAATGATCAAACATATTTTGAAAATATATGTTAAAGTTATTTTTAGTGTTTGTTGCAAAGTTTGGGTCTTCCAAATCCAAACCCAAAGCACTGACTATTTCATCAACTAATGTTTCAACGCCGGCACCATTGAAACATGGGTTTAATGCCGTCGCACAAGTAAATACGGGCGGCATTTCTTGAAAGTATTTCTTTAGTTTTAATTTCATTGGAAGTAACATTCCCGTATATATTTCATTATTTTCACCCGTCGATGGAAATTCGTTAATTTTTCTTGTCATTATAAATAATTGTTGAAGAACCAAACAAGACGTGGGATAATAAACTCCCGATAAAATTGTTGTTGAATTTTTAAAAACTCCAAATAAACTAGTAAATTCTCCTATGGCGTCCCAACATCGGCGATTAAATCTTTTTGCCTTACGTTCTTCCACTAAATTGTTATGAAATACTTCCAAGGTTTCCCTTTGTCGTAAGGCGCTGTTAAACATACGCCAAGTCGAATTCCGTCTTGTTGGTACGTCCCAAGACGGACCTAAAAAGATGGAGTTCGTATCCTCACATAATTTTTGATATTCCAAATATCTTCTACGGCTTTTCATAAAAACATCCTTTAACATTTGTTTAAATTTTTCTTTTAACGTATTCATTCCCTCAACCGCAAGAGCATCACTCACAACCAAGTTAATAATGTGAGCAACGCATCTTGTATGAAAAAAAGCACCGTTACATATCGGTTTATATTTAAGTTTTAATTTTTGAACAGCATTCGTATTATTTGAAGCGTTATCAAAACTTATAGAAAGTATTTTATCTTGTAAATGAAATGTTTGTATTATTCCATCTAACATGTAAAACAAATTATCCCCCGTGTGAGGATACGGAAACATTTCGAACGCAATCGTATGTTTCATCATTTGCCAAGAATCGGGATCAATCCAATGCGCGGTAACGCAAAGGTACGATCCCGCAAACGTTGTTAGGTTAACACCGGTATTTAAGTTTTGAAAACCTAAAATTAATTCTTGTTTGGCTTGACGCCAACGTTTCAAACAATCACGTCTAATAGTAGTTCGACTTACTTGATGATAACGTGGTTGTAGCGCCTTTTGAATCATTTTCGTCAAGCGTGGGTTGTCAAAATGATTGAATGGCAAACTTTCTTGAATCACCAAGTTCCCCATCATTTCACGAACCATGTCGGGATCGAAATTCCAAACCCCGCACTCTTGAGACATTTGTGCTTGATCGCTTGCGGGATTATTTTTGACAACAACACAATGCTTCGTCAAATGGCTTCTTAGAGTGGAATTAGATTCCGGTTTAAGAAAAGTACCGCAACCTTTGCATCGTGCCTTATCGACACCGTTCGACATTTCGCATAAGTCGAAATGTTGAAATAGCTCTTTGTTTCTCGTTGTAGTTTTTATTCTAACAACGGTTGGTTCGGTTGAAGTGGATGCACCAACACCAACGGAACTATGAGCACTTCGTGAGCTTGCCATGGATGAAATAAAGATTGAATTAAGAACGTAATAGAAGAAGAGATTGAATCGAGAAGAAGTAGGAGATCGTTTTTTGAGCGTTTTTGATCGTTTTCGAGCGTTTAAGAACAAGAGATGTTGTAAGATGTTGTGTGATCAAACCAAAACAATCCCCATCTATTTATACTAACGTTTAGGGGCAAAATGGTCCAAAAAATTTTAAAAAACGGCTATAAACGGCTAGAAACGGCTAGTTTTTTTTTTTGTTCGATCGGTTAACCGGTTAATACCCGGTTAACCGGGTGTCAACGGCTAGTTTTTGTCTACAACGGCTATAAACGGCTATTTTTTTGAATACAAACCGGTTAACCGGTTTCTAACCGGTCAAAAAAACCGGTTTTGCTTTAACCGGTTCATAACCGGTTTTCCCTACAAAACATACAACCGGTTCATAACCGCCGGTTCTTCAATTTGGTTCAAACCGGTACGAAAAACCGGTTTCTAACCGGTCAAAAAACCGGTCCGGTTCGGTTAACCGGTTTTTTTGTGCACCACTACTTTAGCTCACCAGTCACCATACCAAAGTTCACAGTCACAAATCGAAACTGAAATGACTTGTAACTGGTAAATGAAACAAAATCAATTAATTAAATAAACTTATAATATTAATACAAAGTAATCGATCTATTATTTACACCTTTTACTAAAGGAAAAAAAAAAAAAAAATTCCTGCCGACGATGGTGGCTGAGTAGTAACGTATTCGATATTTTTCACTTTCACTGCTGGTCACCCCTTCTACGAGTGACCCGAATATAGCAGTAGACCGCGGCAAAGGTGACGGTGGCAAGGCCGCCGATGATCACTCCGCCGCCGGCGACACCAGGCGAGTGATGATGCTTTTCCGTATGCACCGTCTGCTCATCGCTTTCATTGTGTTCTGATCCCAACGGCGACTCCGCAGGCGCTGAAGAAGGCGAGTCAACCTCTGTTCTAATGGTCCTGTGAATGGGTCTGCCTGCGGTTGGTCGGAAAATCAAGATTCCGGCGAAGAAGAAGCAAAATAAGACAGTTTTGTAGTGACCCATGTAGAGATTTTAAAAGAAAACCGAGTGAATTGAAAATGGTGGGTTGCCTATAAATAGATGTTAGTTGGTATTCGAGAAGGAGGAAGGTTCACATTGAATGTGAGAGTGGGGTCTACACTGAAGGTGTGGTTACAGTGTGATTCAAGCTGTTGTTATTCGAACGTCAAAATCGCTATTAAAACACTCGTTTTTAGACTTTAATGGTCCTGTAACGTACTTTATCATATTTTTTAGGTGTAATTTTATAAAATAGGAACCAAGTTTTTAAAGTCTTCCAACTAAGTGTCAAAAGTTTTTTTTTTCTTCTTAAAATGACTCAATTTTCGCTGAGTATTTTAATTATGTATAATTTTTTAATAAATATTTATTTTTTTAAATTAATCGAAGCAAATGAAACATATATTAATATTTATAAGTATTTTAATTATTATTTTGCCTCAGTTTCACTTAAATTTCACAATTTTGAAACTTTGTTATTAATTTGTAAATTTGGGTTTTTCACGATTACATCATATTTCAAGTTAATTAGAAAAAATCACCTATAAATAAATATTTTCATTTGCCTATATTTATTTTAAAAAATTTAAATATTTATAAAAAAATTACACATGATTGAAAAACTTAGTGAAAGTTAAGTGACTTTAAAAGAAACAAAAAACTTTTGATAACTTAATTGTAACATATTCCCTATTTTTTATAAAAAAAAAACACGAGTTTTATTTTTGCTCATTTTAAGCGGTTTTGTCTTCCACTCTTTGATGACAATAAATTGAATTTAATAACTTCAATTATGATTTAAGAAAACTTTTATTTTATTTCGGTCAATGAAATTACACATATGTTTAAAAAAAAAAAAAAAGTAAACAATTTTGAGTAAATTTACATTTGATTTTGACGTTAGATTTCTTCTACTAGCTATGGTTAGATGTAAACAACACATTTTAATTTTATTAAACCAACCTCGGTGCATATTGATAAGATGAATAAAATTACATCAAACCAAGAGCTTCTAGCCTAATGGTTACCCCTTTGACTTCCCTGTGGGAGGTCACGGGTTCAAATCCCTCCCAAGGCGAAATAGGGGTCCTTGGGAGGTCAGGGGGTTTTCCGGTGCGGTTTCCTCTTGGGGTGGTGGTGGGGTCTCAACGGAGGTCATGGTAACTAGACCTTGGTGACGTGGCCTGGAAATCAGTGGTTCACACGTTGAGATCAAATGTCGTTCAAAAATAAATAAATAAAAAAAAATTACATCAAATTTGATAAATTATATGCTTTGGAAATTGGTTAAATGGAGTAATGGAACGCAATAACTTTAGAAAGAGAATTGTGGCTAGTTACAAGAAGATATAACATGTGAATAAGCACACCATCACAAGTCGGCAGGATCTAAAGAAATTTAAATCCTTATTTTTTTTCTCAAGCGTGTCTATCTTACTGGTTAAGTTATCTGATATAATGACACGTGTTTGTCATTCTACATAAAATATAGTGAAGCTAGCAATGGATTCAGAAATTCTTTTTGGCAAAAATTGGGTCAGTAAAAAGCAGGTCGGGTTACTTAAAACCACAAAACAAACCTATCGGTCCGGGTAAAAAAGGATCGCGTTATAAAACAAATCTATTAAAATTATTTAGAAAACTATTGCTAAAATAATTAATTTTAAAGTTATATCACAAGTTAATATTCATATAAAATCTATAAAAAGAACACAACTTTTATTATTCACTTCCAATTGTGTGTTTTTGTAATCAAATTTGTGCCCTATATAATCATATTTGTGCCCCCTATAATCATATTTGCGTCTCCTTTTTTATTCAAAATTAAGTTACATTATTTAACAATACGTTTTAACATTCAATCACGGGGTAATACGAGCCCCCTCCTCCTCCCTTAGCTTTGCCTCCGCCTCTAAATCAAGTAATACCAATGTGTTGGAAGGGTGCGTCTCTTGATTGATTGAGACTTCAATTTCCATTGCAGACAAATGATACTGATTTAGAAATGAATTTAGAGAGTATGTAAGTTGAACGTTAATAAACAATTTCTTTTTTTTTTTTTTAAAAAAAAGTGTTTTTCAATTAGGCCTTTGTTGTTTCTTGCATGTGGTTATGTTTCTGGATAATTCTATCGTATTGGGCCTGTTACTTTTTGGGTTCTGGACCTTCTCGTATTACAGCTAGTCAGCTAGAGGTGGGAAAAAATCCAGAAACCGGAACGGGTAATATCCGTTTTTTCAAAGAAATCGTCACCGGAACCAGAATTACCATAACCAGTTCCACCTTTACATGGCCAAAACCGGAACCCAAACTGGCCAAAACCTGTTAAAATTAGTCAAAACCTAGTCAAAAATCAGTCTCCAACCAGAATCGGTTATTGTCTTCTTGACTTTGTTGACCAAAACCAGAACCAGTTTGACCATGGAACTTGTTTTAAAAAACATCCGATTTGTGCACCTCTAATTACAGGAGGGGGGTGTTAAAAGATGGTTTGCCTTTCAAATTTTTATAATGTGATCTGGCTGTTCGGGCGGAGGTCCGTTTGGGAGGCCCAAGAGTAATATAGGATTGGGGGCTTTTGATTCCTTCTGTTGTGGCCGATTGATTTGGGGTTATTTTGATATTTTGGCCCAGTTATGTAGCATAGTTATTCACTTATTATAGGTCTGTTGATGTTAATGGATGTATTTGGTTTGTATAGTTTCTGCCATTTTGTATATGTGTAGCATGGTTTGTTTTGGTTTTGTTAGTTTGATTAGGTTGTAGGAAGTGAATAGTATTTTTTTAGTGTTTGGATGGGGATGCTCTGTCTCACGTGTAGTTTTCTTTGTGCAAGTCTCTTCCCCCTCATTTGGTAAATGTCCATAGAGAGAGGAAGTGAGTTTGTAATTTTATAATAATAATAATAAGATTTCAATTATATTTTATCTGAAATATAATTTTATAATTATAAAATACTTATTAATATTTGTTATTTATAATTATTAGATACTCATATATCTTATTTCACCAGGAATTGATAAATCTTACATACAAATCATTATAAAAAAAATTATAACATGTTATATTTTTCAACTAATGTAATACATGAGTTTGTAATCAGTTTAGTATATATGCACACATAAAGTCGTAAATAACCGTTTCTAATCTGAAAAAAAATTTATGATGTTACATTGATAATATCAATTCTTTTTTCAAATCATTTGAATAATTTATCTGTGTTGTAATATGATGAGTCATGTACTCATGTGTATGAATTTAATCTATCTTCTTAATGAGTTCATACTATAATATTATTTTACTTTTTTAGAAGTTTAATTGAAGATACGGAAAAAAAAAAAGTAAACTTTATTTCGTGTGTAACGGTGACATTAACATGGGTAACTATATAAACATTCACAACATTGGGATTTTTCATAAGAAACATAATCATCACACATCTGTGCGTCATGAAGAGGCTGTTGATTATATTCGTAACTTTATATTAAAAAGGTAGCATTAAAAAAAATAAAAGTAAAAAACTTAAAATACAACATTTAGTTTTTTTTTCTCGGGCAAATTCATGCTATCAAACACGAAATTTATTGCCGGATCAATTAAACATTTTTTAAAGTAAACAGAAACATAGTTATTTAATTATAAGAGAAGATGGAAACAAATGAAAAAAAAATAAAAAAAATATAAAGTAAGCAACAATTTGGCAAAATCAAGGCTCTTTGTTATAAAAATATAAAATAATACCAAAATCACGCTTCTTAGACCATCTGTAATACCCATCCCACTGACATCTAACCCCACTGAAATTTCCTGTCACGTCATCATACTACTGAAAATCTTAAAACCCCTTAATGGTTACCTCACTGAAAAGCATTCTCCACTGAGCCACATCATCACCACTATATTTAAGGTGTAGGTCCCCTTTTTTTAAAACAAACCAATAGATGCATTGTATCCCAACTGGGCGCGGGAGCCGCTGGGGCAACAAAATTGAGGCCTCCGGGGACGGGGACGGGTGCGGTGTGCCCGCTCACCCCCGCCGAAGTGTTCTCCCCCGCTCACTCCACGGGGTGGGTATTACGTTGAGTCTTTAAGTCTAAAAGAACAAAACTTTTGTCTGTCGTTACATCAGTTTTGCAAGATCAATTCAATAATTACCTCAAAATCACCCAATTGAACACAAATCTTTATTCAGCAAAAACTTTATAGGAAACGTATCTTAATATCTGAATAAACTAACACACAAAACACACACTTGAGCGAAACCTATACGCACACAACAAAACAACATGACCTTACTCATTTAATGTTATTTCTCTGAAATTTAAGCATACTTGTAATACCTTTAAATGTAGCATCATCATAAATCTGTGCAAACTTCAACAAATCATTCTAATCGAAGCGTTGCTCTAGGGTCTCGATTTCTTCAAGTTCTTTGATGGATCTCACTTGGCATTTTAGTTGCTTGATGTGACCAAACTCCTTAATCAATAACCAAGTATATGAAAAACATCAAGCCAATAGTGTATGAACTAGCTATCCTTGTAAATAAAATGACTAATGAAGGCGTGGTAGACACCATTATAATCAATGGCCTTGATTAATACTTCTACAAACCAATTTTGGATGCAATTTAGGCTAGAGACACCTACATTTCTTTCAATGAGTTTCAAGATAAAACACATTAATCATGAGTTGTCATTGTCACAACAAATAACATCCACTTGTTACACCCCAAATCTCAAAACATGTAATTTTAATCAAATTTGCGGAATTACAAAAGTGGTCCCAGTTTTTAAAACATATAATGTTAACAAAGTTAATTTAAAACTTGTTGGTCCAAAGTTCAAGGATGTCATATCCTATTCACATGACATTTATACAAAATATAGTTAAGACTTCATAACCAAACATTTCCAACAAGTTTGACAAAGATTGGTTCGATATCCCAAAATCCGTGCTCGATCATACGTTCGTAGCCGACCTATTTTTGACCTGAAAACACCAAATTTAATCAAGTGTTAGTTCATAGGAACTAAGTGAGTTAACCCTATCAACCCCCGAAAGAAATTCCATCAATTGGAAAAAATTTTACATAGGCCGTAAGCTATGGTCTCAGGGCCGTAGCTTACGGTCCTGCCCAAATTTTGACCATAAGCAACGGTCTAAAGGGCGTAAAACAGAGGCTTTCCAGGGGTAGGCCGTAACCTACGGCCTTATGACCATAAGCTACGGTCTTGACCTGCAGAACACCCATTTTTAATGCAGTTTTTGTCCAATGCTTTATAACTCATATTTTTACCATCCACATTAGAACTAAGGCATTTCTCATACCTTTATATGCATATTTTCAACATAATTTCATAACATCATATAGCATATAACTATATACAAAGTTTAAGTAAATTTTTATTTGTTAACGGGTCAAACCCATCCATTTTATTTACTTAACCATTTAACCCACCCTTTTGTGGATTACCCCCAACGCCACACCAATGTGGACTTACATGACAAACTCCAACGCCATTTCAATATGGTCTTACATGACAATCACCAATGCCATTTCAATATGGACTTATATGACATATACCAATGCCACTTTATTATGGTCTTACATGACAAACACCAATGCCATTTATCTATGGACTTACATGACAAACACCAACACCATAGATCACTATGGACTTACATGTCAAACACCATTTTATATAGATTTCCATCTTACTAGTGCCAATTTATGTTTTTAACATATTATGACACATAATATCAATTCAACATTCAATTGATCACCATTACTTTAAATAAATCATAAGTAGTTATACCAAACATAATCACATAACACATAAACACTAATATGTCTTATGGTTGCATATTAGTGAGTAGTTAACTCACCTTGGCCCTTAGTAGTAATCGGGTCAACTATTTCCTTTCCGGGTCTTTGATTTGCAACTTCACCTAGATCATATAATTTCACATAAGCATACAATCTAGTAGCTAATCACCTAATTCATCAACTTGCATTCAATTTGACTCATTTATTAACACACTTATCATATTAACTTTAAAGTCATTGCTTTAAATCAAACTTCTCATTCATTTATCAATTTGACCAAAAATTACATATTTGGCATTTCATCAAACACTTGGTGTGCAGGAATTTATCCACACACCAAAAATCCATTTTCAAACTTACCAAATCCCAATTTTGTTTCAAAATCAATCATTGCATCAAAACCCATTTGAAATAAGAATTTATTCATCAAACTTATATTTCATTTATCATTCAAAGTATATATGAACTATCACTAGTTCATCTAAGCATTCAATACTCCATGTCTATCAAAACCCATCTTACAAACTTGTAATCATATGCAAATGAATATGATTTCAGTTAGTTTACTTGATTCTAAGCAGCCTAATGACATAGAACAAGTAATTACTAACAAATTTTTGGGTTTTACTCTAACCCAACCCACACCTATGGAAACCCACGAAAATACAACCAAAATCATCAAAGAAACTTACCAACATGTACTACAACATGTGTAGAACACTAATTTAAGATTGCATTGAAGATCAAAGCTTCCAAGGTGGGTCAATTTTGCTTCAAAACCAATTTTCTTCTTGGGTTTTTGGTGCTCCACGTTTTCCAGAGAGAAGAAGAAGAAGAGAGTTGGGATTTTGACTTTGGTCAAATCCCCTCTTTTATATTAAGTTATCTTTGCCCAATTGTCACTTTACCCCCTTCTACTTTTATTTAACTTTAACCAACATTTTAAATTTACTAGTAGTTAATATTTAACAAATTAACATACTAGTTAATACAAATCCAACTTTAAACATAACCATTATATTAATATAATTACTTAATCGAAATTGGGTCGTTACAAATTCTACCCCCTTAAAGGGGTTTCGTCCCCGAAACTCAAATTACATTTCAAATAAAAAGGGATAAAATTTCTTCATTTCATCTTCCGACTCCCATGTGGCGTCAGATCCCCTTCTATTCTTCCATTGTACTTTGACTATATTAAACGACTTGTTTCTAAGCCGTTTAACTTTCCGATCCAAAATTGCCACCGGTTTTTCAACATAATCTAATTTATCAATCACTTCAACATCTTCTAACGGTACATAAGCAGACTCGTCCGCTAAACACTTTCTTAAGTAGGATACGTGGAAAGTGTTGTGTATTCCTTTTAATTCCTCCGTTAGTTCTAATCGGTAAGCAACCTCACCGACCCTTGCCAAAATCTTGAAAGGCCCAATAAAACGTGGGCTCAACTTTCCTCGTTTGCGAAAACAAATGACACCCTTCCATGGAGAAACCTTTAGCAATACAAAGTCTCCCACTTGAAACTCGATCGGCCGTCTTCGCTTATCGGCATATGACTTCTGTCGGTCTTGAGCTGCTTTTAAATGTGCTCGAATTTGATCAATCCTAGCATTAGTTATTTTAACCACTTCTTTACTAGCAAGCTCACGAGGACCAACCTCCTCCCAACACACCGGAGTTCGACATTTTCGACCATACAACATTTCATACGGGGGCATTCCCAAACTGGAATGATAACTATTGTTGTAAGAAAATTCTGCCAATGGTAGATAGTCATCCCAATTTAACTTGTGACACCCCAAATCTCAAAACATGTAATTTTAATCAAATTTGCGGAATTACAAAAGTGGTCCCAGTTTTTAAAACATATAATGTTAACAAAGTTAATTTAAAACTTGTTGGTCCAAAGTACAAGGATGTCATATCCTATTCACATGACATTTACACAAAATATAGTTAAGACTTCATAACCAAACATTTCCAACAAGTTTGACAAAGATTGGTTCGATATCCCAAAATCCGTGCTCGATCATACGTTTGTAGCCGACCTATTTTTGACCTGAAAACACCAAATTTAATCAAGTGTTAGTTCATAGGAACTAAGTGAGTTAACCCT
Source organism: Mikania micrantha (assembly GCA_009363875.1). Classification (NCBI taxonomy): domain Eukaryota; kingdom Viridiplantae; phylum Streptophyta; class Magnoliopsida; order Asterales; family Asteraceae; genus Mikania; species Mikania micrantha. The sequence goes on from CM018694.1 coordinate 90,174,136, forward strand.
ATCAACCCCCGAAAGTCAATAATGCACGCGCGTAACATGTCTTCAAGGGTTTGGATGGTCCGCTCACTTTGACCATCGGTTTGAGGATGATACGCGGTACTTATCAAAAGTTTTGTGCCCAACTCTTCTTGAAATTTTCTCCAAAAATGGGAAGTGAATCGAGTGTCTCGATCTGACACTATTGTCACTGGTACCCCGTGTCGTGACACCACTTCTTTAATGTAAACTTCAGCCATTTTCTCAGATGAATAAGTCTCACGAATTGGAATAAAGTGAGCACTTTTCGTTAACCTGTCAACAATGACTCATATCGTATCATGCACCCTTTTTGTTCTAGGGAGTTTAGTGATTAAATCCATTGTGACATGTTCCCACTTCCATAAAGGAATCTCTAACGGTTGTAACTTGCCATATGGTTTCTGATGTTCAGCTTTCACCTGCATGCAAGTTAAACATTTCCCCACATATTTCACAACATCTCTTTTCATTCCTGGCCACCAATAATTACTTTTAAGATCACGGTACATTTTGGTAGCTCCAGGATGAATCGAGTACTTAGATTTGTGAGCTTCTTCCATTAAAACTTCCTTGAAGGGACAAGTGGGTGGTATCCACATCCGACCCCACCTTGTCAATAAGCCACGCTCATCTTCTTCCAAATTCTTGACTTGCCCTTTTATTCTGTCTCTCTTCCAATTTTCTTCCTTAATGGCCTCCCGTTGAGCTTCTTTGATTTGTGAAATAATTTCTGAAGAGATAACAATTTTCATCACTTTCACCTTTATAGGTGAATAATCTTTTCTGCTCAAAGCATCCGCGACTACATTTGTCTTTCCCGGGTGGTAGAGGATTTCACAATCATAATCTTTGATTAACTCTAACCACCTTCGTTGCCTCATATTCAACTCCTTTTGGGTAAAGAAGTATTTCAAACTTTTATGATCGGTGTAAATAGTACATTTCACACCATAGAGATAATGTCTCCAAATCTTTAATGCGAAAACTACCGCTGCAAGCTCAAGATCATGAGTCGGGTAGTTAACTTCATGTATCTTCAATTGTCTTGAAGCATACGCAATAACCTTACCCCTTTGCATTAAGACACAACCTAACCCTGAATATGAAGCATCAGAATAAACTACAAAGTCATCGGGTCCATCAGGTAGTGCCAATACAGGAGCTTGAGTTAATTTCAACTTTAATTCTTGAAAGGCTCGTTCTTGGTCTTCTCCCCATTCATACTTCACACCTTTCTTTGTTAGCTTAGTCAAGGATGAAGCAATCTTAGAGAAATCTTGTATAAATCTCCTATAATAACCAGCTAGGCCAAGAAAACTCCTAATTTCAGTTGGAGTTTTAGGCTGACTCCACTTTGCAACTGCTTGAATCTTAGAAGGATCAACATGAATGCCTTCCGAGTTCACCACATGCCCTAAGAATTGTACTTCTTGTAACCAAAAAGCACACTTAGAAAATTTCGCATATAACTTCTCCTTACGGAGTGTTTCAAGCACTTCACGCAAGTGGCAAGCGTGATCACCCTCATTTTTGGAATAGACCAAAATGTCATCAATGAATACAATAACTGATCTATCCAACATCGGTCTACAAACCCGATTCATTAGATCCATAAAAGCTGCCGGTGCATTCGTCAGCCCAAAAGACATAACGAGAAACTCGTAATGCCCGTAACGAGTACGAAACGCTGTTTTCTCGACATCTTCATCTCTAACCTTGAGTTGATGATACCCCGAACGAAGATCTATTTTTGAAAACCATTTGGCTCCTTGTAATTGATCGAATAAATCATCAATCCGGGGTAATGGGTAACAATTCTTCACAGTCACTTTGTTTAATTCCCGATAGTCGATACACATCCTCATACTCCCATCCTTCTTCTTGACAAAGAGCACCGGAGCACCCCAAGGTGAGATGCTAGGACGGATGAAACCTTTATCAAGAAGATCTTGGAGTTGAGTCATTAACTCTTGCATCTCCGTTGGTGCTAACCGATATGGAGTTTTGGCTATCGGTTTGGCTCCGGGAATTAGATCAATATGAAATTCTACATCTCTTTCTGGAGGAACTCCCGGTAAATCATCTGGGAAGACATCCGGAAAATCTCTAACAATTGTTACATCTTCTAACTTTTTCACTTCTTTATCAACATCAACTACATATGCTAGAAACGATTTGCCTCCATTATTCATATACTTCATGACCTTAGCTAGGGAACACAAAACAGCTCCGCACCTTCTTTCTCCTTGAATAGACAATTCTTTACCACTTGGAGATATCAATTGGACTACTTTGCGATTACACACTATGTTGGCTTGGTTTAATGATAACCAATCCATTCCCACCACTACATCAAACTCCCCTAACATCATAGGTATTAATTCAATTGCAAAATCCTCACCCTCTATAGAAATCTTACAATTTCTATACACATTAAACACTAAGAAGCTCTTAGAGTCTGCTACTTCAATTTCTAAAGGTGAAGATAATTTTTCTAACACAAATGAAGAGTGATGAGAAAATTTGGTAGATACAAAGGACCTACTAGCTCCAGAATCAAATAATACATAAGCTGGCATATAGTTGACCAAAAAGGTACCTGTCACAACATCTGATGTATCTTTCGCTTCTTCAGCAGTAATCTGAAAGGCCCTGCCTTTAGGTTTTGGCAGCTCTAACTTTTTCCCACTGCTGCTTCCTTTGAATGGTTTACTTTCAGAACTCCCATGAGCTTGCCCTTTCAAATCAGGGCAATCATTTCGTTTGTGCCCCGGCTTGTAGCAGTTGTAACAAAGGTTGGAAGAATTTGTGCACTGAGGGGCAAGATGCCCTTGTTTACCACATTTATAACAAAACATGGTTTTATAGTGACATTCTCCTAGGTGATTTTTACCACACGTAATGCATGGTTTGATATTCCGAGAAGAACCAGATTTCTTGGGAGAATTAGCAAATTTTGTCTTCTTTGAAGACCCAACATCTTTCTCAACCTTCCTCTTTTCACCTCTATCCTCTTGCCTTTTAAGTTCCAGTTCTCTTTCTCTAGCACAATCAATAAGCTCTGACAGTGTACCACACTTTGAAGGCGAGAGAAATTCCCTGAACTTGGCACTGAGCATGTTGTAATATCTGTTTATCCACATCTTCTCAGTTTGTAGAAGATCGGGACAAAATCTGGCCTTGTCAAAGAAGATTGCAGTAATGGTGTCAATGCTTTCATCTTTGTGCCTCATGTTCAGAAATTCTTCAGTTATTCGATCTATTGCAGCCTGAGGGCAAAACCTCTTAAGGAATAACTCCTTAAATTCAGTCCATGTGAGGTCTTTCATCCCTTCTCTTCCTTTCTCCTTGCGGAGAAGTTCCCACCAATCCTTGCCTCTTTCACGTAGTTGATTCCCAGCGAATACAACTTCATCTGACGGATCACAGTGGCAAGTTTCAAAAGTTCCCTCTATATATGAAATCCACCTTTGACTTAGTAGAGGATCCACTTCACCCTTAAACTCTGGTGGTTTGCATGCAACGTAGTCTTTGTAGGTGACCTTCTTGGAAGCTCGTTCCATTTCACCACCAGTTTTGAGAGTTGCAAACTCCTGTCGTATAAAATTTTGTAAGGTAGCTTCCATCCCCTCCATGTACGTGGAAATATTGGCTTGAAGTGCCTTGGCCACTTCCTCTTTCACCAAATCTCTCATTTGAGTGAGATCAATGTTATGGCTACCCTCGCCTGTGTTGTGTTCGTCAGCCATACTAAGACTGAAATAGGTAAATAGGTTGGTTAGTCCTATTTTCTAAGTCATAGTATATATAAATATAAACCATCACTTGTGATCCTAAAGATCACTTTACAAACAAAATTTTCTAACACCTTACCTACTACTCTATGCCAAAATTTTAAGTTGAATTCATTAAAGATATGTCCATGTCATGCGAATATGATTATACTGGCCAGGCATAATGATATCCCCATCACATGTTCATTTCCATAACTTCATCATTTTAAAACCTTGGTTAAGAAGTTCGGGTCATATATCACATAATCATCATAATAACCATTCTTCAACAAAGTCACATTTAAATATTTCATTAGCCTATAACACTATATGTTAAGGCACTCATTTATAGCATGTAATCACATTCTTTGCATTTACTAACCTTAGGTCCTTGGCCACGTGATCGAGTCTTGGATTGAACCGTTCTTTCCTTTAGATCAAGAGCACAAAAGTTTGAGTTCAAATGGTAGAAACCACTTGATTCACTCAAACCAAAGGCTCTGATACCAACTTGTGACACCCCAAATCTCAAAACATGTAATTTTAATCAAATTTGCGGAATTACAAAAGTGGTCCCAGTTTTTAAAACATATAATGTTAACAAAGTTAATTTAAAACTTGTTGGTCCAAAGTTCAAGGATGTCATATCCTATTCACATGACATTTACACAAAATATAGTTAAGACTTCATAACCAAACATTTCCAACAAGTTTGACAAAGATTGGTTCGATATCCCAAAATCCGTGCTCGATCATACGTTCGTAGCCGACCTATTTTTGACCTGAAAACACCAAATTTAATCAAGTGTTAGTTCATAGGAACTAAGTGAGTTAACCCTATCAACCCCCGAAAGAAATTCCATCAATTGGAAAAAATTTTACATAGGCCGTAAGCTATGGTCTCAGGGCCGTAGCTTACGGTCCTGCCCAAATTTTGACCATAAGCAACGGTCTAAAGGGCGTAAAACAGAGGCTTTCCAGGGGTAGGCCGTAACCTACGGCCTTATGACCATAAGCTACGGTCTTGACCTGCAGAACACCCATTTTTAATGCAGTTTTTGTCCAATGCTTTATAACTCATATTTTTACCATCCACATTAGAACTAAGGCATTTCTCATACCTTTATATGCATATTTTCAACATAATTTCATAACATCATATAGCATATAACTATATACAAAGTTTAAGTAAATTTTTATTTGTTAACGGGTCAAACCCATCCATTTTATTTACTTAACCATTTAACCCACCCTTTTGTGGATTACCCCCAACGCCACACCAATGTGGACTTACATGACAAACTCCAACGCCATTTCAATATGGTCTTACATGACAATCACCAATGCCATTTCAATATGGACTTATATGACATATACCAATGCCACTTTATTATGGTCTTACATGACAAACACCAATGCCATTTATCTATGGACTTACATGACAAACACCAACACCATAGATCACTATGGACTTACATGTCAAACACCATTTTATATAGATTTCCATCTTACTAGTGCCAATTTATGTTTTTAACATATTATGACACATAATATCAATTCAACATTCAATTGATCACCATTACTTTAAATAAATCATAAGTAGTTATACCAAACATAATCACATAACACATAAACACTAATATGTCTTATGGTTGCATATTAGTGAGTAGTTAACTCACCTTGGCCCTTAGTAGTAATCGGGTCAACTATTTCCTTTCCGGGTCTTTGATTTGCAACTTCACCTAGATCATATAATTTCACATAAGCATACAATCTAGTAGCTAATCACCTAATTCATCAACTTGCATTCAATTTGACTCATTTATTAACACACTTATCATATTAACTTTAAAGTCATTGCTTTAAATCAAACTTCTCATTCATTTATCAATTTGACCAAAAATTACATATTTGGCATTTCATCAAACACTTGGTGTGCAGGAATTTATCCACACACCAAAAATCCATTTTCAAACTTACCAAATCCCAATTTTGTTTCAAAATCAATCATTGCATCAAAACCCATTTGAAATAAGAATTTATTCATCAAACTTATATTTCATTTATCATTCAAAGTATATATGAACTATCACTAGTTCATCTAAGCATTCAATACTCCATGTCTATCAAAACCCATCTTACAAACTTGTAATCATATGCAAATGAATATGATTTCAGTTAGTTTACTTGATTCTAAGCAGCCTAATGACATAGAACAAGTAATTACTAACAAATTTTTTGGGTTTTACTCTAACCCAACCCACACCTATGGAAACCCACGAAAATACAACCAAAATCATCAAAGAAACTTACCAACATGTACTACAACATGTGTAGAACACTAATTTAAGATTGCATTGAAGATCAAAGCTTCCAAGGTGGGTCAATTTTGCTTCAAAACCAATTTTCTTCTTGGGTTTTTGGTGCTCCACGTTTTCCAGAGAGAAGAAGAAGAAGAGAGTTGGGATTTTGACTTTGGTCAAATCCCCTCTTTTATATTAAGTTATCTTTGCCCAATTGTCACTTTACCCCCTTCTACTTTTATTTAACTTTAACCAACATTTTAAATTTACTAGTAGTTAATATTTAACAAATTAACCTACTAGTTAATACAAATCCAACTTTAAACATAACCATTATATTAATATAATTACTTAATCGAAATTGGGTCGTTACACCACTATAAACAACAAATATTAGTAGAAGCATTTGTCTTGCAATAATTACCTTCACCAGAAACGATATCTAAAAACAAAAACGTATAAAATTGATCATTTGTTACAAAGTTATAGAAAATTATTGTTATTTGTGGTGAGAAACAAGGCATCAATGTTGTGTATTTATACAGTGATACAGTGCTTGAAACAGTCATAACTAAACCTGGTAATCATAAACCAAAGAAAGATTAATAAGTTGATTATGGTGAACAATTATTTTATTTTGGGTTAAAATAAGTATCATCATAACATATCACAAGTTAAGATATGTAACACTTTTACACAATACAAATCAAGATGAGTAAACTAACCATTTATATCATTATATAGAAATTTGATGGATTCAAATGGATAAGAAACTAACAGTATGTGTGATGAGAAAACCGGTAAATATTATTAAATAGACTATTTGTTTAGTTACACACCATTTTAGCTTTAAACCTAAATTGAAATGATTTAAAAACAACCCATTTATAACCCTATAAGTTTTAGATATGATTTTATATAGGACTACAAGTTTCAGATACGATTTTATGTAGGACTACAAGTTTCAGATACGATTTTATATAGGAATTCATATATGCATTACACAGCAGAATTTCATACTATTTCTGTCGTTGTTTGAAAATTTGTCTTCTTTATATTACTATATTCCTAGAAATATAATTTTATATGAGAAACTACTGAAATAATTATTAAAGTATATCGTGAACCCAATTGTGAAAAACTAGTGAAAACTTAAACCATTAGTATTACTTAAATAGGATTATTTAATAATTCTCACTAATATTTATTTTATTACTATCATTTAACTATTAGTATTTTTAAATAGTATTATTATACAAAAACAAAAGCAAAAAAAAAAAAAAAAGGCTTGGAAACAACCCAAAAAAAATGCTATGCGTAGGAATCAAATCCCCGATTGTCTTTCAAACCTATAAACCTTAACCGCTAAAACTATCCACAGCGGTCATCCCACTGAAAATCCTTCCCCACCGAAATTTCATGCCACGTCATCACCCCACTGAAAACCTTAAACCCCACAGCGGTTACCCCACTGAAAACCCTTCCCCACTATTATCTTGGCACCAATCAGAAAGCAAGAAAGGAGTTGCACCAATCAGAAAGCGAGACTGCAGCGGGGAGCGGGGGCCGTGGAATGCTGTTGGGCGGGAGCTGCTGAATGGGGGGCGGTGTTCCCGTGGATGCCCGCCGAAATATTCGTTCCCGCTGAGCCAGCGGCTCATGTGGTGCGGGTAGTCTAAGGGTGTTTACTCTTCTATTTTTATGGTTTTAGGTGTAATCGTAATTCAAAACAAAGCCTTTAAAAACAAAAACCGAATGTAATTGAACCATTATCAACGATATGGTTTACGGTTTGAACTTTATGTATTTTGGCTTTTTAGGTTTGGGCTTTTTGATCTCGTTAAAATAAAAACGAATCAAACCTAAGTGTTTTAAAATTAGAGTAGGGCTGATCACGACGTAACCCAAAATAAAACTTTTTTTCGTAGAAAATCAATAAATCATGAACCAAACCATAAAAGAGAGACATACATATATGTGCATGTGTTTGTATAGAAACATACAGTCCAATCTAGCTTTTAGTAAAATTTTCAAACCAAAATTATTCACTTCAGTTTCAAACTTTTGAAAATTGAAACCAATCGCCCATATATTTGGTCGAAAACTAAACGTAAAACCAAATTGATGACCGGTTTGGTTGTTTTCTCTTGAAGAGCATACTTTGTATTTAATACTTATTATTTAATTAATTTCACAGCCAATAATTGTCTGTCTGTTATATGTATATGAATAAATGTAAGCAATTTTTACGCAATCTAACATTAGGTGTGTTCCATCTTAGAAAATTGACCTTATAAAATAAAAAACAATATTTCAAGTTAACTTTTGATGTATGATAACTTGATGTGAGAATATAAAAAGTCCGTGAATACTCGTTATTTAAAGCATAAAAGTCTGATGCTAGAATAGAATCAATCCCTTCGCAATATTAGTAGAAGCATACTTGTAATACCTTTAAATGTAGCATCATCATAAATCTGTGCAAACTTCAACAAATCATTCTAATCGAAGCGTTGCTCTAGGGTCTCGATTTCTACAAGTTCTTTGATGGATCTCACTTGGCATTTTAGTTGCTTGATGTGACCAAACTCCTTAATCAATAACCAAGTATATGAAAAACATCAAGCCAATAGTGTATGAACTAGCTATCCTTGCAAATAAAATGATTAATGAAGGCGTGGTAGACACCATTATAATCAATGGCCTTGATTAATACTTCTACAAACCAATTTTGGATGCAATTTATGCTAGAGACACCTACATTTCTTTCAATGAGTTTCAAGATAAAACACATTAATCATGAGTTGTCATTGTCACAACAAATAACATCCACTGGCCCTCATCAAGCTTTTTCATTATTCCATGTTCAAACATAATTAACTTCCACTATAAACAACAAATATTAGTAGAAGCATATGTCTTGCAATAATTACCTTCACCAGAAACGATATCTAAAAACAAAAACGTATAAAATTGATCATTTGTTACAAAGTCATAGAAAATTATTGTTATTTGTGGTGAGAAACAAGGCATCAATGTTGTGTATTTATACAGTGATACAGTGCTTGAAACAGTCATAACTAAACCTGGTAATCATAAACCAAAGAAAGATTAATAAGATGATTATGGTGAACAATTATTTTATTTTGGGTTAAAATAAGTATCATCATACATATCACAAGTTAAGATATGTAACACCTTAACACAATACAAATCAAGATGAGTAACCTAACCATTTATATCATTATATAGAAATTTGATGGATTTAAATGGATAAGAAACTAACAGTATGTGTGATGAGAAAACCGGTAAATATTATTAAATAGACTATTTGTTTAGTTACACACCATTTTAGCTTTAAACCTAAATTGAAATGATTTAAAAACAACCCATTTATAACCCTATAAGTTTTAGAATGATTTTATATAGGACTACAAGTTTCAGATACGATTTTATATAGGAATTCATATATGCATTACACAGCAGAATTTCATACTATTTCTGTCAGTGCTTAAAAATTGTCTTCTTTATATTACTATATCCCTAGAGATAATAATTTTATATGAGAAACTACTGAAATAATTACTAAGTATATCGTGAACCCAATTGTGAAAAACTAGTGAAACCGTAAACCATTAGTATTACTTAAATAGTATTATTTAATAATTCTCACTAATATTTATTTTATTACTATCATTTAACTATTAGTATTTTTAAATAGTATTATTATACAAAAACAAAAGCAAAAAAAAAAAAGGCTTGGAAACAACCCAAAAAAAAATGCTATGGGTAGGAATCAAATCCCCGATTTTGTCTTTCAAACCCATAAACCTTAACCGCTAAGGGTGTTTGCCCTTCTATTTTTATGGTTTTTGGTGAAACCGTAAACCAAAACAAAACCCTTAAAAACAAAACCCGAATATAATTGAACCATTATCAACGGTATGGTTTTACGGTTTGAACTTTCTGTATTTTGGCTTTTAAGGTTTGGGCTTTTTAACGAATCAAACCTAAGTGTTTTACAATTAAAGTAGGGCTGGTCACGATGTAAACCCAAAATATAACTTTTTTTTTTGTTGAAAATCAACTAAATCATGAACCAAACCGTAAAATAGAGACATACATATATGTGCATGTGTTTGTATAGAAACATACAGTCCAATACCTACACGTAAAACTAAATTGATGACCGTTTTTGGTTGTTTTCTCTTGAAGAGCAAACTTTTTATTTAATACGTATTATTATTTAATTAATTTTGCAGCCAATAATTGTCTGTCTGTTATATGTATATGAATAAATGTAAGCAATTTTTACGCAATCTAACATTAGGTGTATTCCATCTTAGAAAATTGGCCTTATAAAATAAAAAACAATATTTCAAGTTAACTTTTGATGTATGATAACTTGATGTGAGAATATAAAAAGTCCGCGAGAATACTCGTTATTTAAAGCATAAAAGTCTGATGCTAGAATAGAATCAATCCCTTCGCAATATTTCAAGTAAAATTATTTCACGTATCTAGCACATAAAAAATCTAAACTTATATAATTTTATCAGTCACGCGTAAATATGATAATAAAAACTAATTGTTTTGTTTGTTTTCTGAAAATTAAAAAAAAAAAAAAAAAGAATAGATTTCAATTGAACCAATGTTACAGACATTTTTATTGATGGACCCAATTTGTTAGAATTTTTTTTACGTAGTACTACGTTTTTTCAAATGTGGCCCCCAAAGTATGGAAGCCCGTGAGCGAATATTATTCTCTCCCGTCACCACTTGCCTTGATTTTTTTCTTAATTTTAGTAAATAATCAACACATAATTTGCACGTTTAAAATAACAACTAAGCAGTCACCTTACTCATGTCCAAAAGTAACATTTTAACTAGATTTAAATTAACAGCAACTAATACAATAATTATCGTACATATCCAACATGAAGCTCATGTTTTTCTAGTCTTTTTTATGTTTTTACAAATACCTTCCATCCACACAACCCACTAGTGACGGTGGTGTTCGCATTCAACGGGCACCGACGGGAACCTAGCGGTGTCACTGCAATAGTCATATATCATATGGTTCGCCCGCACCCAGATCAACTGGTGGCTTTGATGCACATTCAGCTCAGACATCACTGGTTGATCCCACCAACCACCGGTGTTAGCACATCTTTTTGCATTATCAAAATCCGCAGTTGTCACAGGACACTCACAGCCGTCGATTTCAAAGGCCCGGTACGACGCCACAAATGGAGCATGGGTCCAGTCAGTCTTGACCCGACCCCCTTGTGTGGCCCAGTCGTCAGCGTTCCAAATCGAACTGTAGACACCCATCGCTTGGTCCTTCGGGAACGGGATACCCTTGTGTTCCAAATTGGTGTGCACCCTAATTGGCGTCTCATCAACCATAAACCTGTATCACAATTACGATATCATGTTACATTTATACTCTACACTTGTAATATAAAATTTATTATTTATTCATGCAAAATTTTAAACGTCAAGTGTACTCCGTGCATAAAAAATGGTACGAATCAACATAAATAAGGTATTAACTTTCCCTGCTTTTTATTCAGACCCATCATTGCACGTCTAATAAAGACGGTGAATCGAGTGAATGAAATGTACAAGCAAGTGTAGCGAACCATCACTTCGTGTGCTTCAAAGAGTTGTACACAAAGTATGTGTGTGTTTTGGGGAAGAAACTTACACAACTTGACGCTGGTTCCAGAGTATGGAGTAAGTATGGAAGTCTTTGGTCGGGTCAAACCAAAGGTTCAACCTTTGCTCCCTGTTTCCGACGCCATTGACGTACACATTGGTCTGCACGAGGTACGGTTCTCCGGTGGTGTTGCCGAGGAACTCGAAATCAAACTCATGGTGTTTCGGACCGTCTGATGACATCTGATCAGATCATAAACCATATAAATTAGATACAAATCAAACAGCAAAGAAGGAAGCATGTTGAACATGAACAGAAACACAAACTTACGTAGAATGCAGTTACAGTTCCGGCGGAATCACCTTGAACAAGCTTGATCTGAATGTTAACTTTTCCGAACATATACTTCGATTTTGATGAAAATCCAGCTCCTGTGAGGCAAAGTTCATGAATTTAGTAATAAATCTCGATTGAAACATGATGTATTAATCGATTTCAGATCGGAACATGGTGAATAAAACTATAAATTACCAGAGAAATTATCAAGTTTCATGTTGACTGCATCACCATCGAATGAGAAATGATCAGCAGCCCAGTAAGGGTGAAACAGATCATCAAATTTAGCAGTTGCATTCACAGAGAAGAAAAACAGTGAAAGAAGCAATACAAGAGCTATGAACGATGAAGATGATGAAGACATGACTGTTGAAGAGATATTTGTTGAGTGAAGAAGATGAGTGTGAGGGGTGGTTTTATAGCAGCGTCTTGTGTGTGAGTTTAGCCATGTCAGCGACACGTAGGATGGTTAAAGGACACGTAGGACGGTGTGGGGCGAACAATGGTTAAATTGAAATTAAAAAACTAGCCGTTTGAGCTGGCTGTGAATGGGTGTGTTTGAGTGCGGTACGAAAAGTCGCTGTCGAAAAGATGACTGCTAAAATAATCGAATGAAGGATAGACACGTGGCGTTTTACAGCTGGAGGGATACTGTCTCGCTGTGATTTTTGTAGTGGGTGAAAAGGACAGCTTCCTTTTACATTTACCATACTCTTTATTGGAATTTGCTCCACGCGCTTTTTGTACTTGTTCTTTGGTGCGTGGAATACAAACTAAAATTTTTATCAATCAAATTCTTCCTTTCCAAACTGCAACATTCGTTTTTTTGTTTTTCCCAATTCTTCTTCTTTGTTTTTTTTAGGACATTTTATTTCAACGTTTGAACGATTGATATTCACGTCACTTTATCAAGCTTTAATTACTATGATCTCCGTTGAGATCCCACAACCACCGCAGAAGAAAACCGTACCGGAAAACCCCATTATTTTGTCTTGAGAGGGATTTGAATCCATGGCCTCACATTTGGAAAGGTAAAGGATACCGATAGAACAAAGTCTCTTTGATAAATCATACTATAATAAAAATATATCGTCAAATCCTTTTTAGGGCTGAGCCGCTGAGGATTTAGCCATAATAGAATTAATGAACTATTACCGGAGAAGGTAAAGAAACGGTCTAGTTTAACACACTTTTTATACCTTTAGCAACTAAAGAAAAAAAGTATGATAACTTCGTTAATGTTTATGTTCAACAATCAACTTTGAATCTCCAACCCAGTTTACTCAAACGTCTTCGTCTTTCTTTCTTTCTTTTTTTTTTTTGTTTCTATTAGTGCCCCTAGATTAAATTCATTGATTAAATTCATTCAAGTTGATTATCCAATCATCATTATGAGGAGAGGCTGTTGTGTGAATCTCTGTTGGTCCACCTTGTGGAACATAATCATAGATGGAATAGTTTCGATTTAAAAAGGTGATCGGGTAGGTATGAAATTGGGTTCGGTGTTTATTACTAAAGACTGAACTTGCTAACGAATAGTTCATAAACAATAACTAAACGAAAGTTATAGTTTTTGTTTATTCATTAAGGACTTAAACTTGTTTAGAAATTCAAAAATGGATATGAACATATACTATTAAAAAAGGTAAAAAACAACGTTATTACTCTCAAATATTAGTCTTAGTCATTCAAAATAGATACAAAGTTGAGCACTTAATAAACTAACAAATACAAAAATTTTCATTTGATTAGTATTTATAATCAGTTTGTAACGAGTCCAGTGTTACACAAACGAGTTGCTTTGAATTCGAATTGAATACGAATCCTACTTGAAAATTTAAAATTCAAAATTATTTTATTTAAGTTATTCGAAATTCGATTTGTTTAAACCCCTACATTTAAGTTGCGTATATCTATCTATTCTAATAAATCAAAGTTTATTTCAACACATGGCACATTTTTAGAAGACCTCAACTTTGATTTTCCACCACTCTCTCCTATTAAATACACCTTATATTAAATAATAATATTAAATATGTTTTTATATTTTTTTTAAATTAAGAAAAAATTTTGTTAATACAGTAAAAATATATTAATACTAAAAAACACATTTTTAAAAAAGCAATTTATTATAAAATATACAATTTTTAAAAAAAAATATTTTATAACAAAATGTTTAAGGAAACAAATATTTAAAAAAATTAGTGTTTAAAAAATAATATAATTATTTTCATTGATGATCAACCCGTGTAATACACGGGGTACTAATCAATCATTATAAAGTAGACATGCAAATAGTTTGTTTGACAGTCTTTTAATAGACATTAAGTGGCTACCTTCTAGCTGTTCATAGCTTGTAAATGGTTAAATAAGGGTTGTGTTAATCTCACACCCAATTATTTATTTTCACACCCTTTAGACGTGTCGTACAGTACCCTACGCCACGTACAGGATTCCTGATTTAAACGAGGAACCCAACTTTCAAGCATACAACGCGAATAGGATTCCTGATTTAAATGAGGATCCTTGCGTTGAGTCTTTTTACAGTTACGAAAACCAGCAAGAATTTGGATGGGAAAGTCAGCCTTCTTACAAACATGAAGCTAATGTTGTATATTCAGAAACACAAAATAGCAGGCATGATTATTTTGATGGTAAAGTGTTTTGGGATACCGATCAGGAATTTATGTCTCATGATGAGCTGGTTGCCTGGGTGAAAAACAGAGCGGTTGACAACGGTTATATTGTAGTCACCGCTCATTCTAAAAAGAAATGAGACGTTGTAAAAAAGGTATGGCATGTTTGTGATCGTGGTGGCGAACACAAGACCATTGCGACGCGTAGACGCTCCGGCAGCAAGAAAATTGGTTGTCCATTTAAACTGGTTGGCGTTTACAACGAAAAGCGTCTTGTTTGGCAGTTAGAGGTCCGAAATGACGAGCATAACCATGAGGTCGTTCAACATCTAGAAGGGCATCCATTTGTAAGAAGGTTGTCTCAAGACGAACAAAAGATGGTGGGACAGCTGACAGAACAAAATATGGACCCGCGCAATATTCTGTCAACTATCAAGAAGCAAAATCCTGATAATGTTTCTGTAATCAGGGACATATACAACGCCCAACAGAAAATAAAAAATGAAAAGAAAGTAGGTACCACTCCAATGCAGGTTCTGGAAAACGTATTGCATTCTAAGGGCTATGTGTATTATACCAGAGAAGATCCTGCAACAAATGTCGTCGAGGAAGTGTTCTTCTGTCATCCGAAGTCGTACACATACTGGCGAGCGTTCCCGCATGTGCTGATTATTGACGCCACATACAAAACGAACACGTACAGAATACCGTTTGTACAGATTGTTGGTGTGACTTCAACACACCATACGTTTTGTATTACACATGCGTTTATAACAAAAGAACGTGAAGAGAATTACTTGTGGGTAATACAGAAGCTGAAAGAAATGTTAGACAACTGTATGGAGCCCCGTGTAATAATAACAGACCGAGATCTTGCATTGATGAACGCGTGTAAGCTGGTATTTCCTGACGCAAGTAGGTGCTTATGCAGGTGGCACATAAGCGAAAACATTTCTAAACACTACAAGGCAAGTTTTTCTAACAGTGATTGGAACAGATTCCGTCATATGTGGACGACATTGTGTGAGTCTTCATCTAAGGACATTTATCAATACAATTATAACAAGTTATACGAACAGCTAACCAAAGACAAACGACAGCGTAAGTTTTTACACATACATACATATATACATATATAATATATATACACTAATTATGTGGTTACGTTTTGTTTCGGGCGTTTTAAATTATTTAACGCAAACATGGGTGATCAGTTACAAAGAAATGTTTGTATCTGCTTGGACCAACAAAAACCGAAACTTCGGTCAACATACAACCAACAAAGTCGAAAGTCAGTACGCGAACTTAAAACGATATTTAAAAACACCAAATAGTTCGCTTGCCACACTTGTCGGGTTTGTTGACGAAGTTGTAAATTCATAGAAGGTGAACATAAATCACGGTTTTGAAACAAGCAAGGTGAAAACTATGAGTCATCACAAAATAGCGTTGTTTGATTACCTTCGAGGTAAGGTTTCACACAAGTCTCTTGATATGCTTGTTGTTAAAAAAGCAAGATATAGGTATTGCGGACCGGAAATCATACATGTAACTGTCAACTTTTTACCAGTTGTGGCTTGCCGTGTGCTTGTCGTCTGTCAAAATATGAAAAAACAGGTAACATTATAAACGTCTTTCATTATTATTATAGTAAACGTATTTCATTTGATACAAATTTTGATAATCAAATTTGTTTCAGATACCAAAATTCCACTTGCTGCCGTAGATTTGTTCTGGACCAAACTTGATACTCGTCCGTTATTTTTAGACGAAGAAGAAATTAATGTCGAAGAACAGTTACAAGCCGTGAAACAACAAATAATGACACAACCGACCGAAGTGAAAAAAAGTATGATGAAAAAAATATTGGCTACAGCTTTTCCTTGGAAAAGTGATAAGAAACCGCCTGTTGTTTAAAAAGACGTTCGTGGACGTCCTAGTTCTAGATTGCAGCAACAAAAGAAACATGACTCACAAAACAATGTCATTGATCAACCCAGACATAGTTCTTACACACATTCCAAGGTTAAAGATCAGACTGTTGCACTACAGCGTAGTCGGTCAACAACTTCAAGAGAGAAAACTAAAGTAAAAAATGATCCTATCCAACTATCACAAGAGTCTGCTTCATTTCAATCGGTCGTTGAAAACGAAAGTATCTGAATTTTAACAGATTTAAAAGCTTAATACCAGATTTGTTTCACGGTCACATTTCACGCATACAGGACGTAATGCCCGACGGAAACTGCGGTTTTCGAGCTGTTGCCGTGGGTTTAGGTTTTGATGAAAATATGTGGCTCTATGTTCGACAGCAACTGTTAGACGAGATGGAAACACATAGGGATGCATATCGGTCGATATTTGAAAATATACAAGAAGGCATGAATAATTTCATTTATAACAGCATTAACTGGCAGCAAGTTGAAGCTGCACCATTTAAACATTGGATGCAAATGCCTTACACCAGAATTCTGATAGCTCAAAGATTTGGTGTGATTGTTCAGCTAATAAATATAAATAGCTCTAAGACATATTTTCCGCTGTGGATAAGCGCGGAGAATGAAGCTGTCATCCCTCATCAAGTCGTGTCGTTCGTATATGTACACAACAATCATTTCGTCAACATCAAGTTGGAAGGAGATTATCCGATGCCGACAATAAGTGCAGTTTGGAATAAGTATCACACAACAAACGCATCTTCTTAGGAAGAAATACATAGACAACGTATACAACAATTCGTAGAAATATGTCGCGAAAAAGGACAAGTGAATTATATTGATTTATTTTAAATGTAAATGTATTTTAAACGTATACAACCTGATCCCGACGACATAACTGCACATAAAAACACACGAATAAAAAGTTAATTTATTAAAAATTAAAAAAGAAAATTCCTGCCTGTACGCCACGTACAGGACCCTACGTGGCGTACAGGGTGGAGTATGGCTACACTACAGGCCATACTCCACCCTGTACATGGCATACAGGTCCCTACGTGGCGTACAGGGTGGAGTATGGCTATACTACAGGCCATACTCCACAGCTGTACGCTACGTAGGGTACTATACGACACGTACAGGTCCCTATACATGCCTTTGATCGGGCATACGCCTCCCAAACCACCACCATATACGCCAATTTCACTCACTCAACCTTCAAGCCTCGTATCGAACCATATGCATCCGGATTCGAGCCAAAGTTGTTACGATCTTCCTTCTACGCATTATAGGTAAGTTTTTCTCGCTTTTTAACCATTAGAATGGGTTAGATTGACACGGGTAAAGTTTGGGAGGCGTGACCTAGGCTGAACGACAAACAGTACGCCACGTACATCCCTGTACGTGGCGTACTGTTCCTCTCCAATTCAAAAGATTAAGAACTGTACCCTACGTAGAACCCTGTACGTGGCGTATTGTTCATCTCATTTTTGAATGGATGGTTTTGTGCCTGTACGACACGTAACGTGGCGTACAGGGTGGAGTATGGCCTGTAGTAGCCATACTCCACCATGTACGCCACGTAGAAGGCTGTACGCGTACAGGCACATAATTTTTTTTTAATTTTTAATAAATTAACTTTTTATTCGTGCGTTTTTACGTGCAGTTATGTCGTCGGGATCAGATGCGGAGGTCGGAGGCGGTGGCGGCGATCTCCCAGATCACCCGATTCTACAGTTTCCGAAAGGATCAGCCGCATTTGGCCGGTGCGCCAAGTTTCGCACGATGAGGATCGGCCGGCAGAAGGCCGTTGACTGGGAGTTGCTCGCCGAGATAGGCGAGCGAGAGCGCGCCAAGCGCTGGATTGGGGAGGAGACGCCGTGGAGACGGCTGTTCGAGATGGCGTTCCAGCCTTCTTACAGGGAAGTCGTTGTGGAGTTCCTCTCCACATTCACTTACTACCCAAGCGGCGTTCCGGAGATTGTGCTCTCCATGCTTCGCCAGCGACAGGAGATGTCGCTGGCGGAGTTCGCAGTCATTACTGGCCTATACTGGGAGCCAGAGACTGTTACCCCGCTGTACACAGCGGGGATTACTGAGATTGATGACGCCACCTTGCGTGCATGGTGGCCTCTTATTGCCGATGATCCCTTTACAGGGACTAAGGTGAGAGTGAGTCTCATCCGCGACCCTCTGATTAGATATATGAACCGGCTGATTGCCACGTCGATTGCTGGACGTGGCAGAAGCCGCGAGTGGTGCACGCAGCAGGATTTATTTTATTTGTACTGCCTCATCACCGGGCGTACATGTCAGCTCGCGCGCTGCCTTGCCGAGTACTTCGTGACGTATTACCACCGGCAGCAGCGCGGAGCCATATATGGCGGTGCCTATATCACCATTATAGGACGAGCACTGGGTCATCTGCACCAGGACACTCTCGAGGAGCTGTCTGATCCTGTGGATCCAGTCAGACTCGATCGCCGGACGCTCTTCGGTATGAAGATCGTCCTGGATTTTCCTGGTGTAGGTCTTCGGTTCTCCCTCGTATGGGGAGTGATATGGGTCCCTCCCCCTTACAGGTGATGGACGTAGACGGGGGCGTGGGAGTTGGACAGGGAGGTGAGGGTGCTGGTGGTGAGGGGGACGACGATGGTTTGGCTAGTGATGGTGAGGGTGGCGAGGGTGATGAGGAGGGTGGGGGGAGGCCGGAGGCGCTCACTACGTCCCGCAGCATCCGCAGCGGAGATACCATACAGTGAGGCTTCCGGCACGCCTTGAGGCGATACTGCAGGATCTTTCTGCACGATCCAAGGTGCATGATCAGATACTCTAGGATCTTTCTACACGATCTAGGGAGCACAGTCGGATCCTGTCTCGGCAGAGCGATATGCTGCGCTGGATGATCAGTCGCGAGATCGAGTGGTCCAGGGAGGCAGTTATCGAGCCTCCTCCCCTTCCGCCATCACCTCCCCGACATGATCCGTAGTTTATTTGTTTTCCTTGTACTGTACAGACACTGTTTATGTATATATTGTGATTTGTTTTGATTGTTTGTTTATCTTTTTAATTTGTATATAAATTGTATTTGTGTTGATTGATGTTAATTTTTGGCAAAACGACAATAATATTAAATTAATGAAATTAATATTAAAAACTAAAAACGTTAATAATAATGTTATAAATGCTTAAATTATTATACGTTAAAAATGTTCAAATTTATAACATTACAAATTTTATTTCAATTTTAAGTTAAAAAAAAATTTGTTTTAGACTTAGACTTGTCGTATAGTACCATACTACACGTATAAGAATTCAATGTCGTGATGGGAAAAAAACAAGTCATTTTATTCAAGAAACCTATACGCCCTGTACAGAACTCTACGTGGCGTACGATGCGCATATTACAAGGTTGCAGGTGGTGCTGTACGCCACGTAGAGTCATATACGAGGCGTACTGAAAAAGGGGGGGTGCTGAATTAAAAAAGTGGGGTGTATAAATAACCAATCCCAAACGTAAGTTTGAATAGTTAAGAAGTTACATTTAACAGTCGGTAATCTTTTAAACATTTAGACTTAATGTTAGCTTTTAACAATTAAAATGTCGTTTATTAATGAGCTACCAAATAGCCCCGGAATGATTTTATGCATCTCATGTAAAATAATTATTTCTATAATTTTCTCCCCTTTTGTGTATATATATATACATACTAGGTTATACACCTGTATATGTAGGGTTGCGAATTAAAAATATGGGATTTTATAATTACGTCATCATAAATTTACATAATTAAAATAATTTTATTACATCTTCTTGAATTTAAATGATTATATTAAAACTAATAACATTAGTTATACTTTTTTTATACAATAAAACTTTAAAAATAAAAATTTATAAAAAATGTTTCTTAATACACACACTTATAACATTAAACATAGATTTATTACACACTTATGCACGTTAAATATTTGAATTTTAATAGAAGAGAGAAAAGAAAAAAAATCAAAATTTAATAAAAAATGGCATAAAAACATTTATTATGAGAAAGAGGTGGGAAAACAATCTTTAAGTGGTCTAAAAACTTGACATGTGACATATAAAAACCTTTATTTATTATATAGTATATAGATATAGATATATATATATATATATATATATATATATATATATATATATATATATATATATATAGGAAACAAGGTATTCTAAATTCAAATATATTAAAATTTGCTATCCTATCTTTGCTAATTTAACTAAAAATTATTATCACAGAAAATTACCTTTATTTTCTGTAAAAATTCTCTCACATCCTATTATTCGTATTTATTTATTTATACATCCATGAAATATTGCTTTTTTATTTATTTATCACTACTTTTTTTTATATTTTATACATATAATCACTCATAAAATATATACGAAGTTAATTAAGTTTGTCTTAAAAATGTAAGGATAAAATATAATGATGATGAGTAAATTTATTTACAAAAAGAAAAAAAAAATCGTAGTCATGTACTCATGTGCTTAATTGAGGGTATTACCTCACACTGAATGATAAAGACATTTTCATGTGTAATCAATAATTCCTCTATTAAAAAAGAATAAAAATTATATTATTGTATATTGATATATAGGGATCTAAGTTTTGAGCTAATGGAATTCAATGCCATCATAAACCACTTTTATGAATTACGATATAGTATTAAAAACCTTGAAAAAGAAATAGTATATTTTTCATGGTTTCAAATTTTGATAAAAAGATTTCACACTTTGACACAAAAACAAAAAGATTTCATACTTTTGACACAAGAAGAAAAAAAAGTGTGGATTTAGGGTTTAGTTCGTGATGAGATATTTGATTTTGATATTTAACTTATGATTCTGCAAGTGATATATAATACATGTTCTCATAAGTATATTGTGATATATTTTTAAGTTTCACTTTGACACAAGAAGAAAAAAAAGAATAGTATCCTTCTGAGTTTCACACTTTTGACACAAGAAGGAAAAAGTGTGGATCTAGGGTTTAGGTTTAGTTCGTGATGAGAGATTTGATTTTGCTTTGTAACTTATGATTTTGTAAATGATATATAATACCCGTTCTCAGGAGTGTATTGTGATAACCCGCTGCAACGCGCGTGAGAAATAAACCTAGTTTATATACAATATTATATTAAAACACCCATTTGTTGCTGCTATTAAAATGATGTCATAATATTTATAATAACATATTCGAGTGCAAAAGAGAACCATTTTATTAACCCAAAACTTGAATTAGGTTTGGATTGTGTAGATTAATTAAGTGGATTATTTGCCGCTCAAAAAAAATTAAGTGGCTTATGAAAATTTATTGGGATAGGAATTTTACTTTTCTACCCTTATCACATTAACACATATTTTTTTTCTTTATTTTTTTAACGGTTTCGAACGCAAACATTTAAGACAAGATTTCAACTGTCTGCTCAGATAGTAATTTGAGACATACGTCCGAGTCCACTCCGAAAATAACTAGGTAAACCTCCTGATTTTGGCTTAACATATATGTCTTGGCTAGAGTTCAGGCCCAAAACTTCCACAGAAAAGTTAGTGGAAACCAGTAATCAATAAGCTATAAGTCATCTTCAAACTAACAATGGTTAGTTTAAAGAATGAGATGGTTATAAACTATTGAAATAACAGATGTTCTTTGTAGTTAATGTAGATAAATGATATAATTTATTATTATAAGTATATATAAAAAATAAATCCTGTAATTTACTCTTTACTTTAACACATCACAAAAACTATACGTTTTGTATAAGTTAAAACAAGACGTATATGCTCGAACGTGTCGCATATTAAAATATAAGTGTATATTCTAACTTTTTATGACTAACCTTGTATATGTCTTTTATAATTCTACAGGAAACATATGACAAATATAAATTCGTATCGTGATTGAGAGACAATGAAAATTAACCCATTTGTTTTTGTTTTTTGATTCAAACTAAGGAGAAAAAAACACTAATTTAACAGGAAATTAGCATGGTGTTGCCGTTAAAAATAATTGAGCCGAGAATTAGGGGTGTTCACGGTCCGGTTTTTACGGTTTTTAGGTTAAACCATAAACCGAACCGTTAATAACGGTTTTTGAGTATTAAAACCGAAACCGAACCGTTAAAAATAAAAACCGAACCAAACCGAACCGTTATAAACGGTTTGGTTCCGGTTTGGTTTACGGTTTTTGCATGTTAAAAATAAAAACTAAAGCCTACTATTGAGAAAAAAAAACTTATGCCACTAACGTGCCCAAAATTATAAACTTTGTAAAAAAACATTACAAAATCTGTTATAAAATACAATAAGTAAAAAATATTTATTATTACAAAACATGTTATAAAATATAAAATTTGTCTAGAAAACATGATATCCAAAAATAAATCAGCAAGTTAAAAAACAACCAACTTACTTTCTAAAGTTATAAAACTTAAAGTATTAACCAAACAACCAATAACTTAACTAAATAGTATATACACATCAAAATACATACACACACATACATATATATATATATATATACATGCGGTCCGGTCCGGTTTTTTACGACCGATTTTTGGCAAAAACCGTAAACCAAACCGTTCATTACGGTTTTCAACTTTCAAAACCGACCGACCAAATGTTTAAAAAAAAACCGACCGTGAAACCGAACCGATGACCGGTTTGGGCGGTTTCGCGGTTTCGAACCGAACTGTGAACACCCCTACCGAGAATGACCTAAATGTAACTGAGGCGAGTGAGTGATAGAGAATGCATTGAAACAAATCTTTTGCTTTTTGTTTTATGGGTGATGTCAGATTGTCAGAAGACCAGCTGGACAGGATAGATTTCCACTCAACCTTCTTTAAAATCTTTTAATGCAACAACAATTGAATTATTGTTTTTAGTAAATTAGTAGTTGTTTCTTTTAAAAATACAACAATAAGTTCGATTTGTTATTTAAATTTAAAAATTACTTAATATGTCTCTATTTAGAAAATTTTGTATTGTTACGTCCTTTTTCACTAATTCTATACAATAGTTTCATTAAAAATCTAATGCCACATTCACGTGATGGGTAAAAATCTCAAATTAATAGGTGATGATTTGATGATTTTACCCATCACGTGAATAGGGATGAGATTTTTAACAGAACTATTTAACATTGTTTGTGGCAAAAGACATAACTTGTGTACAAAATTTAAAATATATACACCTCTAGCAATTTTTAATTTAAAGCACATAACTAGCAAATCATAACATTTTTAAATGACATAATCAACATTTACACTATTTTTTTGAAATACTAATTTGTATCACTGCACCATTTCATTAGTGTTGTCATTTGAACATATTCAGCATCAACTCATCAATTTAGAAGAAAACTCAATATTTTGAGAAAAATTCCTTTGTGTGATTCGAACTCAGAACATTTATGAAACCTTAGTCATATCCTACCACCAAGATACCGCTAAGTTGTAATGATTTTAGCAATCAAATACTCTAGCTTAAATTTAATGTTTACGTGTTACTATAAAATTCTATGGGGTCCTTTTGAGCTTTTATAAAATCATATACCTTTAGAAAAAAAAAAAAATTCAAACTTAAGATCATTTGTATCTTTATTCCCTTTTATTATTATTATTATTATAATTAAAACTTATATTTCTACACAAAATTTGTTTATTATCTTAAAACCTTCACAATTCAAGTGTCTTGGGTTTTTCTATTAAAATCAAAAAGGTTGGATAGAATTGGACATAAACAAGAAAACACAGAACTCATAATACGATGATACATTGCAATGTAAAACCAACCATTGAAACCAAATCAATCAACAATTAGACAATTAGTATTAGAACATCACAAACGAAAATCACTAATATAATAGTTACACATAAAAGTCCATGCATACAAAGAAAAAATAACTCAATAAAAAACAATAATAAGAGCATACTTTGTTTTTTCCTTTTTGATTTGATCCAGATAATTTTCTTCAAAACGTTTAAAAATGTGGTTTATGTTCTTTGGCATATGCAAATGTTTCTTAATTAACTCCAACTCATTAAAACTATTATTTTTTGTCAATAAATGGAACA
This sequence comes from Mikania micrantha, assembly GCA_009363875.1. Lineage (NCBI taxonomy): Eukaryota > Viridiplantae > Streptophyta > Magnoliopsida > Asterales > Asteraceae > Mikania > Mikania micrantha. Next base: position 90,198,916 of record CM018694.1, read on the forward strand.
ACATTTTATACGTTCAGAGAGGAAGACTAGTTACAATATATCCTAAAGTTAATAAACGCACTAGATGTGCAGTTTACTTGGTAACTTTGTATAATAATAACTAAGATTTTCAATTCTTTCAGTTAAGGAATCAAAATTTTTTATCTCTTAAAAATCACCCAACTTTAAATACGTGTTACTATGTAATTTTTTACAAAAATTAAAATTTTCTAAAATAAATCGAGACAAATGAAACATATATGAATATTTTTAAGCATATTTGATTATTAATTTTTCTCAATTTGATTTAAATTTAACAATTTTAAAACTTTGTAATTAATTCGTATAATTTTTTTTCTTCACGATACGTGTTATAACTTTAAGTTAACAAGAAAAAAAAATTCCACTTATTATTATTAAAATTCATATATGTTTTATTTGCCTCAATTAACTTAAAAATAAATAACTTTAAAAAAAAATCATAGCATTGGAACACATAATGACTTCAAAAAGACAACTTTAAATAATTTTAATGAAACACTAAAAACACTTTATTATTATTAGATAGAAATATTTCATTTTCTTAAATAACCAAAAAAAACCTTACATGTCCCATTTTCCGAGCCACAAACCACGTCATTACCTTCATTTTCGTCCCCACAACCATAAAACCTATCACCTTAGTCTGGACGCAGCGGTCGCCTCGCTCGCCCAGCGGGGTTTCTTCTTTCGGCGGCTTCCGGCGGGAACACCGCCCCCCTCGTCAGCGGCTCCCGCCCAACCCCCTCCCACGGCCCCCGCTCTCCGCTACTTTTCTCATTTTGTGATTGGTGCCAACCCCCTTTCTTGCTCTCTGATTGGTGCCAAGATAATAGTGGGGAAGGGTTTTCAGTGGGGTGACCACTGTGAGGGTTTAAATATTTCAGTGGGGTGATGACGTGACATGAAATTTCGGTAGGGAAGGATTTTCAATGGGGTGACCGTTGTGGATAGCCTTACCACCTCTATTAGACTACGCGCAGCGGAAGCCCCGCGCCTCCAGCGGGATGCAACCCTTTGGCGGGGTTCAGCGGGCACACCGCCCCCCCTCACTGGCGGCCTCCATTTCGCGCAACCAGCGGCCCCCGCTCCCCGCTCCACCCCTCTCACACACCGGCGGCTCTCCTCTCACAAATGGGTAGCTTTTCCGGTGGGGTGACCACTGTGGGGGTTTTAAGTTTTTCAGTGGGGTGATGACGTGGCAGGACATTTCGGTGGGGAAGGATTTTCAGTGGGATGACCACTGTGGATAGTCTTATAACTTATTTCAGCTGCATTCTCACCGTTAGTCGTTACACTTCCAATTATTAAAAAAGAATAATAAGTATTAGTGGGTTGAAATTAATTGAGATGAAATTGCATATGTCAAGAAGAAAAAATGACACTTTAAAAAGTTTGAAAGAAAAATGTTATTTGAACCAATGTAAATAAAAAAAATCAAAGTGTACTCAAAACAAACCCAAATCAATCCTTAATTTTTTTTAAAGAAAAATAAAAGAAGTAAAAATAAATAAGAAGATGCCTTTGAAAAAGAGAAAGTGTGGTTGGTGGCATATCATTTGGACAAGCTCCCATTAAATCCTCCATAATATTTGATTACAGATTCTTAAATCAAGCGCTGACAAGAGGCTAATGCCATGCCACTTGCATGTTTACTTAAGATGCTTACGGCTTTTAAGGGGATATAACTTATAAATTAAAACCACTTTAAATAAATATCAAACAAAATGAACGTCAACATTATGCGTCCCTTTTAAAAAAGCATATAAGTGACTCGATGATAATGAAACACAATATATAAACGTTGATGAACGTAAAACTATCCTATTTAAAAGAATGTTTTGTCTTATAAATAAATGGTCATAAGTTTAAAATCAAATAAATTTTATTTTGTTTGAAATAATTGAGGATAGATTAAAGTTAAAAAGAAACCAATATTTTAATGTTAGCTATTCAGATGTCTTTTTTATTTTAATGACAACTTTATCTTTCTCCTAAACTTTACGTTAATTAATATGTTACTTGCCTGGTTTGAACTCGAAACTCTCACTTAAAATACAAGACATTTATCAAATATGTTAATCTTATATTTGCTAGCTTTTCGTATATGAGCTCACAATTATACAATATGTTTATAATATTGTAGTTTTAAGTTTTGTTTTTTTTTTTGAACACTTAATCTATCCTTCAACAATCATTAATACATTTTATAGGATTTAAAACTATTAGTCTCTTAGTAAAAGAAAGGCATCGTCTCATTAATTTGTCTTAAGATAAAAAAGTTTTAAACCTACCATTTATTAACACAATCGTATGCAATGGGGTGTGTAAGCCCCCGTGACCAGCCCATTTAGACTGTCGTGCATTGGTCGTGCCCCTTTCTACATTATACACCCGGTGTGACCGTGGCATGATGGGTCTACTTGATTGTGATCACGATCGTGATTAATATCTTGGCCAATTTTTTTAATCAGTAAAAAGAGTAAATTACTGATTATTTCCTTTAAAAATATAGCAATTTGCTAGTTTTGTCCTTTAACTTCAAAAATTACTAGGGGTGTCTTTTTTTTGAAAAATTTGCACGGGTTACGTCCTTTGTCACTAACCTCGTTAACTTATTCCGTTAAAACCCCCATGTACCAGTCACATGAGAGATAAATTCGTCATTTCATCCCCTTCTTCTTCATAACCTTAGGGTTTCCACCACAATCCACTCCACCATCACCAAATTCAGATACCTGTCAGATGGAGCAACCAGCGAATGCCTCACAAGCGCTCCGACAAGCAACCGATTCATCACCCGTCGTCATCGTCAGTCGCAGCTCCGACGGACAGTTCCTGTTCAAATCTGCGACACATCCGGTGACATTACAGTTCCCGCTAGATTCACCTTGCGGTATTACCGTCATTGGGAGATTGCCACCGTCGACAAGGCTGACGTTGTAGAAATCCATGTTGTTTGCTCCGTTAAGTGTGAATTCGGCCAAGGTGGCCGGAGGTGCTGCTCCACCGCCGTTGACGCGAGTGAATCTGCCGGTGGAATCCGTTGAACAGAGTGTCCGGCCCCATATTCGGTGGGACCAACTGGAGGGGATGGGGATTGAGTTTGATTGGCTGGGTTGGAGGGGGAAGCCGGTGGTGGGTAGGGGAGGAGTGCCGGCGTCGGAGAGAAGACCGGCCCAAACGGGATAGATGCATTGATTGGTGAGTGTGAATGTTGCTGATTGAATTGAATCGAATGAAGATATGAGTGATAGTGTAATTAGCAGAGCAATTGGGAATTGATGTTTAGACATTGTTGAAGGTTTGTGACTGGTGAAATTGGTAACGTTAATGGCGGTTGTTGAAGGTGATCAGATCTGAAAACCCTAGGTGGAGTGGGGAAGGAGATGATGAGGATTTGACCATTTTACCCCTCATGTGACTGGCACATGGGGGTTTTAACAGAATAAGTTAACGGGGTTAGTGACAAAGGACGTAACCGTGCAAATTTTTAAAAAAAAGGACACCCCTAGTAATTTTTGAGGTTAAAGGATGAAACCAGCAAATTGCTATATTTTTAAAGGACATAATCAGTAATTTACTCCAGTAAAAACAAACATATCACCTTTCATCAAGTTTCATTTAAACACCTTAATACACATATACCACTGCCTCATCAAATATACTACTAAGTGTAATGATATGGTGTTCTCGATCCAACCAAAAAGTTGCGGGTTCGATTTTTGGATGTGACAACATTATTCCAAATTATTTAAATGTATAAAAGCGGTAGATAGCCTAGTTCCTATAGGCTGTGGTCAACGAGAACTTATAATCGGGGACCGACAAAATGGAAAAACAACTATTGTTATCGATACCATATTAAACCAAAAGCAAATGAGCTCGAGGAGCATCTCTAAGAGGGAGACATTGTTTTGTGTTTATGTAGCTATTGGACAGAAACACTCAACAATTAGTGCAAATTCTTTCAGAAATAAATGCATTTGGATCCCCTTTTCCTCTCGACAAAACGTCATTTTAATCCAAAATATTATAAGTGGTATTCAAAAATAATAAATTAAACCTCCCCCTTAACATCTACACACTTACTCGACACTGACCAATGATTCTCAGCTCAAGTTGTTTAGAGGTGGTACCATGTGACTTCAATATTGGGGAGGTTACGGGTTCAAGTTTTGGCATGAACAAAATAGAGGTTTCATATTAGGCTAGGGTTTTTCTTTCACCAATACTAGGTTTCCTTTTATTGAATGTGAATATAATCGGATGAGTTTATGACCCGTTAATGATCAAAATTGCCGTTAAAAAAAAAAACTTACTCGACAGTCGACACTAATCTAAGAGACTAAACCCTTCCATTAAAAAACCTAAAATTTAATATTATAAAAACGATGCGATGAGGTTTAATAGCTTTGGGATTGACGAATTAGATGTGACGATTAGCAATAATTGTTTGTACGGCCTTTAAGTCATATCCCACCCCTCACATTGTCAATTCTTATCCAGACGAGAAACTTGTCGCCCCTCAAGCCTCTAATTCAAAAAATTGATTTTATATTATATTTTTTTTTAACAGCTAAACGAGTCTTCAGACCTAACAACCCACGTATCGAGGAACCACCACACCATTTTGGAGTAAATTCACACTGAAAAAACCCCCTAGCTCTCCGAGAACATTTTTTTGTTCCAGGCGATACTCGAATCCAAGCCCAATGGTTATATATTATATCTTTTGTTAAATGAAAAATATTATTCTTGTTTATTCAATATTTTTAACAACTTTTAGATAAATAAATCAATAAATTGAAATGATAACGTCTGTTAACACATAAAAAAATATTGATCCCAATGTAGATAGTAACTTTGTTTTTAAGATTGATTGTACTAATGAATAAAAATAAATTAAATGTATATGTTGTTTTAAAGTATTTTCAGACTAATTTTCTTTGTTTTATTCCTATTAAATACATTACGCTAATGTTAAATACTAATTATATTATTCATCTGGTTTCCAATTAAAAGATAATTTCTTAATATATTAAAAAATCTTAATATTAAAACCAAATTTTTAAAAACAAAAATATTATAAAATATGATTCTTTTTAAATAACAAACTTTATGAAAAATATAATTTTTTTAACACCGGTCATTTTGAAAATAAAAGTTCTGTAATAACAACTCTTAAAATTAATTGAAAAATTTTAAGTATGAGATTTTATTTTTCTAAAATGACATTTTGTTTTCAGAAACCATTTTTTAACAAAATGCTTAAACAAAATTTAAAGAATAAAAGTTTAAAAAAGTATATTATTGTTTTATTATTTAAATTATTTACTTATAATGTAATTTCAAAAATATAACTCAAATATCATTTTTTATGTAATACACAACGCAAAAATTTCATTGAGTAGACAAATGCTCTATTATTATAAACTAGGTTTATTCACCCCACGCGTTGCGGCGGGTTATCACAGTGCACTTCCGAGAATGGATATTATATATCATTTGCAAAAACATAAGTTGGGTAGCAAAATCAAATCTCTTATCACAAACTCTATACAAATTTATCATAAAAAAATAAAATCAGACAAAGTTCTCACAAATATGTTATAAAAATAATAGAAATTTTACTCACAAAATCCGTCTAACCAATCGTTTGAATTAAAAGAAAACCCAAATCTCCAAGCAAATCTCTCAAATTTAATAAAAATCAAAATTTTTAAGCAAATCTTTCAAATTTAATACCTTATCTCTATTTACTACTTTTCAAACTTAAAAAACTTCTAATGATTCAAGTCTAAAATTTTAAAAGGTCACAATATGGATCAGACACCTAAATAATATAATATATTTATGATTTTGAATATATATAATCAATGGTGGCAAAAGTAAAGAAAATGAAAACCAACGATTCCTTATATTTGCATTTTAACATATATAATAATTTGAATATATATATAATCATTGGTGGCAAAAGTGAAGAAAATGAAAACCAACTATTCCTTATGTTTGCTTTTTAATATATATAATAATAATCTCCGTATATTAGTGTCGATGAAGGCGAAAGCCCTTTTGTAGGGTGTTCAAATTTGGATGTCCTGTTTTTTCGGATGTTCGAAAATTTCGGATATCCGAATTTCCGAATATGAGAAAAATTTTTCGAAAAATTATCCGAATATCTCAAAAAGTATCCGAAATACCCGAGTATACGAAAAATTATCCGAAATATCCGAAAAATTGTCCGAATATCTCAAAAGTATCCAAAATATCGGAAAAACTATCCGAATCCGAAAAACTATCCGAATATCTGAAAAAATAACTGTTTCGAAAAGTTCAGATATCCGAACTATCCGAAATTTTTCAAAAACGGTATCCGAATCCGAATTTTCAGATATTTTGGATCGGATTTTGGATACTTCGTGTTCGGATTCGGATGTGGATTTTTTTTAACACCCCTGCTTTTGAATCTATACGTATTCCATTTTTTATGTTTCTTTTGAACTTAAATTGGTGATTTTAACTTTTAAGCTCTTCATCTAGAAGCATAGCTTCACTACATAGACATTTTTATGATGTGTTTATACTTTGGTATGTAATTTCCCACATACCTCTGTTTATGACAGTTTAACTGGACCTAATGTATTTTAAATGATGATGTTTACTCAAAATTTGATTTTATTTGTTATATTTTGAAAATTGTAGCTAAAAATTAAATTTATTTGACATTTATTTAATATTCTTTATTCTTTTTATCTCTGTCTGAATCTTAACTCTTATAGGTTCATGTGACGATCTCCATTAAACATTAACTAACCATCTTAAATGGAAATGTTACAGTTAATCCTATTTTATTATTTCACTTCATTATGGTAACATTTATTTATGTGAGTTTTACGTTTCAAGGCGACTTTGAAGATGACTTGTTTACATGTGATTTAGATGTGGATATTGTGGATGAAGAGTTATAGTAGCATTTAAATCAATTTAATTTAGCTATAGTCTACGAAATAACTACTCAGTTATTTCATTTTTATCTGGTTTATTGATTTCAATAGGGTGTTTTGATTGGTGTTAACTTAAACCACATTTATTGATTATCTGTGTTTAGGAAATGATTAAATAATTTAAAAAAAGGGAGTATTAATGTTATGTATTTGTGTATAAATTATTTATAAAGAGACGCTACCTGGAAAAAAATATATTATTAAAAAAAAACAATAGTACAAAATCACTAAAAGGCATTCAATTCCCTACGAAGCCATCAACACATGTCCCTGCCATATTTTTGGAAGCCCAAAAATAGATATAACATATTAAATACTTGAACTCGTCACCTCACATATACAGAAAAGGGTGATACTTAATTTTACCATACGGTAATGCGTTATGGAGGTGACTGCGGCGTGAAAGCCTTTGGTCACGCCCCCATTGCACCTTCACACCACTACAGCCCGGGAGTCATGGTTAGATAAAAGTAATGAATACAATAAAGTGATGAAAGGGTGATGGTTAGGATGATGATTTTAGTTTTTGTGGTCCTACATGTCGCATACGTGAAACGATAACAGGGTGGTGACTATACATAGCCTTTCAAAAATATTTTTGTTTCCCCGCTTGTAGCCCAAAGTAATCCACAACCAAGAGATCCACCACTTAGGCCCATCTTTGTCAAAGATGTAAGCATGCAAATATTTTATCTTGGTAAGTCATTTGTGTAGGAATTCCACGTCAAATTGTTGATGATATATAAATGTGTTGAATTTAATTATATAGACATTATAATCATTGTATTGTTTTTTGGTTTCTTTTATTATAGAAAGAAGATGTGATAGAAATATGTTTGACAATCGTTTAGCATTTTATAATCAAATTTTATTGTGGTTTGCAATTGTTAATACTTTTGATTCATAAGTTAACATATTTCAAAGTTTCTTGCAAATGTATGCCGGTCTAAATAATCACACATTGCTCAGTTTTGTAAACTACAATGCAATTTAGATATCAGTTCAATCAACTCAACTACAACGGATAAAGTTTTCTACCGTCCTATATACAATTTTCAAACTTTTTCTTAACTATTAACAAAGTTTACCATTCCACTTCTCTTTACCATACTTTAAAATGAGTCCTAGGTTAAATAATTTCTTTGGATTAAACTTAAATAAAAGTCGATACTTGTTACTTAATAGCATATTAACTATGCAATTGCAAAAATGTTATGATCATTGTGTTCTTTTTTTATTTGTATTTTTAGTATGACACAAATGCGATTCAGGATATTTGATGGTTGTTTTATAACTTTGATTTGTTATGCAGTTGAAAAGTTTACAAATAATGTTTTTGTTATAGTCCAAACAAAAATAATATACTTATGTCAATATAAAGTTAAAATATTATGCTTTCAAACTAGTTATTTTCTAGTTTCGGTTATTTACACGAAAACGTTAACACGACACGACTTTAACATGTTTCGTGTTTACCCTTAACATGTTTAATGTCAAAAATATGTCGACACGTTAAGGCATGTTTATTTTTCGTGTCTAAATAGGTAAAACCCGTTCAGGCCTGTTAAGATCTGTTAAGAGCCGTTAGACCTTTTAATGCCCGTCAAAACCTGTTTAAAATATAAAGTAAATAATATAATAAAATAGGTGTGTAACCAATTAGCTTCCAAAAATTTCTAATTGTCTAACCCCTGTTCCTTAACGGGTTCCTTAATAGGTTTTCTTAAGGGGTCATTTCGTGTTTACTTGTTTTTAACGGGTCGTCTTCGTGTTTGAAAAAACAGACACGATAAGAATTCGTGTTGTGTTCGCGTCTACCCAATTCGTATTTCGTGTCTTAACGTGTCACATCTTAACAGATCGTATATGACCTGTTATGACAACCTAAATTTATAATAATTGTTGTTTAGAAAGTAATAACGTGATGCTATTTTGAACTTAGAAATTCCTTGGCATTTAAAAATGTGTAACATTATTACATTAATAAATCAAGTATAAAATTGCTCCATATTTTTCAATAAAACTATACGATCACGTCAACATTAATTATGAATCGATAAGAACAAACAAGGTCTGCAATAACATCTATAGAACATAATGGGTTTGTGGTTCGATTTTTAACGTAATCGTGGGGTATCGCCGAGTGAAAAATATGGTGGTGTTAGGAGGTTGCACATGCTTCCAGGGGTTGGGAGTTGCAGTTGAGACCGGAGTTGGCCGTCGGCGGCGTTCACGATAGCCGGTGATGTGTGGATTCAAATCATATCTGTGTTATTAGAAGAGTTGGTGGAGATGATGGTGGGTTCTCAGCTGCCGGAACAGAGGAAGGTTGAGGTGGTGGTGGTAACTCGAGAAGAAGGCGGCGGAAATGATGATGGGAAGGGGTAATTTAGTAATTTTCATATTCATTTAACAGAGTATGATCATTCACCTCAAAAAACCAACAGTGTTAGCATATTTTATAAGGTTGTGTTATTCTTACACCCTATTTTTTAAAAATACACTTCTAAAACGGCTCGTACTGCCTAGTATGGCCCGTCTCAGTACTTGGTCAAACATTCCCTACTGACATCATGTGTCAATGATTGGCAGCAAGATGGCCGTACTGGTCACTACGGCCCGTCTCATTCATCGTACTGAGCAGTACGACCCGTCTTGCTTTTTCAATTCTGACAATGCTGACATGGAAAGACATTAATTTGACCCAGTACGGGCCGTATAGGCAGTACAGGCCATATTGAACCAACTTCAAATTTGTATATAAGCTTGAATCGTTTCAAACGAATGCATAAGTTTTTGAATTCGAATATATTTCAAGATAATTCAGATTTGTAACGATGTCGTTCTGAGATATGAGTTTTTTCAACTATTACGTGTCAAATTTGAATGAAGAGCATCCTGTTAAGTATTCATACGGCACTATAGATCTGAATGCTGAACCTAACGCTGATGTCGGTTTTGACAGTCAAGCATCGTATGCGCAACAAAACGATTATGGGTCCGTGTATGATGACAGTAAACAAAGTAAACAGATCTGTTCTATCTTCACTCACTCATGACTGGCAGGTCGTGCAACCTGGCACGGTGTTTTGCGTTATGCTACGCCTCCTTCTACCACCGTCAGGAGCACGGTACACTGTGGGGTGGCGCCTTTGTCACCCACATCGCACGCACCAAAGGCATGGTTGACATGCCTTAGGATCTGCTTGCGATCGAGCATCGTAAGCTCGATCGTCGGACGATCCTGAGCATGAAACTTGCCGTCGACATCCCGGGTCTGGGATTGCGGTTTATTGGATACGACGGCTGGCCGTTTCAGGCCGCCCAGGTCATCGTCGTACCGAAGCAGCAGCAACAGCAGCCTCAGGACGATGGTTAGATGCCGGAGCCCGAGCCAATTCGGGAGGAGCCGGTTCGCTCACCGGCGTGCGATGAGTCGCCGATGGAGCATCCACCGCACGTTAACCGTGCGGTGCGCCTGAACGAGCCGCTTGAGGGGTTGTTGCACCAGATTGCCGCCGGGTGCGACAAGATGGCTCAGGCAGATCATCGTCTGGCCGCCTGGGAGACACGCATCGAGCGATGGCTCGATGATTTGGTCCAGTGGTCGGTTGCGTCAGAGCATGCGCGACGGGACGGATCACAGTTTCCACCGTTCCCGGAGCCACGCGTCTACGCAGACGACGGATCGTCCGCTGGACCATCCAGAGGTTCGTAGTTAGTTTTTTATTTTTGTATTTTGTTTCCTTGTATGTAAATCTTATGTTGTGTATATATGTATGTTTCTTTTTGCATTTGTATTGTTTCTGTTTGTGTTGTTTAATATTTGCGCGACAAACTTATATCGTTTAAATTATTTAAATTAACGTAAACAAACTAATTATAATATGAAATATTTAGTTAAAACGATTTCGTAAATAATCAATATCATTAAAAATGATAACGTAACAAGATTATGACGTTTAATTAACATAATATCTATATATCGTTCAAATAATTCACATACTAAACGTATATCGTTAAAAATTATTTAAATACGTAAATTAAGTTTAAATAAAATGAATAACTTCAAGACGGCCGTACTGCCTAGTACGGGTCGTATCAAGTGACTCAAACTGCTTTGACACCCAAAAATGACTTGGAAAAATAAGTCAAGGCAAAGACTGTACGACCCGTCCTAGAGAATGTTTCACTGAATCCAAAGAATACCCTGAAATGTTTGTCTGTACTCAAGACGGGCCGTACTGCCCAGTACGGCACGTCTTGAACCGCATGAGTGTTAAAATATAAAAGTGGGTGTCAAAATAAAATCACCCTTTTTATATAGATCAGATAATGATTTAATTTTTTTAAATTAGAAATCATAGATGTAACATGACCTCTTATAAAAACCATTTCTTATTACGTTCTATGCTAATTTTTGGATCAATGGGCCCTAAACTTGCTTGCTTCTTGATTGTTTCGGGCGGAAATCATGTTGGTTCAAGCGCTATGAAGGTTTTAGACGGAATTGAAGTCCGATAGGGGTGTTCAAAATATCTGAAATCCGAATCGTATCCAAAACCCGAAAAAACCGATCCAAATTAAAGATTAGGATATTCGGATAGATTCGGATCGGATATACAAAATCTTCTTTATTCGGACCGGATATCCGAACTCAATCCGAATAACCCGAATAAACAGGGTTTATTCAGGTTGTTCGGATTATTCGGGTGCAAAAATAAGTTTGTTCGGGTTTTCGGATAGATTCGGATCGGATAGCGAAATTTCGAATTCGAATCGGGTTGGGTTTCGGATAAGGTTTTAAAATTTTCAAATCCGACAAACTCGATCCGAATAACCCATTATCCGATCCAATGAACACTTCTAAAGTCCGATGCTATTATCTAACTCCCTTTCAACTATGACATGTAGCTTAATTTCCTTCTTTCTTTCCAAACATCCAAATTAGTATTTTTGATTTCTATATGACTTGTAATCAATTAAATTACAAATTCAATTAATAATCTAATAAATTAATAAACTAATCACCCTAATAACCCAAAAGGACCAATTCAAGAACCTCATAAACGTTTAGCAATTCAAAGACTTAGAATTCATAAACAACTTGAAACACTTAACAAATTCACACATATAAACTAAACATAAATCACAAGCACAAATCAAAGAACAAATAATATAAAAATATAATGAATGATTCAGATTCAAGAATACCTTATTTGAGTTTGAATCATACTATCACAAAATCATGGCTTACTGGGAGTTTGGGAAGAACACGAAACAACTTTGAATATCATAATCGGGACTTCGAGTTTGAATAGAAGAATCTCATGCGAGTTCAATCATGGAATCATGGCTTTGATTTTGATTACCAAAACCACAAACTAACAAATAACATACTTTGATTAACTAAGAATTTTGGGACGAACGCAGAAAAACCTTTCGATTTAACAGATTTGCCACTTCGTTCCAGGGTTCTTTGATTCACAAATCTCAGGTTGTGGTTAGTCATGGACTCACGGCCACCCTTCGTAAGACCGGCCGCAGCCGTTACCCTGCCCACCTCCGCGGGGTGCCGCCCTTCCGTGGCCACAAGCGGGAACACCGCCACCCCCTGCCACGGCCCCCGCCAGAACTCTATCCACGGCCCCTGCTCCCCGTTCACCCCCTCTCACACACACCTTTCTCCTCTCCAACAATGGGTTGACTACTGTGGGGTTTTAAGGTTTTCAGTGGGATGATGACGTGGCATGAAATTTCGGTGGGGAGGGATTTTCAGTGGGATGACCGTTGTGGATAGTCTAAGAAACCATCATCTTTCAGTTTACCTGATGGCCATGGGTGATTTGAAACAAGCAATGAGGCATCAACGATGGCCTATGGGGCTTTTGTTAAAATAAGCCCAATAACACAATATATAATATAGCCCCCAAGCATATGGAGAGAACAAAAACAATATATATTTTTGATTTCACAAATATCTTACATGTGGGTATTTATAATGTATTCATGAGAGTATGACGTTTATTTAACCAAATTAACTAACGGAACCACTACTGATAAAGTAAATATCTAATTGTATTAACTATAACTAACTAATCTTAGGCCAACAATAATAATGCAGGTGTAACAAAGAACTTAAAATAAGGTTTAACCTCGATTATTGGCCCAATAACAATATTACAAGAGACAGAGAACATTAGAAACAGAAATGGTTTGTTCAAAGTTAACATCCAAATCCGACATCGAATACTAAATAAATTACGGGACTAGATTTTTAATTTATAAGGTTGTTTGGCCCAAGCAAATGCATCACCGTTTTTATTTATAGTTTCAAGGATGTAAACAAACTCCAGAGTTTGTGCTGATGGTGATGGTGATAGGGATGAGATCGGTACTCTATCGGATCAAATACCAAAAGTACCGGGGTACCGAATTGATCGGTACGATACCGCCACACCGGTACTGTATTTGTTACAAAATAATAATCTAAAATGGTATTGTTACCGTACCAGTACCGAATTTATGAAACAGTGGGTACCGAATAACGTATAGACCCTATCGGTTCAATACTGGTAGTCGGTACCAAATGCTCATCCCTGGATGACTAACATATTTGAAAAGTCTACTCATGTTGACCATTTCAGTGATGGGTCTATGAAGTTTACTCATGTGTGAACAGACATTGATGAGTAAGTGAGTTATACATGAGAAAACTGACTAAACAACTCAAATTATAAATACGTCGATCTAGGTGTGCTTAAAGTTAGTTTATCCAAATGGGTCAATATAGCTTGATATTTCCAATTTCTTTAACCGAAAATAGGCTCAAAAGTACGAGAACCATCCCCTACACAGTCACCACCTCTGCCTTCAGCCCGTTGCCATCTACCACTAGCTAGCCGCTTTGAAACCAAATACGTTGCCATCTACCACTAGACTAGCCGCCTTGAAACCAAATTAATACAATGGTCATTTTGATACGTTTTGAAGAACGGTCCACCTCCATTTTAGACAATAACTTGTTTTGACTGTTGAATGTTTTCAAAACAATGGGGCCAATGTTTTTTGAAAATAGGCTCACCAAGTTGTATCTAGCATATAGTAATTAGTAAAAAACAGAATTAATTGGTAAGATTGTAATTAGTTTTTAAGTTTTAATTAGAGTAAATGTTTTATGTGAAACGATTCATTGTGTGTGTGTATATATATATATATAGATAGATAGATAGATAGATAGATAGATAGATAGCTTGTACAACCTGAAAACTCGATCTAAGAGAAAAAAACATTTAAACTCTATGTGAGCTATTGATTAGGAATCTTTGAAAACAAACATGTGGTACACATTAAATCACATATGTTTATTCAGATAGTGATTCCAAATCAATGGCTTACATATGGTTTAAGAGTTTTTGGTTTAAGATCGGACTTTCAAATGATACAATCTTTTTATATATATGATAATAAATTGTGTTAAAAATTAACAGGAACAAGAATCAAGTTTCGATTGGGATTACCTTGATATCCAAATGATAAAATTAAGCAGTTGAAATGTCAGAGTAATTAAAGAATTAATGCAAGGGCTATAGAAGAAGAAGAAACATAGATCCAATTTCTGGTGATAGATTGTTATGAATCTTTGTTATCACATGTGGTCCTCAGGTGACGACTTTCACTTGTTAAAGATATATTATTATATTTAACATAAATAATAAAAAAAAAATACGTATTTCATATATTAGCTAGATACAAAATTATAATTTTTGTCCCTAATCTTTCTTTAAAAAAAAAAAAGAATCATCATGTTTCATTATTTTTTTATTACAAATTAAACATTCTAGCCAATGATAACTAAATTTAAAAGATCTTTGAATTTTTCTTTATTCGTAGCAAAACTTGCCAAAATAAAATTTACAAATATAGACATATCCAAAATAGACCAACCATAAGATGACAAATATGCAAAGCCAACTAAGAGAGACGGGATCAGCCAACATAAAAGATTATGAAATCTTTTGCTGGAGTCCACAAGAGACCCAATTAAAACTAAACACTTGAACCAAAGGCTCATAGATAGCGATCCTCTCATCAAAGTTTGCCAGCCACAAACATTAAAAGCTAACGTCATATCACCACGTAATCCAATCGGCTAAGAGCCGTGTATGGAAGGAAAGAACTCTATTTTTTTTCTTCCTTTCCTTTTCTCTTATTTCTTTTCATTTTTTTCATTATATTCTCTCCTTTAATAACTCGAGAACTAAGCGTAACAGACTTAGTTTTTCAATAACTGACATAGCTGGCTTAATTGATTTTACGGCTCTAAAACAAATTAAAATTTGGAGGCTTTTTCTAAATCTCTAAGGAATACCTATAATAATAAACTAAAAATTTTGTAAAAAATAAAGTTATAATAACCGTGCTACATAAATTTATAATCATCCAATTAACTATTAGAAGATTCATCATTATCTTTTTTATTTTATTCTTATGCTAATTTGAAGTCAATCTCTAAAAAGTTTATTATATGAATCACTTCTAACTCCAAATCTTAAAACTAAAAAGTAAAACCTATTACACATGAAAACTTTTATAGAAATTATTGAAGGGTTAATCTTGACAGTTATTTGTTTTATACTTCGAAGTTTATTTTGGATTAAAATTATGTTTAGAATATTTTACTAGTAATTAGAATATTTTGCTACTAATTAGAATAAGATAGCTTAAAGAGCAAGTCATAGTTTTAGTATAAATAAATTTGTAGGATTATGTAATTTTTTGTTCAAGTTTTAGTTTTAGTTGATTATAAAAAAAAGAGTCATGAGAATTCTACAATATTATTGTGTTTATTGCTACTTTGATTCAACTATTTCTAACTTATTAATTTTAATCAGTTTTCTAAGCCGGAGCAAAAATGTTGGTTTAATGACTATTATGGCTATACTTATTTTTATAGTTTTTTGCTTATGATTGGTAACCTTTTTTACTGAAGCTACATTGAGCCTCGCTTTTTAGCTCAGATTGACTTCTTAACTGTCACTTTTTTGTTTTGAACTCGTATATTTGATTGTAGTGCATTTATTGTTTGGCATATTTTTTTTTTGTGAATTTAATTCAAGGCTGTATTTTACTTGTTTTGATGTTTAATTTGTTAGATAATGCAATACAAAATTCAATCGTAATTGTATTGTATTTTATTGTTTGTTTTCTTTATATATAATAATTGTAAATGTAAACAAAAGTGGTATATCTCAATTTTCGAGCGGTTGTGTTACAAACTTACAATAATATCATTTGTTTTAAGAGACTTGTTTGTTTTAAGAGACTCGTGTTGCTTCTATTATGTATTATTTATCTCCTTTCCAAAGCTTTTTTGTTTTAATTTTACAAAACAAGAATATTTTTTATTTGTTTTATAAAAGTGATGCGTAGATCAAAAGATAAGAGCAATTGTCTTATAACCTACACACGACCTTAAGACATCACACCCAGTATGCATCCCACGATTGAATCCATATTTTAACCAAAATCCATACGATCCAATCGGATCAATTTCATACCATTAATCAAGTAAATTAGTACTATACAAATTAAGCAACATGTTGAAGCAAGAAAGAAAAGGACGACCCGGTTCATCGTTATCAGAACATAAACGGCGTCGGAGAGAAAGCAGGAATCGCCATTGCCTGGCTAAAGTTCCTGCATGATATATGGAGGAGTGGTAAGTTTCGATTCATAATTAAATTAAATTAAATTAAATTACTGTATATAGTGTTTAATATAAAACCAGTCTTAATAGTAAGTTATCTTAATCAATTTTATTGAACGAAAGAAACATCTTAAGTGATGACGAGAGTAACACCAAAATGGACAGGACAATATGTCTGGTTAATGAAGCAGGAAAATAGGATACACTTAATGACCAACATAGGCGGGATAACAAGTCCGGTCCATAGCCACATTCAAACGAAGATGTGAAGTCACAAAAGACGAGTCAACTCTATTGAAAATAAGGGTGGCTAAAAGCTTATGGCCTTGGGGTGTCATTCAGAAACACTTAATTGCTAAAACGCTCTCGACAAACAAATACTTATTTTTACGCCGGAGGCTGATTGTAGTGAAACCCTCATGCTAACGGTCTAATACCTTGTGCAGGTCTCGTTTGCCATGGGCAGGACACTTCATCTGGGCCATACTATTTAGTTGTTTTAACGTTAAGAAAACCCCGTAACTTAATTTATTTATTATTTTCATTACAGTTGTTTCCAAACCAAAATTAACTCAAATTAAAAAACTAAGAATTTTGATATAATAAGTTTCAATTAAGAATCGAGATTAAATTAAGCAGTTTAATTACCAGTGACTACCGCCATATGAATGAGATCGAGTTTTTGGCGTCGATTTGGGTTTCGTTAACGGTTTCTTCTCAGATCTGACGACACTGACCGAATGATTGCTCTGCTGACACACGTTCAAAGCGCCACCATCTTCCGCGATTGCTGAGAGCTCCGGCGTCCAGTGTTTGCCGGAATTAGGCCGGCGATTAGTTGAGACAGCGGCGGCGATGGTCTCTGTCTCCGGCGCTATGATGACGGTGCCGCAGAAACAAGAACCAATCTTGGGGAAGAAAATCTTCATGAATATGTAATTCAATCTCTCTGTGTAACGAATATGGTGTATATGTGTGGGTGCAACCGAGAGCTTAGCGGAGCACGGGGTTTACGTGAGCCATCACTTTAATGGTGAATTTAAATGTGAAAAGTGAGAACCCACGGTCTAGATTCATGTATTTATAAGAAGAAAATCGACTTCTGACGTGGCTTTTTCAGATCCCAAAAGCTTATCTTTATTTTGTGTAAATCTAAATCCTATTGTATTTGTATATATAGTAATAATTAATGTTTCACTTTTTCAGGCATTTAAGATATTTTGGCTCATTTTACGGCTACAACCCGGTTAATATTACAAGAATGCGAATCGTATAAAACTATAAGACTATCCACAGCGGTCACCCTACTGAAAATCCTTTCCCACCGAAATTTCATGTCACGTCATCACCCATTGAAAACCTTAAACCCCCACAGTGGTCGCTTCACTGAAAACTCTTCCCACTATTATCTTGGCACCAATCAGAAAGCAAGAAAGGTGGTTGGCACCAATCACAAAACGAGAAAGCACGCGGGGAGCGGGGGCCGTGGGAGGGGTTTGGACGGGAGCCGCTTAGGCGGGGGCGGTGTTCCCGCTGGAAACCGCCGAATGGGGCTGAAGTTGCTGGGCCGGCGGGGTACCCATTGTGCACGGTCTACTGTTAGAATTTTTTCTAGTTGTCGAGAAATGTTGGACCCGTATATAGTTGTATATGACCTGTAGCTCTATATATGTGGTGTGTGTGTGTAATTAATACTATATATTTTTTAAAAGTTCTATTATGGTCCTGGTTGTTTTTCATAAGATATGTTTATTATATAAAAAATGAATGAAAATGTTCATTCATTGTTGTTTTCATAAAATTTTATAGCAAGACGCTCATTTACATATGAAAATTGAATATAACCAATATTTTTGATAACTAAATATAATAACTATGTTTTTTACGAATATGTATGTTTATTGTTGTGTTTCTTTCTTCTTCTTCTTCTTCTTTTTTTCTTTTTTGCGATAAACAATAATGTTTCATTATTTCTATAATTGGTTATACATGGTGTGTTTATGTTGTGAAAATGAATAACTTTTGCATATATATTAAGGAATCTTGTATCAATATCGAGGAATATTAGGTAATATTAAATAATTCGGGTTTTTATAGAAGTAGTATAACATAAGAAAACCCATATAGTATTATGATCCGTGTATTTTTGTTATTAGGCTTATGTGTCAATCAGTTTGACTAAATTTATAAGAATTGTCTATACTTAAAAAAGAAAGACAATGTGATACTATCTAGTTACGAGATGGTGTGTCCTAATTTATGTGTTCACGAAAAGTTGTAGTATTGAATTATTGATTTATGCCTACTTCAGATTAAAAGCTGGCTTACATAATTTCAATTTTATATATAAAGTGAAATTGAAGCATCTAAAATTGTGAAATTATGTGGTTTTGTAGTGGCCATTCATTAATAGCTAGTCAATGTGTCATTTATTAATTGAAGATTAGATGTTGAAAAGCTTGATATTTGACTTTGATCTAAAGTTTTTATAAACGAATCAACTGTTACGTAGTAGTCTTATCAGTTTACTAGATAAGTCGATTTTAAATATTGGATGATGATGTAATATATCTCATTAAATGAATTTGCAAATTCTCATGTATGTAGTCCGAATAACACAAACGAACAAAGTATAGAGTAAGAAAATTATAGAAGTATAAAAATAATAAAATTAGAAGGTAATGAAAATCCAGTCCAAGCATCGGTTGGATTCGCTATTTCAACCAGCTACCTAATTAAACGTTTTGAGGCACACACTTTAACTAGTACACAGTTTCTAGGTAATATATTAATATAATACAACATGCAAAGTCAAATGAGTGTGTGTATTCAATTATTCATACATCATTTATTTGGGAAGAACCAATCAAATATTTTTTTTATATCTATTTTAAACGTTGTATTTCGTATGGTATTTTGTTAAACTATATTTTTTTCTTAATTCCTTTTTTCTATTGAAAAACACATTCAATTGAATAAAAATTTGGTATTCGAATAACAAAATATGGTTTAATGTATGTCACATATTTATTTTCAAAATTTCAAATAGACGACTCAGATAGGATTTTAAAGTATTCTCTTTAAGATCGGGTTTCCACATGATACTACACGTGTGTGTCTTAATTATAAATCAATTGGAAATATATTGTATGTATGAGAAATTAGTTGACCGATAAAAGGTACATACCACTTGTTTTGATAATTGAAGGCAACTTGCTTCTAGAAAAATATACTAAAAATACACTATATTTTTTATCTATATAAAAATAAACTAGGTATAGATAAAAAAAATACATCACAAAAATATAATACAAAAAATATAGCATTAGAAAAATATAGTAAATAAATATATAATACAACACATATATTAACTTAATGTTTTTTAAAATATATCATTATTATACTCATATTAAAAAGAAAAAAAGTGTTTGCTTTTATGGTGTACTTATTTTTAAGAAATATTGCCTTATTAAAAAGTTATAAACATTTTAAAAATAAAAGAATATATTACATATTTACATTCTATTTTAATATTTTAAACTTTAACTATTAATTTAAAACTAAAAGGTTAATATAGTCCTTCTCATTTTCGGAAAAAAAAAAGAAAAAAGAAAAGAAAAGAAAGTAAATCATATATAACAAATAGCTAATTGAAAGTCTCATATATAATATGTATTGGATTTACTTAAAACATGAAAAAGTTGAATTGGATAGGATAAAACATGGACAAATGATTCAAGATATAGATGGCATCCTCACAACTATCACACCATAAACGCTTACTTAAACGTTTTTTAATTCATAATTGACCGGATGACAAATAATAATTAAGTTGATTAAATTTATTGAAAGTGGACGAGGGGGCTAATTTTATATTTATTAAACCGTGTGTAACATATTATTATTATCAGTGGCGGACCTAGAAATTTTTTTTATGGGTGTCGGAAATTTTATCTAGATAATTATTTGTTATTAAATATTTTTAATTCGAACGAAATCGGGTCGGATCACCCAAAAAATGATGAAACTAAATTAAATCACAAATAGATAATAAAAGTACGCCAAATCATCTTGTTGATTAGGATGACTGATGATATAATAAAATTGGTTTTCTTTCAGCAGGATTCGATTGAATACTATTCAAATCAACAAATTCAAGTTTCAACTAAGTTTTATTTTGAAAAATTGTTTCATATTACCTAAATATATACAAATAATCAACTAAGTTTCTAGTCATGCTAACAAGTTTCAACTTTTGAAGTTATAAAATAATTACTTAATCTATAAATTGCGGTGTATACAAGTTGCTGTTCCAGTTTATTGTTTGGAAGAAACCAAATATAAATTATGATAGTTAAATTGAATCACTCGATATACAAATTGGGTCTTATTTTTTTTAAGTTGGGCTACGAGTGATTACGTACCAAGTTAAATTAAAAATTGTTAATTGGTTTAAGAATGTGTAATGCATATTGCGTTATTTGGGTACAATTTTATAAGTTTTGGTTTTAAAATAGTTTTAGAATAGGCTTTATTGGGACTGTCAAATTTTTATGGGGGTCGGGGGGGAAATTTCTTGGGGGTCGGTCGAGATCGGATCCTATATATAACATTAAAAATATAAAGTTCATGGGGGTCGGTCGACCCCCAAACCCATATGCTAGGTACGCCCCTGATTATTATTATTATTTTAATGGTAGCTAAAATTATATATTTATTAAACCATGTGTAACTTATTATTATTATTTTTTAATGGTAGCTAAAATTATATGTAATAAATGAGGAATACAGAATATAGTGCAACTTGGCATATATACTAAAAAAACATGAGGCGGCCAACCAAAAGATTTCTAGTCTAAGTGTAATCTTCTTACGGTAATCTTTTTACTTTTCATATTAAAGTTTTTGGGTTGAAGTGCGAGAAAGTAAAATATTGATCTAAGTTGAGCTAGTTGGTTTTCTAGTTGTGAGTTTCTTACAGGGTAGGGAGTCAGGTTACCACACTCTGTTTTTCGAACGGAATGTTGATCTGTTTACCAAGGTGATTTTAAGCAACAAGATGTTTTCTGTTTAAAAAAGGTAAAAAGGAAAAAAAAAAAAAACAAAAGAAACCTATAAAATATGTAATAAAACATATATTATACCTTCGTAAAGAAAAAGTGACGTATTTAAAATGCACTTAATAAGATACCAGAATAAATAGCTTTTAATAATTTTATGGGTTAAACCCTTAAAAACGCATCCATGCGATATTACCCCTTCAACTAAAAACTACAATATATTAAAAAAAAAAAAAAAAAAAATCAGCGGCATGGTTGTGCAATTTGTCACACGCTATTGTGATATGACATGCATTAGCATACCACTTTTCCTCGTTTTATGGAGAAAAGTGATAACAACTTGTAACTATTTATTTTTTTTATCAATGCTTTGAAAATGATGTATTAATGTGTCACACTTTCAGTTATGTATTCAGACTTAGGATTTTTTCCTAAAATTTCACCTTTCTATTAATTAATTTATTGTTAGAATTTTTGAACTGTGTTCGAATCAACGGGTACGGTTGGGTCGAATAAAGTATAATACTAATACATATGCATACATCATACTAACTTTGTGTTTCAAGATTATAACTGTTCGTCTGTAGGTGCCCAGGTCGCTTGAGTCGTATAGTGGTATAGTGTATAACACTAGAGTTCGTAATTTGAGGGTAAACAAGATTATCATCGTTTAATTGTTGTCAGGGTTAGGATTTTGGGGGTAATTTTGTAACTAAACATTGTCCTAGTTTAGAATTAATACCAAAACTCTTGATTTGGATCGTAGACCTATTTTACAAGGACATGTAATTCTTTCAATAACTATTACATCAACTTCATTCTAACAATATCAATCCTATTTAATTATATTTTTGAGTTCATTCTGGAAAATCATATGGCTCAAATGAAATTTCATGATATACATTTTATTAATGAGTTGACATTTAATATGGTACTATCACCCTGACACATGATTAATATATCTACCCTTATACGTATCATTTCTTATTTGAATCAGTTAATATATATACCTATATCTCAGTAATTCAGCTTAAGAAGTTTGTGAATCACTTGCACATTTCAAACTCCGTTCATTTCAATCCACTTTAACAAAAGTTTATACTAGTTAAAAGGTTTGCACATCGGTTAACTCTTTACAAATTTTTATAAATGAAAATCTTTTTTCAAAGGATATATCATATATATATATATATATATATATCAAAAGTTGTATATTGCAAGCCCAAGATTGTGAACATAGAAGTGTCATTATATGAAACAAGTCAACAACATAAATTCTGAAGCTTGATATATATAATGATGCGTATGTGTGTGCTTCCTATGAATGCCATACTCACGAGGGAAAGGCCTACGCCATTTATGAAACATGGTCTTGGTTTAAGGTTTGCATGTAAATGAGCAATATCTCTCTCATTGTCAAGCCCTAACATTTTTCATAGCATGGCCTACCCTTTTTTTTTTTTTTTTTTCATTTGGTACCACCATATATTTTTTTTATCAAAATATCATCGTTAGTATGTAAAACTATTATAATTGGAGAATAAGAGAGAGTAGTAAATATACTAGAGATGCTAAGTGAGTCATATTCTTAACTTGACATATCAAACTAGAAAGTTATGAGATATACATCTAAATATGACAAGTCTTTAAGGATTAATATACAGATTAATATGTTCTGTTTAACGTATAAAATGTTAATTCTTATCATTTTATTATTATTACTACCTTGGGAAATATACATTTTTATTTCCTCTTAAATTTACACCTAGAAACATAAATCTTAGTGCTTATCTATTAGCATTTAAGCTTTAGCATATGTCTAACAAGATTATGCACATAATCTCACGAAAACCAATCACCAGATGAATTGAAAGTCATATATCACACTTTCAGATCAAACTGTATGTGGTTCATTCAAATGTTTGGTCGGATACACAAATAGTTTGATTGGATAAAATTCAATTCGAAATCAAGAGCAAGTATGGATTGTGGAATTTCGTGAATGAACCACGAAACCATCATCGATCATTATTTCTTGGATATACGCGAGAATGGTTTTCAACTTTTCTTATTCCCAAATTTGCCACTTAAATTGTAAACGAATTTTATGTCAAGATTTGTAAAATCAATTTTCCTATTGATTTTTTAATATAACAACTTTAGTAAGAAATTTCTTTTCCAAGCTGACTTAGCAGCTCTACCCCCGCTAAGGGCTTTGCCCCTTGGACCCTATCATCCGGGGAAGCTGTCCCCGGACCCCCTGGGGGCGTTGCCCCCTTGAAACCCCCATTGAATCATAAAACCTTAAATAAGTGTGCACCCCGCACCCAACGTGTTTAACGAATTTCATGATTCACGTTGATGAACAAAATTAATCCAATTACATTAAAATATCTAACATGGTTGACCACAAACAATAAGTTTAGCTAAAGATGTTCATGAGTTTAACTTCGAAGTATCCCTAACTCAAACCTTATGAATTTCGTGTATGATTAATGTAGTATCTTAGTTTCACATATTTGTTATCCAACTCCGATTCCTATTTTAATGCCTATTAGGTTTTACCTTTAGCACCCTAAATATAAGTTTTGTAATTGGGTCGTCGTATTCATACATCATCTTTTCACTGATAGAGTGACAAACATCACCTTGCTGTCTTTTATACGGGTTGTATAGTCACGTATAGATTTAGTCAAACAGACAAAAGATTCAACTTTAACATAAATTTATGCGGGTAATACCCATGTAGTTCTACAACTATATGTGTCATATAGCCTTATAAGGCTCGTATAAAAACCTTAAACTATTTGACACGAACAAAGATTCTTCCGTATACATGTGAAAATTCAATGATTCCTTGATATGCACAATATTTAATTTGATACAAAAAAGCATCCCAATTATTTGAAATGACAAAACTTTTCGACAATTGTATCAATTATTTGACGTGACACAATATTACTCAACATACGAGCATATTGCACATGTGCTAGAAACAGTTAGATTCATAAATATGATGAAAAAGAAAAATTAAGATTATGATTGAAGAAGATACGTAGGAGACGGGTCAAGCATACCTGAGTGAGAACCATAGCAACACCACAACTATACAAAATATCTCATTTTTTTGTCATTTTCATGTATTTATGTGAGAATGGAATCAATGGATTGACGAAATTTCATTTAATTTGAAAGAGGCGTACATAAACGAGTCACATAAATTCAAAATACATAGAGGGAGAAGGGCGTGTATTTTAAAACCACTATTAAGAGTCGCTTTAGCCCTTGAAGTCAGCTTTGTCTTTGATACTTGAGCTAAAACAAAGAGGTGTTTTAGCAATTTTCTAACTCACTTCCACTCTTCTCTCCTGTCTAACCTAAAGGTAAAGATCATTAGGCTTGATGTTTTTAGGTCGATGAGTTAAATTGTTCACAATGTTTTCAAAATCATATCGGATATCAAACCGGTCGTCTTACTAGTTAACTGCCTAACTGGTTGTATTGGTCGAACCATTGGAACCAGATTTAAATAACAGATGATTTATACATGTAATTTGATAATAAAATTTGAAATCCGATTCAGCCAGGGTAGTTCACTGGTCTAACCTTTTGGTTCACTTGAATGCCAGATTAATTAGGCAAACTAGACCGACATCGTGATTAGTTCCAGATCCAACTGGTTCAACCAGGCGGTCGGTCTGATTCTAAAAACCATGATAGTTAAACATAAATAGTTTAACCTACTTTAACATGCATTTGTGGCATTCCGGTCAACCTACTTGACGTGCATTTGTGAATATATGTAATACTGAATAGAATGCATAATTTGAACGAATAGATACATAATGGCAATTGAAACGTTTTTGTAATTATGTTTGATCATTTGATTGTTTTTTTTCCTTAATTAACGAGGTTAGTTTTGTATATTTAGCTCAAGATCAAGGAAATGTGGCTTTTTTTAATCGCATGTCACATATCTATCTAATATTCTAATCTACTTATATTTTTAGAACTAGTTGAACCAAGAACCAATTCAGTTTGCCTAGCAGAACCTTTATTCAAGTGAACAGATAAATCAACCGGTCAAACCGGTAAACCAGTTGGCTAGACCGTTGAACCAAATTTTAATTTAATACACTAAATCACATAAATAAATTTTATAATATTTATAAGTCTGATCAATGAACCAGTAAGATGACCGGTTTGATGTAAGATCCGGCTTTAAAATTATTGCTAGTACTTTGTATCCTATATGTAACACCCAAACTTTGCACACGATTACACGTGTCCCATTTTAGGTCCCAGATTAAACTTTATCAAAAATTTATGTTCGGAAGCGTGAAATTAACATTTCATGAGTTAAACACACTTAATTTCATAACATTTACATTTATGATTAATAAAACTAGTGTGTTTAAGTTTAATATCACCAAAGATTTTACACAACGCTCGATTCCACTTCAAAACCTGCCCGATCTGATCGCCCAATGCATATCTATTCATGATCTGTAACATCACATATAAGGTCACAATTAGTTCATATGAACTAAGTAAGTAACCCCTCCCAAAGTTCCCAAAAACTTATTTAAACCCATCCACATACATATCATATGGATGTTAATCATGTTTAGATAATAATATCTCATATTCAAATATCAACTTGCACCCAACACACATGGTGCATTTATTTCCCTTAATGGGACATTTTCGCAAATATGAGTATATTATTCAATTCAACTCTATCACCAGCACCTCTGGCTAAATTTAAAACCCCATATATATATATATATATATATATATATATATATATATATATATATATATATATATATATTGGCTCAACCAATTACCCACACACCTGTGGTTTCAACAATTTAGTTTCCGGATTAACCGGTTATCCACACATTTGAGGTATCACAACAAAATGTAAAAATACATTTTTCATAATCAATATTCAAACTGAGTCAAGTCTATTCGAGTTGACTCTCACAATGTAATAATATCATATTACCAATCATCAACTATTGCTCACAATAGTTTAATCAAAATTACACTATGGTGTTCACATTCATGTGCTTCCACCATAGCTATTTGTCAGCACCTCTGACTATTCACACATTTGTGATATCATAATTAATTTAAGTCTTAAGATGTTCACCCACCGGTCCTTCCATCTAAGACAATTGCCAGCACCTCTGGCTATCCACCGTTGTGGAGTCATAAATAATTCAAGTCTTAAGATGTTCACCCACCGGTACTTCCATCTAAGACAATTGCCAGCACCTTTGTCTATCCACCATTGTGGAGTCATAAATATCAAAACCACAATTTACCCATCCTACTAATTATCACACCATGATATGGGTTTCATAACAACCGGACATTATCTCGGCTTCAAAACGAAGATTTCACCATCAAAATATCAAGTTCTTCGTTTCTAACAATCCCTAGTCATCAACTAGGCAATAATCAATACCCATAATCATAGTGTTACATTCAAAACTAAATTTAATCCACACAATATTAAACTAGTAGGATAAATCGAATCGTTACCCAATCGAACGGATGTTCAATCGCAAAACAACGATCAGATGTTGTAGAATCGAATCCTAGCTCGGTCTGAATGTTTGGATGGCTTCAGAACTTCATTTTGATGATAATAATTCGATCAGATCGTCCCTGGGTATGTTAAAGTCGAAAGAATGAAAAAAATAAAACTTCTTGCACATTTTCTGAAATGATAATGATCTGCCAAACCGCCACACCCGTCGCGTACCGCGAAGCGGGACAAAGGAGCTCTTCGCGTACCGCGAATAAATCCGGAGTTCTTAGATATTTTTGTTCCTTCGCGTACCGCGAAGGGACCTCAGAATCATCTTCGCGTACCGCGAAGAGTCCCAAAACACAATATCTTTGAAATTTTCTTTGTTTCGCGATTCCGGACAATCCGTAACTCCGTTTCGCGCACGGTTTTCTCCCATGTTCATGATTTCTCACATATTTTCAAATTACAACAACCATAATCGTTCACTTAACGATTATTTCAAATACCTTTCATTATTGAAAACCGGTTGTTACACTATAACCCAAACCATTCGACTCATAAAAGCAATAATTGAGTATCATATAGTTAAAGTTGATGGAAATTAAAAGGTGATAAAGATTTGAAGGTGAAGTAAATTCTGCTTTGAAAAGTAGTTGTCAGACAAAAAAATAATAATCAAAATATTGAATTTTATCACTTCTTAAATTAAGCTATTTAAAATTTAATAGATACTTTTTGTTAAGATAACATATTACGCACTAGGTTATATCCCTTGTATTACACGGATATTGTATAAAAAATATTAAATACTAATAAATAAAAAATTTAGTATATAAAAACGATTTTTAAGATAAAACTAGTAATTTTACCCGGCGCGTTGCGGCCAGAAAAAACACTATTATAACAAATAACCACCTTATATTTGCTTAGTGAATTAGATTTGGTATATTATTTACTATGTCAAAGAACCAATTTTAAAAAGCAGTTGAGAACATAAATATATCACACTTTTACTTTACTTTGTTTTGTTTTGATATATCAGGCTTTGAAAAAAAATCAAAGAATCACACATTGATGTAACTAAAATTTGACAATCTAATATTTAAACTAAACTAAGATCATTTTAACACGCCAAACAATGTGTTGCAAAATAGCAATTCAATAGTACGTAAAAGAAATTACACACAAATTAAGCCAAACACCCCAATTAAGATCACTCATAAAATAACAACAAAGTTTATATCAAACATGCTCAAATGAAATTAATTAGAGTTGAACATCTATTGGTTAATATCAAATCTCATACGTGAATTTGAGGTTTTTGATGTGCATTTTTCAAAGATCTTAATGCCAAATGGGTGTTTAGTGTGAACGTTCTTAGAGTTTATAACTTTCTAAGAAGTGCCTTAATCGAGAGTTCATTCGATCTCGTACTTCCCCATTCGCAATTGCATACCAATTGCAATTGCATTCCCTCTTCTCTGTCACAATCGGAATTACTTAACTGATTTATTTATAGAAGTGTCATAAAATAGTGTTCTTAACATAGGCCTTGCTTATTTTCCTTAGTTTTATATCCTTTGACATCAGTTTTAGACTTCTAGTGTGAAAGTCATACTTCTTCAATTTCATTCACATCTCTTTGATTACAATATTTCTTCCATCATCTTAGACTATGGTCTCCACAATAGCGTGACAAAGTGTATAAAAGGTAAATCTACTTCAGCACCTTTTCTTTTACTTATATATTTAAAGAACTACATGTTAATTTGTCACAATAATCACAATAATTTTTCTTGTCTGCAAATTAGGTACTCATTGAGTTTCTTAACTAAATCCATCTAAGTAAATAAGTTCTGTATTTCTCATAAATCTAAGGTTTCTTGATTGATTCGATTTATGTACGTAGATTTTTTTTGTTTTGATGACCGCGGGAACCCACTTACGTGGT
Organism: Mikania micrantha; assembly: GCA_009363875.1. Classification (NCBI taxonomy): domain Eukaryota; kingdom Viridiplantae; phylum Streptophyta; class Magnoliopsida; order Asterales; family Asteraceae; genus Mikania; species Mikania micrantha. The sequence continues at coordinate 90,228,206 of CM018694.1, forward strand.
AAACCCTCGGGTCCCTCCAATACCCGACTAACCGAGAGAAACATGTAAAGCACGGTCGCAAGTAACTGGGTCGGTGGTCTCCAAAAAAAATTGCTCAAAGTGACGATTTAACTATGTATGGAGAATTTTAATACATTTGAACAGATAATTTGTTTAAATATTGAGAGATTCAAATGCAAGTAAAAGATCAAATCTAGCAAACAATAAAATATCAAGTTGTCGCTTGAATTAACTCTATGTTATCTAACTGCAATATAAAAGTAAATCTAAAGCTTCATATACTATTTACTTGAAATCAAATTGGTAGACATAAACATTGCGTTTTAACCTTAACATTAAAATGTTCTTCATCAATTGAAACATCTTTTACGGTATCTAATTTGTAAATCCTGCAAATATGAGCAGTAATCATAAATCTCAAATTAAATATTAATTATATACATATAACTAAAAACAAAGTGAAGTACAAGTAAAGTGTTACACACATTTAGATTAAGTTACCTACCTCAAATTATATCAATGTTTAAATTAACTGCATCGTTGGCACGCCTCTTATTTGGAAGAAAAATTAGCACATAACTCACCAACTTATTGACAGTAACATCAAACATCATCTTTAACTGTGCAAAGAAAATTTTTTAGTTCATACAAACTTATGATTATTACCAGACAGATAAAAAAACAGGAAAAACTAAAAAAAAAACTAATATAACAGAAAAGCACACGCCAATATCATTTTCTTGCTATAGGATCTATAAAATAGAGTATTATGGCTATTAATGATGCTAGTTGTAACCTTTTGGTATGCAAGCTAGTACAATTTTGAAACTGAAAGGTGTGAATAATAGATCTAAATGAATATTTTATCTCTACCAAAAGCATGATTTTACTTATAAAAAGAACCATAAAATATTAAAATTGCACTTTAATACCAAGCACATACTTATAGTCATCGATAATACAACATGAAAAAAAAAACCGAAACAACAAATTGTTCATGAATATCTTCAGATTAATTCATAAGAGTAAGAATCAAGTGGCCGTGTATTCGAAATCATGTGAATATCAAATTGCATAACCATTGAAATTTATTATTTAACTGATTAAACATCATCAGAACTTGAATAAATTCCAATTCATAATTTGGATTTATTGTATTACATTCAAAAGATGAAATGAAAATTCAATCTATGTAAGAATTAAATTCAACCTTTAATAAAAAGTTGTCGTTTTCATCTCCGTCTGTCATTATCATGATATTCAACCGTTAATAAAAAGTTGTCGTTTTCATCTCCGTCTGTCATTATCATGATAACATTAATCAAAAACAGAACCACAATCAGTCATGAATCAGAGTTTCATATATAATCTATATGAACAAATATATAGATCAAGCAAGTGCATGAATGCCATGATCTTAGAGAAAGACTACCTAATCAAAATAGATTTATTTGAAAAGCAAATCAACGTTGATGAATTAGGATAGAAATTGAAGAGAAAATCAGACAAAAATTGGGGAAATGAAAACCATGTGGGAAGGATGAAGAACGGTACTTCTTGTTGAACAAATAGAGAGACACAAAGAAACCCTAAATCTACCTAAGAAACATGAATATATTATACATAAATCAAAGCACTTACGTTTAGGAGATCATGAACAAAAAATATAAAGAGCAATGGAGGGTGAGGGAGTCAATAGAGAATTTGCCCTCTTCGATCATCTTTTCCTTGCAGCGCAGATGAATTGATGTTGTTTTGGAGGAATTGAATTGTTTGGTGGTATGATGACGATTTTGTGGAGGAAGTTGGAGGAGACTTATCACGTGAAAAGAAAAGAATTAGAACGGTAACGGAAAAGGTATGACGGTTAAGAAAGATAACATAAAAGGAAGTTGTGGTGTGGTGGACGGAAACGGAGGTTTTAACGGAAAATCAACGCTAATTAAGATATATATAATATGTCTGGATTTAATTTATTTTTTAACATTTCATTTTTGAAATTGTATTAAAAACTATTTTTTATAGATAAATCTTTTTGTTTGAACTTCTAGGTTTTGTTTTTTTTAGGAAAAACGTTTTTATATAATTTTTATTTTCAAAATCTATTTTTAATATGAAGCTTTGATTTATAATTTATTAAAAAAATATTATTAATATAAAAATGTATACTAAAATCATTTGTTATTCTATTTAATTTAATTATTTAATATGAAAGAGAATATATAAACATTTAATATGAGAGGGAATTGGATAACATTGTTACAATGTGACACATGTCAAAAGTGGTTTAAGAATTTGACAAGTGTTGTTACGTGGATTAAAAATTTGACAAGTGTCATTGTAGTTACTTGTTTATTATAGGTAGAAGATTTTGTATTTAAGTTGACATGTTTAACATAATATATTACTGTTAAATGTTAAAACCATTTTAAATTAATTTAGTAAGCGAAACATTCACTATTCAGTGATTTTCTTTATTATTTTTTTAATTTGACGTAAATGAAAATATAAAACTTAATTATTAATTCATGAAAATTTTTTCTTCGCTATAATCTATAACTTCAAGATAATTAAAAATAATAATCATTAAATAACAATTAATATTCGTATATGTTACATTTGAATAACCTTACTTAAAATCAAGTAACACTTTTAACAAAATAGTACAGTTAAATAAATACAGTTTTGAAAAGTATTACAGTGGCTACAGATGGTGATCAAGAAACAAACATATAACCACCACAAGCCAAATGTCATATTTTAGAATCCAGATAGCATAAGAGAGTAAAGATTCATACACGTAGTTCTGAAGTAGTTATAGACACACAAATGATTAAATGTAGTGGTATAAAAATAGTTAGATTTCATAATTGATCAAACAAATGGAATAAAGGTCGATATTACAATTGCACCTGCAAAAAACTGGATAAAGAATTCCGTACCAATTAACCAGGTATATGGTTCAAATTTAAGCATATCACAAACCAAAATAAAATGCACATTTTGTGGGAAATTAAGCACAAAATGCAACATGCGCAAACACGATATTGACCTCAAAGATTGACTTTTACTCATTTATGTTAAAAAATCTTCTTATATTATTGAAATTTTAATTGATAAAACATAACATACCCAGTGAAATCCCACTTAAAAGTAGGGTTTGGGGTAAATTTTTATTGATAACTATTTATTATATTTTTTATGCATAATGTGTAATACACAGGATACTAACGTTGTAATACACATGATATTAACGTAGTAAAATAACAAGGTAAGACTCTTGTTTGTAGTGAAGCAAACTTACAACCCAAGATTTCACAAACAGCTTAAATTAGAAAACTATATTAACTCAAAATATCCTTACCAAATTAATATATACTGTAAAGGGAATACAGTATGCTGAGTAAAATAATTGGCAGTCAATACAGATTAATACCTATCTAAAAGCATTGGTTTTAAACAAGCATAGAGTTCATAAAAACTGCTTGAAACCAAAAGGGATACCCACAGGCCAAGTATGTTACCTATTTGATGCAGAGTACTGTATTTAACAGAACTCCTAACCCTCGTCTTTCAAACATATAACAGAATTAATTCATTATTCTAGTTTCTAAAAGTAATCATAGACAAACAAATGACCAGATGTAATTGAAGTATAAGTGATCAATCATAGGCGTTTCACCCCCAGCTTTTATTTCATTATAAGAAATTAAGAAGGCCAAAACAAGAGAATTTAAACATCTTGAACAACGATATCACCCGATTCTTTGGTCTAAAAATATAAACAAGTATCATCCACCAAATATCTATATGAGGAAACAAACAATGCAACCTGATTCCTAACAACAATCGAAACGACACTGCCAAGCAAAAAGGAAACAGCGTAGTTCCAACAAGTAATTTTTGACACAACTGAACAATTATTGTTGATAAGCAATGTTATAAGCAACCAATAACGCTAGTGGATATTATAAACTAACATCAAAGTAACATATTTTTACATTAATATATTCTTATATTTTGGCCCCAGTAAAAAGAACAAAAAAAAAAAACACAATTCACATATAACATATAGAAAAACTAAGCAAATATAAATCAATATCATTTCCCCAGAGTAACTAGGCGCACAAATGATCAAATCCAGCGGGAGATAACGTTGAGGATGATAAACCATAACAAATTTTAAAAAAGATGAACATCTTAAACCAACACATATTCCTCCTCAATCAGAACATTGAAAAAAAAATTTAACTAAACATGTCAAATCAACAAAATATCTTCTAGTTAAAACACAACTTCGGTAACTTTAGGCTCAAACGATGACTTTTCTTAAACAAGATGTCATGGGTGATCAACAAACCATCAATAGTAATATAGTCATAAACCATCAATAGTCTAAATCATTAAAACACAACTTCGGTAACTTTAGGCTCAAACGATGACTTTTAGTTAAACAAAATGTCATGGGTGATCAACAAACCATCATCATCAATAGTAATATAGTAATTGAAGTTAAATACCAACAAATAGCATAGGTTTCATAAGTGCATTATTTACCTATGCTGTCTCCACATCACCTATGATACCCAGCAAAGCGATTCTTTTCTTTCTCAACATGGCCTCAGTTTCAAAAAGTGCTTTCCATTTCTCATTCATTTCTTTCGACTTAGCTTCCCCAATCAAACTCAAACTTTCCTTCACCAATTTAACAACACCAGTAGGAAATTTCAAAGCAGTTGGGTACTCAGCTGTCAATCCAGCATTCCAATATGGATAAAGTGTCTCAAAATCCTCAATTTTTACCACCTTTTTATCATCTTCATCCTTCTCTTTCACTTCAAATTTCAGCTTAACTTTTGGAACCCTAGCTTTAGCTTTTGCAGTGGATCCACCACCAGCACTCACACTCTCACAGCCACCAATTCCCCATATCTTATTAGAAAGCTCAAACAGCTTACGTTCATGAGGCTTAAAAAGCACAGAATCTTCACCATTAACACTGATTTTCTCTGAATTGACTCTAAATTTCTTTTTCAACCTCCGAACTTTCTCATATAATTGGCTCTTTGAAGCATATCCCGGAATTAAATTCATGGTAAACTGATAGAAACCATCCATATCTGATAAGGGAGAACACCCTTTTTTCAATTGATAATCGATAAACCCCTGCAATAACAAAAGCTCATCGTCAACGCTCCAAACCCTTTTGATTACAGATTTTTTTTCCTCATCAGCATCCCCATTCGAGACCTTAATTTTCTTTTTGTTCTTGATCTCTGATCCGGAAGAAGGGCGTTTTGACGACGGTGTCTTCTCAGGGCTTTCGAAAGCATTTATCTTTTTCGAAGGTTTGATGACGAACTCTGAAGCAGTAGGCGATCTCACATCAGAATCGAATTCGAAGATCGAAGATGAGTTGAGGCTTATGGATTTAGGTTTTGCGGCCACAACTTTTGCAGGAACATGTGTTTGTTCTTCCGAATCTGACTCCAATTCCTCTTCAGATGATAATTCCGATGGTTTCGAAGTAGGGTTTTGAATTTTGGGTTTTTCAAGTGGGGTTTTTTTAGGTTCAGGGGTTTCTTCTTCAGATTCGTCTTCTTCTTCATCATCATCTTCTTCTTCTTCAGATGATGATGATGATGATTCGTGAATTGCTTTCTGTGTGATGATTTCTTGTTCGTCCTCTGTTTCATCATCATCTGACGAAGCAGAAGGGGGGTCGTCTAGAGGAGTATAACGCTTGGTAGCCATTAGTGATTGCTGTTCTGAATAATGAAAGATAAACGAAAGATTACCAGTGTTTGAAACAGGGCGTGAGAACCGGAAGCATAATTATGATTTAAAGGATGAAGATGTGAAAATTAGGGTTTCATTGTGGGCTCGAGGAGACCGTTCATAGTTTCGGACTTGCAAGTTGCAACTTTCAATTTCTAAAATTTGATAAACCCAGCATGTTTAGATGTGGCCGTGTGGTTAAAAACTTATTTATTAAAATAAGTGTTTATATAATTCGTTAGATATTTCTAATTTAACATATATATTTTTTTTATTTTTAAATGTCCCTTATAAAATTTTTCTAACATTTTCTAAATACTTCTTAACGTCGTTTTCTTCTAAATATCTTTAACAACGTTCGCTTTTCTACACGTTTTTTTGAAGTATACATTTTTTAAACTTTTTTACTTTTAACGTTTACTTTTTTACTATGAACGTTTTTATCATCTTTCGATTTTTCTAAACAAACATTTTAAAAATGTTTGGTTTTTTTAATTTTCATTATAACATCATTTGAATTTCTTAATCCTTACAATACGGGTTGTTTATTTAAGCTATCTTTTTAAATAATGCATTTTTAATTGTTAGGTTTCTAAACAGTTTAATAATGTTTATAACTAGAGGTGTAAACAAGCCGAGCCGAGCTGAATCGACCCCGCTGAATCGACCCCGGGCCAAGCATTGTTCGAGCTCGGCTCGTGAGACTTTTCTGAAGCTCGAGATCGAGCTTGGCTCATGTGTGATACTTAAAGAACCTGATATTTAGTAAACATCCACAGCAATGAACAATCGACACAGAAAGGGATGAACGATCGATGCCAAGATAGGAAGAACGATTGACGCCGAATCAGCGAACAATCACTCCAAATCAGAAAAGCCTCACGAGTTACGACTCACGCCATAATGGGAGGAACCGTTGATGAAGAACGAGAAAGGGATGAACAATTGATGAGCGTCGATCAAGGAAGTTTGTTAGGGTTTGAATGTTTGATGTTATGTGTCTGCTGATATGTAGATTAACACATTAGCACTTAATGTGTTTATTTGAATTATACTAGAAGAGGGTAAAATAGGTAATGTATAATATATGAAGTTATTTATTATAAAAAAGGGTTGGCTCGTTAAGGCTCGCAAGCCTTATCGAGTTGTGAATGCAAGGCTCGGGCCCCGGCTCGATAATCTAACGAGCCATGTTTCAAGGCTCGGGCTCAAGTTTATTTAGAATTGGGTTGTTTAAACTTTTTATCAATCTGATTTCGAGTATCTCACAAATTGTATCTTTAGATTTTTTTTATAATACCCTTTTTATAACATCCTTTTTAAGACAGACAAGTTGGTTTTCTTAAACTTCTTTACTAAACCATTTGGTTTTAAACATCTTCTTTATATAATTTCTTAAGACCGTTTAGTGTTTTAAATGTCTTTTACATGTTTTATAATCTTTTTTACAATGAATATTTGTTTTTCTAAACAACTCTTGATTTTTTTAAACATTAATTTAAAATTTTTTCGGCTTTTTCAATGTTCATTTTAACATAATTTGAATATCTTAAACCTATTTAAAATGTTTGAATTATAAGCTTTCTTTCTAATATGTAACACCCAAAACATTTACACGCTTACACGTGTCAAAAATAGGTCCCAGTTAAGTTTTAACTCAAAACTTTATCAAATATTTATACGGAAGCGTCAAAAACCTTTTTTTTATGTAATATGTACTTAATTAGTTACTAATTACATTTTAAAATCATCATACAATAGCTTGTATGAAAACCCAACAACCAAAATTTACCAAAACGTTTGAACATTCAACTTACACGCTCGATCATGAGCTTTAACGCATCATCTACCTCCGACCTGCAAACACCACATATAATTTTACCATTAGTTCATAAGAACTAAGTAAGATTATCCAAATATAAGTTAGGGTTTGAATCGGAAGGGTTCTAGCCTTAAAACGCGTTTAAAACGTCAAAAACAAACAAATCTAGATTTCCCGCGCCGTAGGCTACAGCATTGCCATAGCCTACAGCCCAGTGGGACAGAACCTTGTTGCTGGAGCCTCTAGCAAACCCGTAGCCTACAGCCCTGGGTGCAGGTTTTCTTCCATTTCGCGCGTTTTGACCCTTTTTAACCGCTTTCGATCGTTCCAAACCACACGAAACTAAATCCCAAGTTCCCAATACATATTATATGGAGTATCAACTCCTCAATTTCAAATCATTACATATCCAAACAAAATTGGATACCAATTAATTCAATTTGTGAATCAATTCACTCAAACGGGTCCAAATTTCAAAATCAAGCAATTAACACTATGACCCTTCCAAAACTTAATCCAATGATCCACAAACATATCATATGGATTATTATTATGTTTGGATCATAATAAAATGAATTCAAACATACAAATGCACACCAAACCTAGTTTATGCATTATTTTCCCCAAACGGGTCAAAATCACCAAAAGTGATTTAACTCATAAATTTTCCTTCCATATCAACTCGTTTGGTTATTCAATCGATAACCAAACATATTTCATCAATAATTACTATAATGTTCACCACTAAGGTACTTTCATTATAGATTACAAATCAACTCTATCAATTAATCAAAGTTCAACCAATTCAAATCAATTAAACCACACTCATGTGGCAAATTGATATTCAACATAGTTATGATGTTCTCACCCAAGTACTTCCATCATAACTTACCAAATTTACTTCCACATTCAAGTGGTGAAGTAATCAACAATCTCATACTATGATGTTCACACTCTAGTCCTTCCATCATAGATTTTATATCAACCTACAATTCATAGGCTTATAAACATTTATAAACCATGATTCTATGATATTCATCCTCCGATACTTCTATCATAGATTTACCAACCAATTTACATTCAATTCAATTACACAAGTCATAATTCAAACATTATGATCTTTATGCAGTTTAACTAAATAAAGTCAAACATAACAATCAAACCAATTTCAATTATGAACCAAACAATTCATAATCAATCCAATTCAAATATGAATTCATCAATTCATAACCAATTCCATTCAAATATGAATTCAACAATTTATAGTCCATTCAACTTAATTAGTGGACTACACATAATCAAAATCCCATATTTTGATATATAGACATAGTTTGACCAAATAAGCCAAACCACACAATCAACTCAATTACTTTATGAATTTAACAATTCATATCCAGTTTATTTCAATTGTGAGACTAGCTCGTCAATTAACACTCAATGTAATTGAAATTAATTACCACTCAAACATAAATTCAATATGCACAGTTTGACTAAATAAGTCAAACTACACAATCAACAAACAACACCTATGAACCAAACCATTCATAGACAACCCAATTCAATTAGTAGACTATTACTACATCACAAATATGGTGTTTAGCAAGTTAGATAACTTACCTTAGCACTAGGATTAGAGATTAACAAATGATGGTTTGTCTTCTCTTTGACTTTCCTTTGCACTTCCAATACCACCCACCTATTTCATATCAAATTTCAATTCTCTTAACTATCATTCTAGTTAAGATTTACATTGACTTATCTAAGTCAATTCATTTACTCTCAAATTCTCTATTTTACAATGATAATCACTTTAAACAAGTTTCATGATTCACTTCACCAACTTTGACTAAAAATCAAACTATTGGCATTTCTACAAACACTTTGTGTGCATCAATCTATTACACTAATCTCTATAATGTTTAAACATTAACCAATCCCACTCAAAATCACCAATTCATCATTTTTATATAAGATTAATCAAAATTGATGCATCACACAATCAAAACCATGCCTTCAACCTTCCTACTAGTTGATAAACACTATCATATGAATTTTCTCTTAACTTCTCAGGTTACCCAAATCCATACCAAATCAAATTCAACCAAATATCATATCAACTAGTAGTTTGATTGTTTTAAACTCATAACAAATATCTATTCATGATTTCTAACTTATTTAAACAACAAATTTCAAGATTTGAGCAAAACTCATATCTTGTTCATCTCAAGAAATCATGACTAGCATCAAATTAGGAATCACAAATCACTTACATGATGTTAGTAATCACTAAGGATAGTGATTTAAGCTTCCAATCTTCGATTTGGACCACGAATTTTACAAGATTAGAAACTAGGGCTTGAGTTTCTTCTCCTCTTCTTCTCTTCTTCACCACGTAAAACACACACACAACACACTAGAAATATCTAGTAATGTTGACTCAAGTCAACACTTATTCACCAATTTTTTTTCAAGTTTGAGAGATTGGCAACTCCCATCCCTCAACTTATCAAACTTTATAACCAAGTTAACTAACTTATTTATTTAATTTAACTTACTAACATAATTCAAATACTAGTTAAATAAATATTTAACTTACAATTTCACTCGTTAAATTATATTATAATAATTTATCAAAACGGGTTGTTACATAATAATATATTTTTTGTAACACCCTAACCCAGCTAAGCTTACATGTCATCATTACATAACTCAAATAAATCATAAATTCATAGTTTGACTAAAGAAATACAAATACCTAATTACACTATTTATTTTTCTTAATCTATTGAATCTTTCTAATCTCTTGCTTCTTTTCACGCATTAAAAAAAATTAGTTGTTTATATGTATTAAAATCTCGATCTCCTTTCTATAAAATTTTGTTATCGTGCCTTTTCACTTTAAATTTCTAATTGTTAATTAATAAAATCAAATTGAAAAAGATAGAACTGATAGTTTTAAGTTTTAACCTGCTTCAAAACCAAAATAAAGTTTGTTATTCTGGTGACACCCCTACCTTACGCTATGCCATCACTCTTTTTCTCTTTATATATAATCTTAGCCCATTTGGTAGCCTATTTAGAAAGAAGGTCTGGGTTTAAATTCAAACAAAGGAGGATTATTAGGTGTAATTTAGAAGTAGGAGTTGATAATTCAACTGTAAAAAAAAAAATTAAACTTAGATGGTCTTTGGTTGTAAATTACCTTCTTCTTCAGTGTTGAAGCGTATTGTCAACCACGACTCAACATGGGGAACAAAAACCAAGAAACTAACGTGTTGGGTGCACCTGAAGCGATCAGATATGGTGATGGACAATTGGACATGATGACGAATCGAGAATGCTGGAACCCCAATTTCAGAAAACCGAAAAGGATCCGAGAACAATTGCAAGAGAGTATTCAGTTTTCACCTTTCTTCACCGATTCTTGAAATGAATGCATTTGTCTATTTCTGGTCAGTGATAGAATGTGCGATTGAACTGTTTGATCTTTAACAAGAATACATTGGTACTTTGCTTGTTTATTCCTCGTTTATTTGAACAGTCTTGTTAATTTTATACATTTAATTTTGATTATGATTTTGAAACGGAGATATTTTCTTTTCCATGTATGTGAGTTTCTTGATTTTGGTATCTTGAGTATCTCTTATAAATTGTATGTATTCTTTTTTCTTTCAATTTTATACATGTTTGTACGTAGGCAAAATTACATGTATAAGAAAGTTTCTGGCGTTTAGTTTCAATTTTCATATTAAATGTGAAGAACCGATTTATGTTTATTATTAGATTATTAATTATTTTTCGTATACTTGATCTGATTGGGTTCTTGTTTGTTTTCTTGAATATACAAACATGTCTTGTGGGGTGACATATGTATAGTTCTTGATAAGTATATTTCATGCCAGACGCTTATACCAGGGCGTTTGCTGTTCAAAAAAATTCAAACATGTCTTGTTTAGTATATTTCATAAAAATTCCTTAATTGCTTGACATGTGTATAGTTCTTGATTACATTAACATTCTATGTGTCTTTTTGATATAATGTGACAAGAATTGTTGAGATTGTGATCGTAGTAAGAGATATGCTACCCTTTTTGTAACAACTTAGATTTGATCTTTTTTCCAGGTACCAAATTGACTCATGTCAAAAGGCTTTACTGGAGAACATTATTGTGCATCTGGGAACAAGTTGTGGCAACAGTGCAACAGCCACATTGCTGTTTTTTTAGTTCCTGAGATGTGCCAATTGAAGAACTCAAAAAAGGGTATTTTTATTTTTCTTGCTCGGACGGAAGTTCTCTTAATTAAGCAGATTTTTTTTATTCATATTGTTTTTATTTGATAATAAGATATAGAATAGAGTGTTTGAATGTGCTCATGTTGATTGATGTTATAATAATCAAATATTCAGATGTCTGAGTGTTTGGCAAACTTGATCATAAACAAGGAACATCCTTCTAAAAATTACTTTTATGTATTTAAAGTGGTTTATGCCATGAATGATGTCTTTTGTTTAACTTTGAGAGGTTTTTCGCCTCGACTATTTGGCCTTGTGCCCTTGTTGATAACAGTTAATTAACCAATATATTCCCGATTTGAATGGTCAAAGTTATACTTGATTGGCAATTTGTAAATGATTGTGTGTATCACAAACATAATATTAAAACACAAATCCACATAATTAATTGATTGTGATGAATTTTTGTTAGCATACTTTCTTTATGCAGTAAGCAAACACCATTAAAGATTATATAGTTGCAAAAGTTGGAATCTATTGCGGTAGTTCAAATCATTTGAAGCATCATCATGACTGGGAGAAGTAAATGGAACCATTTGAGGTTTGTTACCTCAATACATTTTGTCCGTTGAAACTCATGAAATTGCCATTTTGTTGAAACTAGCAACATTTCACTATTACAGCGGCTTGTTTGCTCTTTATCATGTTACAGACAACACTTCATCTTGATTAAGACTGGAAAGATTATGCTGTCTTGTCATTACTGACAAATATATCTTTTATGAAAATTATTGTGCAGGTCCTTAGAATTACCCCTCAAATTATGTTACATAACTCATCTCATTGCTTCTTAGGATTCAGCATATTGATCTTTTGACATTTGATGAGTGTCATTATGCTCAAGTTGAAAGCAATCATCCGTTTGCTGAAATTATGAAGGTGAACCCAAAAATACTTTCTTGTTAATGTGGTAATTATGATTATATATACAATATTAATATAAAAAATAAATCAATTTTTAGTAGAAATGATTGAGGTTGTGTGCATTAAAAATAAACTTTGGATGACCCGTTTGAGATAAAATACAACAGAAATTGACACATTAAATGGTTTGAAATTGCCATTGTTAGTTGTTTCTAACATTTGTTCGGGCTTATGATATATGATTGTTTAACGTAAACACCGTTTTCCAATAATGCAGATATTTTACAAATCAGATGTTGCTAAGCACACTTGTATTTTTGGTATGACTGCATCACCAATATTTGGGAGAGGTAATGTGATCCTGCTTCCCCTATGATCCATCGTTCTATACTTCAAGGGGTATGTTGGACATTTGACAAGTTGTCAAAACATTTCATTTGACTTTTGCTTGCCACTTATTGGTTTAGGTGCATCCATTAGTAGTCTTGAGACCTTAATGCTAAGGTCTGTTACCTACACCATCATTAGATTCATAATTACATGTTTTTATGACTGAATTAAATTCCTTGTTTCGTATAACAATTAGATGATTTTTAGGTTTATACAGTTGAATCAAGAGAAGAGCTTGACCAATTTGTGTCATCCCCTCAAATTAACTATTATTATTATGGTATGCTGCAAATGATTCCCTAATCCTCATGTTACTTATTGTGGTATGCTGCAAATGATTCCCTAATCCTCATGTTACTTATTGTGGTATGCTGCAAATGATTCCCTAATCCTCATGTTACTTATTTAGGGAAGCTTGAAAAAATAAAGACTGAGGTATTTTTTTTATGTTCTCTCTGTTTTTTTGAGCTAGTATTTTGTTTGATCAGACAATTCCCCCCTTGCTGGTATAAGTATTGATTAAATTAAATTTTGTGGATACAGAGTATGCTTGCTTTGATCAAGGAATTCAAGAATTTTTCTGTCGTTGAAAACATTAAAACAGCCCTCCAATGTCTTCATTGCAATATAGGGTTTTGTCTTGAAAATCTTGGCCTTTGGAAAGCATTACAGGCAAGTTTTTATGGCATTTTGTTACTTCTCTTTGTTAAATATATGCATTTGCATGGTATTAAACATATGCAAAAAATTAACTTTTTTCTTTTAAATGTTGAATGATCTAGTTTTTCAGAGGGGCTAATAAATTTAATTATTCTTTTGGTTTGTCAAAAGGTGACCTTGTTGAGAGAAATGATGTTATTGAGCAAAATGTGCAATGCAGTGATGTTTTATGTGGCAGTTATCTATCACTAGTTGCTGCCTCCTTTTTGACTCAATGCAAAAAAGGTAATGTAACCATTTTTAATAGGTCATGGAACTACTAATCTGATTATCTTTACTCAACTTGCTTATCCCTCCTTTTACCCCCATTTGTTTTGGGAGAAAAAATGTATTTTTTTGCCACCTTTTCTCAGTTCTTAATAGTTATATTAGGAAAAAGCTAATTGTTGAAACTACAGATGACATATATTCTATTTGCTACAATTGCGTGGTATAATTAGGCATATCATATCTTCTTGTTGTTCTTCTGTTTTGCTTTGTGTTCTTCTGTTTTAGTTTTATGATGTTACATGTTTCTCTACGTGAGTTACAATGTTCGTTTGTATGCATGTGCTTGCGCTTGCGCATATGTGCAAAAAAAGGCAAAGAATATATGTATATATAATTTTCATAATAATAAAAAAAGGCAGTAATGTGGCATGTTTGAGTCAAGGGTAAAGTTTGCCTTCATTTCACTTTCCAAATTCACTGATTAGTGAGACTTTACTGGTTTGCTTGTTTGTTTATTCTGATTTTTGCTGTTATGTTCTTCAGCCTCTAAAATTTAAAGGAAGTGGAACGAATAGACAGCTTCTTTGCATCATTTGCTAAGACTTTCAATAGGCATGATTGAGTAAGTGCATAATTCTCTCAACAATTATTGGCATGTTTCTCTGTTGAACTAAATTTTATGCTTGTGAAGTTTTACTTGTTCGTTATTGATTTAAAATAGTTGAAGAAAGACTTCTTGTGATTCTCCTAAAGTGTGAATTTTTATTGATAGTTTCCACCTTTTTTTTCTTCAAATAACACAACTTCAAACATCAGTTTTGTCATCACTACAATTGTCTTTTGACATTTATATTTTTACTTGTGATGGAATAACTTTTTTTGTTTGACTGTAATAGTCCAGAAGGCGTGGAGAAGCTATGTTCTGATCTAAGTGTTGAGCACACTGATGCCAGAGTGTTGATGCTTGCGTGGTATGTTATCGGCTATTTTCAAATACATTGAACTTTTAAGGCAATTCACATGTTACTGGTTGAAATATTCCAGGAAAATGAATGCTAAGAAGCAGGGATATTTTACACAGGTATGCCACAGGTGTTTGAAAATTTAAGTGTTTCATTCTTTTTATTTGTTAATGGTGGCAAAAGTATATATGTGTCGATTCTCGAGAAGCAAAAGTAAAACTGAACGAATTTTAACGTTATATTACTTAATTTTTTTGAAAATAATGTTAAAAGCGTTGGGTTGGTCAGTTAATTAGGCATCATGAGCTGAGGGTCTCATTAGAAACAGTCTCTCTATTCCTATGAGGTAGAGGTAAGGCTGTCCACATCTTACCCTTCTCTGACCCTACCTTAGCTTTGCTAATGGTGGGATATACTGTTGGTAGGTAAAAATCATTTTTTTTTCTTCCAATGTATCTCAAGAGCTTGTATTTTGGAAGTCTGTTGGAGATAGGAATTGATTTACACCCTTCATTGATATAACATTATGTAAACTTTTAGCATCTTTCTAATTTGTCTATACAAGATAAAACAACTAAACAAATGATTGGTTGAATGAAAGTTTATTATTAAAGTAATCATTGATCTGGTACACACTTACATGACTAATAACACATATCAATATCTAAACACACATTCAATATTTAATGCTTGTTTTATCAGGATGAGTGGCGGACGGGTCTAACATCACTGCATGCTGACACTCTTAAAAAGCTAAAGAAACAATTATCCCACTTGCAGAAACAGGTAGTATTTTTTTTTTTTCATTTTTAGTTGCATGTAAAAACTATTGTTTCAACATCTTGTTGTTCATGTTCTTGAGAAGGTGGCTAAAATTTCTATCACTTTTCCTTTCATTGCTGCCTAAACTGGTAAGCTCCACGAAGTATTTTATATTCCATCTTAGCATCATTCTAATTTTTGTATTGTGTTCTTATATATTTCAGAAAATAAACAAAAGAACCTAGATATTGAGACCGCTTGTGTATTGCTCGATCTTGTTTTAGGCCCCAATTTTAATCTACAGGTTGACTCATTCATCAAATACTTAAAAGGTCTGTAGTTAATTATGCATTTACCTGTCTTTTTATCAAGATACTATTTAACCATCAAGCAAATGCATTTTCTTTGTATTTGTTAGATTCAGAAAGAATACAAGGTTTTGAACATGGAACAGTGGATGAACTTTTACAGGTTTCGCCAGGAGGTAACGAAACGTGCTCAAAAGTTTTTAATTTATATGATCATGGGCAATCTGGTCATTTCATACTATACAGATAGAGTTTCCACTTTTCTCCACATTTTTAATGATTTATTTTAATAAAAATGAAATACATTCATTAAAAATAAAAAATAAAATTACATTAAAATTTAAAAGGATATTACATTAAATTAAAAAAAAAACCACAACTATTTTAAAAAATAAGCAACAACGATTAAAGACAATTAAAATACTAGTTATTCGAGTTATTGGCGTGATATTGTTGCGATAAATGCTCCAAATGCTTGATAAGGTCGGCTCGAAGGTTGTCGTGAGTTGTTCTTGATCGCAGCTGATAAAGAATGTCTTCTTCTGGCTGTTCATCGCTAGGAGGGTCCCCTATGTGTTCTGGTGATATTGCTTGCCCAGTCTATTTTAAAATCATATTGTGTAGAATGATACAAGCATACATAATTTTTCGTAACCTTCGTGGATGCATTTGCTTTGCGGGACGATGCAATATTTTCCACTTTCCCTTCAAAACACCGAAAGGTCTTTCAACGTCCTTCCGTGCTGCTTTTTGTGCTCTCTTGAATCGAAGACGTTTTGAATCATTCTCGGGAGGATGTTGCAACGATTTCACTATAATTGCCCAACTAGGATAAATCCCATCACCAAGATAATATACAAGCTTGTATTCGACGCCTTAACCAACCATAAACGGGCACTTTGGGGTTGATCCATCAAGTATGTTGCTGAAAACATACGAATGATCAAGAACCATTGTTAGAGCCGGGAGGTCCAAAGAAAGCATGCCAAAACCAAGTGTCTTGTGATGCCACCGCTTCAAGCATCACCGTCGGAACCTTGTAATCACCCCGTGAGTATTGTCAGCGCCATTCAATCGGACAATTCTTCCAAACCCAATGCGTACAATCTATACTTCTCAACATCCCCGGGAATTTGTGTCTTTCAAAATGAGTTTGGTATAACAACTGAACATCATTGTAAGTGGGTCTTCGAAGAAAATTCTTTTGAATACAAACATATAACACCGTCACAAAATTGGTTGAGGCTTTCACGCGACGTTCTTTCAGACATTTGTAAATACTCATCAAGAGCATCTGGAGCGTCACCGTAAGCTAACTGTTGTATCGCATACGTGCACTTTTGAAGTGCAGTAAAACTTTGATGACCTCTTGCATCAAACGTTGTTTGAAAGTATTGGTAATTCATTTCAATGTCGCCTAGTGCCTAAGATACGCAAAAATAAATCTCTAGGCATACGAAATCTTCTTTCAAATAATTCCGGGGTGAATGTTGGGTTGGATTCAGTGCTAAAATAATGATCAAAAAGTCTTTTGTGTGATTCGACACAATCGTCCCGATATACCTTTTAAAAAATATTGTAACATATATATTGTAAAAAACATAATAAAAAAACAAATATACTAAAAAAATTGTTTATACATTCTCGAAGAGGATGCGGTGGATCCATTCTCGTCTAAGCTCGTGGGCACAAAGGTTGACAAAAACTGAAAGTTTTGTTGTGTGATATTGATCTCGTATTCTTCAGAATTTGATGATTTACTATCAAATGGTGGAAGCTCAAACGTGAACTGATCCATTTGTTTAAACTTTATAAAATTTGATTGTAGAATGAAGGAAGAAAATGATAAAGAGTGAGTTTTGATGTAAAAAATGGTGATATTTAGAGTTTGAATTTTTTTTTTAATATAGCAACGGTCAAATTTTTGCTTTCTCCCACGTCTGATCTCAATCAGTGACACAACCCCACTTTCCCCCGAGCCGATTCCGAGGGTACGGTGTTCCCGACCGGCCCCGGTTCGGTGAATTCTTCCCCGGCCTTTTCCCGACTACCACTCCGAGTCCCCTTACAAGGTAATTAATATATATATTAATTTGCAAAGATTCCTTTACTCACATAAAACACTATTCACTTTTTTATGATTGTGATGCATGATGTACAACATATCAAAGCAATCATATATACATACATTACATGTATCTATCCAAAAATTGGAGAAGAAAATGGAGCCGCCGCAATTTCGTCCATTTCCATGCGTTTCATTTTGATATAATTTATATTTTTCATTAATAACCCTGAACTATGAACTCTTATTTTTAAATCTCCTTCTCACTTTACTCACGTATTTTTAATACTCAAATGATTTTAACACGTCATTAGGTTGTCGGATAAAAGTCATTATTATGTTAATTTGATCGCAGTAGCCTCATGAACGTTTATATAAATTTCGAACCCAAACGGTCACAGAAATTTTGCGCGTTGTTCACATGCCTATAACGCATCCGTACATTATCAAATATTTGTATCGTTTATCTCATTTTGATCGTAATTAGTTCACAAACGATTTAGATTTAATAATTTTATAAACCATGAGTATTATATATACTACATATATATACAATTTAGGTTTAATAATTTTACAATATTTGTATCGTTTATAATTTCTACATTTACGCAAGGCCTTTTTTTTAAGTCTTCACTTTGCTCGCATATTTTTAATGTTCACATGATTTTAACACGTCGTTAGGTTATCGGATAAAAGTCATTATTATATTAATTTGATCGCAGTAGCCTCATGAACGTTTATATAAATTTCGAACCCAAACGGTCACAGAAATTTTGCGCGTTGTTCACATGCCTATAACGCGTCGGTACATTATCGAATATTTGTATCGTTTATATCATGTTTATCGTAATTAGTTCACAAACGATTTTGATTTAATAATTTTATAAACCATGAGTATTATATATACTACATATATATACGACTTATATTTAATAATTTTGTAATATTTGTGTCGTTTATACATTCAACGTTTACGCAACGCCTTTTTTTTTAAGTCTTATGTGATCACATTCTTTACTATTAAATGAGTTCTTAATCTTCAACTCTTAGTTTCAAAGCTTACGTTATAGATGTTGTATAGGGTTTTTTGTTTTTAGTTATTTCAATCTGTAATGGGACTATAACTTTCAGTTTATAATAAATTGAGATGTGTTGCTTAATGGTTTTGAAATTTCATACAATTGATAGAGTGTTAATTTTTGCAAAGCAACTGTGATCTAGGTATTAATGTTTTTATTGTACACGATTTTAACCTCATGTTCTGTTGGTTGTTTTTACGTCAGTATATCATACCCCGCCGCAACGCGCGGGTCCTATATACTAGTTGTTATAATTAAATTTAAACCTGATCATTGCGGTGTAAATCTGTCCTGGGTATCCTTTCCCTGGCAGGAATCTGGGTATAAAGCTGGCGTTTACTTACAAATGTCAGTTTTGGTGATAAAAACCGTTAAGTTTTTAAACCTAAAAAAAATTGGGTTTGAATAAACTAATTTAATTTAACGTGGACCACATATTTATTTTTAAGATTTCAAATCAATAGGGTTTAAGGGTTTTTCTCTAAGATCGGGTTTTCACATGTAACTTATTTATGAAAAAGTTTATAAGTTAAAAAAAAGTTTGATAATGTCAAAAGGACCTTTTGTTTTAACTTTTTTAGTAAGGTTAAATTTTTTTTTTTTAAGATCTAATTTATAGCTTTTTGAAAGACTTTAACTTTTTAATGAAATATGTTAAAACATAATCCAAACAGTTTTCTACAAGCTAATATAAAGTTTTTAAATAATGAAAGGTTAATTCAATCACTTTTTTAAAATTTTCATTAGATTTTAAAAAGTCATAAGTTAATAAACATTTTTGACAAAATGTTCTTTTAAAAACCAAAGTATTCCCTCTTAGGCTATGGGGTATGCTCCATTACCCACTCACTCCACCTATGCGCCACGTAGGAACTCACCACAACCACTCACCCCACCATTTTGGTGGAAATGTCCCATTATCCGCTCACTCCACGTCATCATTCCTTTTTAAATTAAAATGAGATATAATTAATAAAAAAAATTACAAATTAATAAAAAAAATTACTAATTAATAAAACGATTTTCCATAAATGTTCAATCAAATCGGCTTTAAACGATTTTCCATAAATGTTCAATCAAATCGGCTTTGAGGTTCGCATGTGTATCCTCGTTACGAAGCATTCGACGGTTTGCTTGTTTTTCTTCGTCGTTGATCTCCACATGCTCCAACAAATTCGGATCGTCTTCTTCATAAAATTCACATATCGCTCGACCGTTATCTTCGATTATCATGTTGTGCAGTATCACACATGCGTATAACCCGTTTCGGATCCGACTTGGCTTCCAAGCTCTTGTAGGGTGTTGAATCATGTGCCACTTATGTTTTAGAACGCCGAATGCTCGTTCAATATCTTTTCTTGCCCCCTCTTGAAGATTTTGGAAATACAGACGTTTATCATCTTCAGTTTGTCGTGTTGTAAACGATTTCACGAAAGTAGCCCATTGCGGATAAGTTGTCTGATGATGTCGAGAGTAAGTTGTGCGGCTTCGATTAAAAAATCTTCTCATTCGCTAAAATCGTCATCTTCCCGTAAAAACTCCATTTTTATAAAAATACTGATTTTTTGTTTGATTTTTTTTGTGTGATGTGAATATTAAAGAGTGTATGATATGAAGAAAAAATTATGTGTGAGATGGTTGTATATATAGGTTTTATTTAAAAAAAAATTTTATTCAAATGAGCTAACGGTCGAAAATGCTCCACAAGGGAGCCGTTGCTCCAGTCACGCCATCCTCCCACGCCCCATTGACGCCCATAGGGGGGCGGTGTGCCACGCCCTCCCACGCCCCCATTCACGCCCACTCCCCTGACATACCCACTAGTCTTACACACACAACAACACCAAATCACACATCCACCAAATCACACATCCACAACATCATTTCTTCCTATTTGAACGTGGGTGAAGCCAAGCAATCGAGCCTCATTTGATCATTGTAACAACTATACAATCGTAGGTTATATTAATTAGAAAATTAACCCTATTTTTATATTATAAATTATACAAACTTTAAGCCTATCTTCCCTTCTACTATTTCTCGCAAAAATATAAAATATAAAATATAAAATTAACATTCTTTTACAAATGGAATCAAAGAAATATATCCTTTCAAGACATAAATCATGCAAAGAGAATGTTGATCCGGACCAAAACAAACAAATTCCATGATTTCCATCCTAACATGTGCTAACAAAATATCACTTTTTTTTAATGACAAATTTGTCATACTTTTAAATTATTCCTAGATAATAAACTTATTGCTTGGATTTGAACCAGATGCTCCTATCCGAAAAGAAATGCCCCTATTATCTAACTAGACAAAATATTTTTATTCAAGTTGCATCTAGTCAAGTTACATTTTCACCCTACCATATTGTTTCGTATATCATGACCCAATTCCAAACCCACACTACCAAACCAATCATTTCTTGATCCAATATGTTTCATTCATGACTCGAATGATGAGGAGAAAGAGGGTAAGTTGTAATGGAAGATGATAATGGCGAGATACATGTTCTATGCTTCTACCTTCAACAAAATTATCACGACGTGTGAAGTGGGTACCTTGGTGCGAAGAACTCGATGGAGCCAATCGAAACATTGACCAACTCAATTTCAAATGAAAGGATTTAAATACAAAGATGAACAAGTTCAACAATATCTACATACAAATAGTAATATGTTGTTAATTTGTGTTAACTTATATTCGTTTATTGAATTTTATTTTTTTTGTTAATTTTTAGATCAATTGTTGGTAAAACATAATGATTAATGAATATATTATAAGGGTTATTCTAAACAACTACAAGGTCATGTCTGGCAAAGAAAGGGTTTTTTCATTTAGTAACATTTTAAGTGATGGGTTTGAAGTTTGAAGGCCAATCTAAAAAAATAATAAAAACCTCCGAGTAAGGAATTTATACAGGCTTAAAAGGAAATAAAGTGATCGATTTGTATAGCAAAGGTAATGAGAGTTGGTTGATATCATCACCAACTATAAAGTGATGAAAAAAAACTTGAAAGATTGATAAAAAAAAATTCAAGATAAGGTGGTAGAAGGAAAAAAAAAAATTTGACAATGTATATGATGTGAGAAGAGTGCAAACACTAAAATTTTACGTTCCGAAATCATATATGTAACTTTTACTAAAATGTACAAGAGAACTTGCAGAGAAGTGGGTTTGGCCTTAAAACCTTTAGGGGTTTTTTTTTCTCGTTTTTTTAGGTTTATTTATATACTAGGTCAATACCCCGTGTATTACACGGGTTAAATAAAAAAATAATAATTAGTCAATAATAATATGATTAATATTTATATAGTTTAATAAATAAGTAATAAAATAATAATATTATTTATTCACACACTAAGTTTATTAAAGTTTGCTTTTTTGAATATTTCGTTTTGAAAAACAATTATTAAATATTTATATTTCATAATAATTTGGATTCTAAAAAAATGTACTCTTTTAAAATTAATATATTTTTTAATTTAAAAATGCATAAACATATATTTAATATTTAATATCATTATTATTGAATATGGTGCATTTAATAGGAAAGAGATGCGAGAAAACTTTTATAAGGATAGTCTAGAAAAGTAACATGTAACACCTTTTATTTTGATTTATTAGTATAGATAGATTTCATTTTTAGGTTATTGCAGGCGTTTTTCTTTAAATTATTGAAATTATGTTTTGATGTTTTTAATTTCTTTATTTAATTTCAACGGAAAAAATCTAAGGTTCAACCGTGTTCAATGTTCTTCCTAATGAGTTTAATTGAGTTGGAGAGGACTGGAGTAATTTTAATTGAAGTCTCATTATACTAGAACGTGTCAGAATACTTATGTTGCTTAATCATTGATGTATCACAAGAGGAGGGGAGGTTATAGAGGAGATGTGAAATGAATGATCATATATAGCCTATTATATAGAAAATAAAAACCACATCTGAATGGAACCAAATGTCTGAATGAAGGTCTGAACCATTCAGACTTGAGATGGAGTCTGAACCATTCATACTTGAAGGGAGAGGCTGGTGCTTGCTGGTCGACCGCGGCCCGCACCGCACCACCACATTGCCGACCGCAACGCACCGTCGCGCCCGCACACAGCGCATCAACTGCATCGGTAGGGTTTTGTTGATTCAGAGGTCGATGGTTCACACCATAATGGACGGCTCAACAGGTGGGGGTGGCTAGGGTTTTGAACAAAAAAACATTTGTTATTTGTTATTTTTTATTTTCATTCAGACGTGGAATTAAACCGTCTTAACCGGTTTAACACTTAATGGTTCAGACCTACTTAACTATTCAAACATTTTAACCATTCAGCACTTAATTTTTCAGACTCAACCAACGACCACTTAGTGTGATTACATATCGCGCATCACATACCACCCCCATAATTTTTTGTCTTTCATTTTCCAAACAAAAGTGTACCTTTGGCCAGGACGTTTAAGATTTGATTTGGACATTTATGATGACGTAGGTTTGAATCCCATGGCCTTTAAGCTTTTGTTTCTTATTTGTGATTTCTTGTCCTTTTAATATTTTATATTTTCTTTTGTTGAGCTACCAGTTTAAAATATTTTATATTTTTATTCTAATCTGTATAATCAATATGTCACAACTTCATGCTTTTGCTTTTAGTAATAACATCACTCTGCAACATGCCAACATGTTGTAGCACACATGACACAATTTTATTCGTTGTTTGGTTTTTTTCTTTATCTTTTTCTTTGTTATTTTTTATTTTTTTCATGTCATAAGTATATGTTAAATATATATCTATGCACACATGCACAATCAAATTTAATCTGATTTGATGTAGAGAACAGATTTATTTTTAAGATTTCAAATAACTAACACATATATAAGATTTAAAATTTTTCTTTTTATGATTGAATTTTCACATGATACAACCCTCGTGTGCATGTGTGTATGTATGTATGTGTGTGTATATGTATGTATGTTAGTTAGTTTGTTTGTGAAAATAAATATTGCTTTTTGAACACATACGTGGGTCTAAAATCATAGCCGTAGGGGTGTTGATTGAGTCAACCGTTCAGGTTTCAGGTTAATTGAGTTTTTCCTTAAAAAATTGACATGCAACTCGACCTTAATAACGTTCGGGATTTCGGGTTTGGTTAGTCGGGTTAATATTTATTTGCCAGTACCATGACCCAATTTTAAATTGCTACAAATAATACATGTGCCAAACGGCCCAAACATATAATTCAATGGAAAATGTGTTAGATAAAAAATTCCAAAAAAATTATAAAATTATAAATACGTAAAAAATTCCAAAAAAAATTATAGAATTATAAACACATTTAAACAAACATAATAATGTTAAAAAAAAATACAATGTTTGATTTTAATGTTTAATTCTTTGGATTTTAGTTAAAAAAAACTTGAAATGCGATCTAACAAGTGAACCGGTTCCCGGTCCGACCGGTGAATTGGCTCAACCGACCGATTCCCTTGAGGGCGATTTACATTATGTTTCTGGACCGGTCAACCCTCTAGTTCCTGTCCGGCCTACCGGTCCGGTCCGGTTATGAAAACACTGTATATAACTTGATTAATAGTCTCACTCATAAATAGTTAACATAATTAAATATTTAGGTAGTTAAATATGTTTTATAGATAAGTAATAATATACACACACATGTATGTATGTGTACAATAGTAATCATCCTTATTCGTGTTAACCCGAAATGCAACTAACTTTTAAAAATATACCTGAAACAAGCGAAACCCGACCCTATTAACGCTTTAGGTTAATTGGGTTGACCATAATAATTCGGCTAACATATTTTACACGAATGACCAGACCTTATTAAGCTTATTTAGGTTAAGATGTGAGTTGGGTTAATCGGATTCGTGTATTTTTGACACTCCTAGGTCTAGGTGAGATGGTTAAAGTTTGGCTTGGTCACACGAGTTTGAGTTTTATAACCTTTAAGCTTTTATTGTTGTTTCCTCTTTTCATATTTCTTGTATCGTTAATATTAAATTAAGTGTTTAAAATTCTCTTATCATATTTTTCATGTTTATTATATTAAATTGCATGTTTAAATTCTTTCGTTGTAAAATATGTAACATAATAATATTTTCTATCTCTATCTAACACAACTGTATATATTTCGATCTTTTAATAGTAAATTAGCCCACTATACAACATACGGATTTTAGACATACAATTTTATCGTATGATGGGACTAGAAAGCTCGTATAGTAAATTACGGTTTTAGTCATATTAAGTGTTTTAACTATTTCAACCCAAAATGAAATCATCTATCAATTCAGTACATGTGGTTTAAAACCGTTATAATAGTTAGGTTTGGAGGGCAAAAACTGTTAGTTATTTAAACCACGGGTGACTTCATTGATAGAAAGATTAAAATTTATGTTAAAATAGTTAAAAGACTTCTCAAAACCATAGTTTACTTTTTGTAGAATAAAAAGTCGGGGCAATACAAAGTAAACATTACATCAAAATGACGGAAAAGTTCAATTCCTGGCGGCAGCACCGGCCAGGGGCCCTCAGATTCTGAGCATTTCGAACTCACCGATTAAGAAATTGCATTATCACCGATCGATCGACTGACCAATCCCATGTCGACAACGGTATCCCAATCTCCAATCACTTCAATCGTGTTATAATATTGGTGCCGTTGTTTAATTCGCTGAATTAATAAGATAAATTTATTAAAAGAAGGAATTCAAGAGTCGATACCCACATGGTACTTTTTAATTAGTGCCGATCCTCTCTCTTTCACTTCATCCCCACCACATGTACGACGAAATGCCTATGTGAACATTAAGATATTAATAGTGATTGTAGTGATGTTTTGTTCATCTTCATCTTCAAGAACAACCTCAAATCAAAACATGTTTTGTCTGGTTTATTATTCTTTCTAAAAATTAACTCAAATACTATTCATTTAAGTTGATTTTGTCTAGTAGACTCTTGCTACCAACATCCAATTCGGAGTTTTCAACATGGGTATTGTTTCCATTTCATTTTTTGTGTTTTTTTTGCAGATGAAAATGAGATTTTTATGGATTCAAATCCGAGTTCTTTTAATAATATTGTTTTTTTATCACAGGATATGGAGTTTTATGGAAGAAAATTAAAAAAAGCTGACAGAAGAGAGTGAGCATATGCAACCAATTGTATAGATTCTATACATTTGTTGGAGTTATGCGTGTGCTCATTCTCTTGCTGTCAGCTCCGGTGGTAACTGCTACAGTATTATAAAGCTCTATTTGTTTCCATTTTATGTGTTTTTATAACCATTTTTTGTGTGCTGTGTGTTACTGGATAAGGGAGTATCGAAGCTGTAGAAAAAAAAAGTGACACCTGGACAATTGCCATCACTGTTTTTGCGGGAAAAAAGCTGCAAGTTCTGAAGACTGGTTACATATCGATTCAAGAAGGTTATTCCTTACGAACTGAAGGAATATTAAAAAGATTACTTGATTACAGGATTCTTCCAAAGATTAAGTTAAACATATGACTCAGCCCATTAAAAAAGTGTTTGTGGTTCGTGTCGTTTAAATAAAAAAAGTTACATATTTTACAATCTACTTACAATTATCTTCATGATGAATCGTGACCTTTCATTTTCTTGAAGTGTAACAGTAGTAAATTGTATCAGATTCTAAATGAAGATGATGATGATCTTGGATTTGATACTTCAGGTACATGATATAAATATGTATTTTCATGTACCTTTTTATTTATTGTGTACTGTTAATCATGATTCATCTTTTATTATTTAATGTGCTTTCCCCTCTTTTTATTATTATAATATTCAACTTTGGAATCTGAAGTCATGTACTTCTTCTTGATGAAGAACAGGAAGAGGGTTTTTGTTTTCTTGAAATCACTAACAAGGTACTTCTCTATCTTTTCTTACTTTTTTTTTTTTTTTTTTTTTTTTTGGTACCTTAACTACAAATTTTGCCGTTATGATATTTTTTCTTCCAAAGATTTCTCACAAAATTAATTTATCACTTTTCCCTACTGAATCTTCTGATTTCTTACTGATCTAAGACCCAAAATCAAGATAAGTCTGATTGATTTTTGCTTTCCAGGAAGAGAAGATGCGAAAAGTTTATGATTTTCTCTAAAGATATGTTCTAATTTAAACATACACGCATCACAGCTAGGGTTTCATTTTCATATGCAGGTCACGCTAGAATGAATTTTTTTTTTAAAATAATCTTTCTTTATTTTCTTCTAATTTTCATGTTTAAAATCAACAGGAATGCCCTAAGATGTATGCAACCAAATCTTGGGATGTCTTTGGCTTTTCTATATTATGATCAGGAGGGGCCCCAGATTTTAAAGGTAATTTTTCAGGCAGGTCAGCATATATTTAAGCTATTGTCTAAATTAGTTTATTTGGATTCTACTTAAACATTGCATGTATCTTATATATGTCGTATGTTATTTTCATAGAGCCATTTAGGGTTTTTGCATACTCCTACGAGTATAGTTGCTTGGCATTTTTCTTCTGGGGAAATTTTAGGGATGTATTATGGTATAATTAGTTGGTGTTTTTTCTTTTGTATTGCTAGGATTAGGATAAATTTTTAGTATGTAAAATAGATATTCATTGCATGTTTTAGGTCAATAATTTCATGTTCATTTGCTATTAGTTTTAAAATCCTATATGTCCTATGGTTTAATTGAAAAGTTTTAGAATAATGTATCTGTTTGTTGTAATTTAATTTAGTGATCAAGTATATTACTGATAAATTGTTTATCTATATTGCATGCTGTGAGTGACTCAATATAATGATCTCTCTAGAACGTCTCCGATCCATTTATATTTTCTGGAAACATGAGAGTTCTTTAGTATGCAGGTCTTAGTTTACATTGTGACATATGCTCTTAATTAGGCAATTGCTAGAGAAGCCTGACTATATGGGTAAGTTTGCACTCATCATATATGCTAATAGTTGTATGCTGCATATTCACAAAAGTGCTTTAGTGGATAAAATGGAGCATATATGAACCTTACATGCTAACAGCTTTTTTTTGCAGTTTGCACCGTTTAGCATTTGTGAAAGTTTTACCATTTAAGATGCTAATATTCTGAATTTGGATTCAATCTTCTCAATTAACGTTTGCTATGACAGAAATTCAAATTTTGAAAGCTGCTTAATTAGCCTCTTTGAAAAAAAAAAAAGAATGTTTGAAGAATATACTAAAAGTACGTTAAATGTATATATATTTAATTATGAACCTAATTGGTACTAATAACTAACCCTTCTAAAAATTTGCTCCAAATGCTTTCACAACCAGAAGAACTTGAAGTAAACAAACGTATCTTTGTCCTATTGTGCAAATGTAAGGCCTTGCAACCATAGAGAAAGCACCAATTTTCCGAAATTGAACCTCCAAGGAAGTGGTCATGTGGTAGTTAAAGTAGAGGAGAGACAACCTAAAGGTCTCAAGTTCAATTCCCACGTAGGATGATTTTTCTTGGAGACCACTGACCCGGTTGCTTGCGGCTGCACTTTGCTTGTTCCTCTCGGTTAGTCAAGTATTGGAGGGACCCTAGGGTTTAACACGTAAGTAGGTCCCCACGGTAATAAAAAAATATCCAAATGTGGATCCATTATTTTTTGTTAACAAGTGCTAGCTAGCCATGGCACATTACAAAGTTCGTGCCATTGAGGAGCAAGCCCAGTTAAAAAGAATTGTTCCTTTGTAAAATGGTTCTAAAATGATGATTTCATTTATGCAAGAAACTAACATCCAATTAGGGAATGCTTTGTAAACTTAGATGTTTTAGGTGAAAAATAAGGGGTTTAGGGTATTTTTTTTGTTAAAACATTGTTTTTGTAGGTAAGTTGCACCCTTCCTTTGCGAATTCAGAAAAGACAAAGCTGAAAGTTGCAACACCTTCCGGACCGGGTTGATTTGTCTTTTCTGAAGTTGCAATGAAGGGGCAAGAGTTGCTAGAAAAAAACAAATTTTAACAAAAACGCCCAAATACCATAATTGATCTCATTATAAAACAACTAAAGTTGCAAAACCATCTCCAATCAGGGATATTATTTTAAAATGAAATACTAAATGCACGAGGCAGTGTGTATTTTTATGGGACATTTCCTAAGAATATAAGTTGAAGTAATGGTTTAAGTTTGCAATAATAAGAACATGAAGGAGATGTACATGCAAGGGCATGACTGCCGTAGGTTTACCTATTAATTATAGAACATTCCTTTAGAATATTTTTGAGTTAATTAAAATATGTCCCATTTCCAATAAAATTAATACAAAATTTCTGTTTGATTTTTGAGGTCAAATTGACTAATTTACCAACTCCAAAACTAATTAGAAATTTGTTTGTACATTAAACTTCATAAACAGTATTAAAAATTGAATCATGTTCCTTTTTTAAGAAACTTGCATGACCTAATTTTGTTTTGTAAAATAAAGATTCTTAGGGGTTGTTTTATTGCACCTTATATCAGTTTTTTCTTTAGGCATCATTCAGCTTGTGACATTGATTGAAGATTGGTCATTAGGTATGTTGTCATTATGTTATGCACTATTAAGTACTTAGTAAGGAGAAAACTTTAATGATGTTGTGATACGAATGAGGAGTCAAGGGAGGTGACACATAAGCCTCCTATTTTACATGTTTATTCTAGAAAGGGCAATATAGGAAATAGCTACTAAAAGTTTGTTACGTAGGATATTATAAAAGGGGGTGGGGGAAGTTATAGAGGGTATTGGTGAGTTTGTTATTATGTGGGCTCCTCTGTTTTCCAAAGAGAGTTTAGTAATTGAGAGAGTTGTTTTTCATCTTGTTCAATCCTTTGATTATCAATAAACATTCCTTTCGATTTCAATTTGTGTTTGTGTTGAGTTGAATTCGTATCATTGGTCCGACCTGCCCTGACCTGCCGCTGTTCGTGCCATCGTTTCGTCTGTTTTACAAGTGATAGAGACTCGCAATCAGAATTCTTGTTTGGACATCCATGAGCAGCAAATCAAGCAACTGCAATCCGATGTTGCGGAGATTAAGCAATTAATGATGGAGGACCGCTCGGAATCGACTGAATTCCGTAAGATGATGTCAGCCTGGATGAAGCAATTCGAAAAGCGACCAGTCGATTCTTCCAGTTCAGGTACGAGCCCTAAAGTGACCGATCCTTTTGGAACACCTATTCATCCACCCTCCCCCCCGGCCGAATACTTTATCACCACCTTTTCTTTGGGCAGTGAAGAAGGTTAAACTACCTGAATTTTCGGGTTTCGATCCGCAAGGGTGGATTAACAAGGCTAATCTATATTTTGATATCAATACCACGCCTGATGAGCTACGTCTCAAATTAGCGCAACTTAGCATGCAAGGGGTGGCTCAACACAGGTTTACAATGGTCACCCAGGTCCATGATTCTCTCACTTGGACTGAATTTCAAGTAGAATTGTTGCAATGATTTAGTGAGTTGGAAATCAATAACCCATATAAACAACTCGCTACCATTAAGCAAGTTGATTCGATACTTGATTATATTGACGATTTTGAATATTTGCTTTCATTGGTCCCTCGATTACCGGAAACACAGACTCTCGGCTATTTTATAGCTGGTCTTCGTAATGATGTCAAAAAATGGGTCAGACTTCATCGTCCTCAAACATGTTTAGACGCTATTTATTTAGCAAAGGATGTTGAAGCCATGTTACGACCATCGGTTACTACAGGACCCTTATCTCGTTTTCGTTATGGGGATTCGTTTGGGGTGTCGGGAAACACTTCCCCGGATTCAGTTAATATAGGGAGACATGGTGATTCAAAAGTGGGTTTCTCAGGGGTTCGTCCTTCTTCAGCTATGTCTTCTTCTTTCAAACCGGATCCAATTAGTAAACCACCCTCGGGAGCAGTTCTTCTGGGATTAATGCCAATCAAGATAGAGGTATGCGCTTATTGTCTCGTACGGAATGGGAGGAAAGAAGGAAGAAAGGGCTCTGCTATCGTTGTGGGCAGCTGTACGGGCTGGCTCATCATTGTCCAGAGGGTAAACCGAGAGTTTTGCTGTTGGGGGATGATGAAGAAGAAGGAGACTAAGGTGATCAGTTAGTTTTGGAAACCCTTTCATAGGATGCAGTTTGTGAGCCAGTGGCTGGCACGTGTTTGGCATTAGAGGTGGCTGGACTCTTGGTTCATCAAAGTGCCATTAACACTTTCACGCTAGAGGGTGCAATTCAGGGAATCCCAATTAGCTTGTTGGTGGATAGTGGTGCAACCCATAAATTCATTTCCAGTAAATTGGCTTCCGCCCTGGATATTCCTTGTCTTTACAGGAATTCACATTCGCTTAGGGTATGGCCATGTAGTGTTTATTCAAAAGCAATGTGAGAACCTGGCAGTCCAAATCAGCTCCTGTTTGTTCTCATTTAATGTGTTGGTCTTTGACACAGGGACCTAGACCTTATTTTGGGTATGGAATGGTTGCAGTCCTTAGGAGAGGTTACCCATGATTGGAAAAATGCATGGATGAAGTTTGTTTATTTGAATGCACCAGTGGTTCTTCAAGTGTGCGTGCAACTCAACCTCAGGTGGCAGCTCTACAACAATGGCTTCTCGTAGATGAAGGTGCCTTATCAGTGGTAGCGAGCGCTCTAATTGAGGCTCCTTCTGATCTGCCTGTTGTAACACAAGAGGGTCTATCGGTGTCCCAGCAAGGCCAATTACAATTTCTTTTACAATAGTTTGTGGCCCTATTCCAAGCATCAACCGGTCTTCCTCCTTGTCGTGCTCATGACCATCGCAATCCCCTCACAACTACTCAACCAGTTGCGGTGCGTCCCTATCGTTACCCCCACATTCAAAAGAATGAGATTGAATGCCAAGTTCAGGAGTTATTAGCCTTGGGAATGATTCATCATAGTCATAGCGCTTATTCCAGCCTGGTTATATTGGTACGCAAGAAAGACAATTCTTGGAGGATGTGCGTGGATTATACGACACTCAATAAAGTCACCGTTCCGGGTAAGTTTCCTTTACCAGTTGTGGAGGAACTTTTGGATGAATTGCATGGGGCTTCCTATTTCTCTAAATTGGACCTTAAATTCGGGTATAATCAAATTAGAATGTAAGAAGATAGTATTGAGAAAACGGCTTTTCGAACACATGAAGGCCACTACGAGTACCTACAATTTGGCTTAATGAACGCTCCTGCCACATTTCAAGCAATCATGAACGATATTTTTAGGCCCTTACTCCGCACTTCTGTGGTCATTTTCTTTGATGACATCCTGGTCTATAGCCCTACGTGGGAAACTCACTTGGTTGACTTAAAGGCAGTCTTTCAAATACATTCTACTAATTTCTTTGTCCTTAATCCTCAAAAGTGTTCCTTTGGGCAATCTATTGTGGAATACTTAGGCCACATCATTAGTGGTTAGGGGGTTTCCATGGATCCTAATAAAATCAAAGCAGTTATGGATTGGCCAGTTCCTACAACCATTAAAGGATTACGGGGGGTTTTTGGGTCTCACGGGCTACTATCGGAAATTCATGCAACATTATGGCAGCATTGTTTGACCTCTTACCAACTTGGCTAAGAAAAACGCTTTCTTATGGTCGGAACAGGCTCAAGAGGCTTTTAACCAGCTTAAACAGGCCTTGATTTCAGTTCCAGTTCTTACGTTGCCTGATTTTGAACAGCCGTTCGTCATTGAATGTGATTCCTCGGGCAGAGGAATAGGCGCTGTGTTTAATGCAATGCAAAAAACCTATTGCTTTTTTCCAGCAAAGGTTTAGGCGATCGTAATATTTCCAAGTCAGCCTATGACCGTGAAATGATGGCATTAGTTTTGGCAGTCCAACATTAGCGTCAATATCTGTTGGGTACTCGATTTATTGTGTACACGGATCAAAAAGCCTAAAGTTTCTATTACAACAAAGAGTTGCCACTCCGGATCAACAAAATAGGGCAACGGATGCGTTGTCTTGCCAAGCTGAGTATGGGGCTTTCACCACCATTTGCTCAAGTCCAGTTTGGCTGCAAGGTGCTCAGTTGATAGCAGAAGCTTGGTTGGATCCGGTCATTCAAAAATTGATGCAAAGTTGTTCCAACGATCCAATCAAACACCCGGGTTTTACTGTGAAACAGGGAGTTTTATTCTACGAAGATCGTTTAGTAATCTCTTCTTCCTCCAAATATATTCCGGCTAGGGCTGTAAACGAACGAACGAGCCCTTGTTCGTGTTCGTTCGTTTAACTTTTAACTTGTTCACGAACGCTAACCGAACGAAAATTCTTGTTCGTGTTCGTTCATTAAGGAATTTAGTTTGTTCACGAACGGTTCACGAACGCCAACGAACACATATTATTTAAATAATAAAAATCAACATTCTAAATCTCAAGAATTAGAGATAAACATTTATAAATATATTAATATTATAGTATTAAACTAAAAATAATTTAAATATTATGGTATTAAACTAAAAAATTAAAATTATACAACATATCTAATGAATAAATATAATAAATAAACTTAACCGAACATTAACGAACGTAAACGAACATATTACCGAACGTTCACGAACACAAATGAACAAACACGACCTCTGTTCATGTTCGTTCATTTAACTAAACGAACTTCCCGCCGAACGGTTCACGAACTGTTCGCTGAACGTTCAGTTCGCTTACAGCCCTAATTCCGGCTCTTTTGCATGAGTTTCATACAACAGCCACTGGAGGTCATTCTGGGTATTATCGCACGTATTGGAGATTGGCAGCCAACCTCTTTTGGCCTGGTATGACTTCCTACAGTCAAACAATTTGTCAAAGAGTGTGATGTGTGTCAACGATGTAAAGCAAACACTCTCATGCTTGGTGGGCTGTTGCAACCGTTAACCATTCCTAAAGCCATTTGGGAAGATTTATCAATGGATTTCATTGGGGGTCTTCCTTTCTCTAAAGGGTTCAACGTTATTTTAGTGGTGGTTGATCGTCTATCCAAATATGCTCACTTTATTGCTCTCAAACATCCATATACAGCTAAAGGGGTGGCATATTTGTTTGTTAAAGAAGTAATTTGTCACCATGGAATTCCCAAAACCATTGTGAGTGATTGTGACCCCCTTTTTATCAGTAATTTTTGGCAGGAGATTTTTCGTTTATAGGGCACTACGTTGCAAACGGAAACAGATGGCCAAACGGAAGTTGTGAATCGCTGTTTGGAAGCTTATCTCAGGTCTTTTGCAGTAGATAAACCAAAGGCATGGGCTCAGTGGTTACCATGGGCATAATTTTGGTATAATTCCACCTTTCATGCTTCTACAGGTCTGACTCATTTTGAAATGGTGTATGGTCGACAACCTCCTACAGTATTTCATTACAGCCGGGGAGAAATTCGGGTGGAATCGGTTGCTCAGGAATTGAGGGATCGAGATGTTCTACAATTGTTAAAACGACATTTGGCAAATGCGCAATCCGTCATGAAAAGTAATGCTAATAAGCATCGTCGGGGATCTCAAATTTATGATAGGGGAATGGGTGTATGTGAAGCTTCAACCTTATCGGCAGTTGTCGGTCTCCAGCAGAAAAAATCACAAATTGGCTCCTCGTTTCTTTGGTCCATTTAAATCTTGGAGACGGTTGGTCCTGTAGCTTATAAGTTGCTTCTACCACCTTCTTCTAAGGTTCATCCTTTGTTTCATGTGTCGTTGCTGAAAAAGGCCATCCAGGGCAAGGTTGATCCTTCGTTTCCCCCTGAGTTGGAGCTGGAGGATAAATATGTCATCCTTCCTTTAGTTGTTCTAGACACTCAGAAGGTGCATGAGGGTTCAAATAGGGTGGAACAATGGTTGGTTCAATGGCAAAATCAAACAGCAGAAGAGGCTACATAGGAAAACAAGGAATGGATGCGCAATCAATTCCCAAATCTAAGTCTTGAGGTCAAGACTTTATAAGAAGACGCGGGTAATGATATGAATGAGGAGTCAAGGGAGGTGACACATAAGCCTCCTATTTTACATGTTTATTCTAGAAAGGGCAAGATAGGAAATAGCCACTAAAAGTTTGTTACGTAGGATATTATAAAAGGGAGCGGGGGAAGTTACAGAGGGTATTTGTGAGTTTGTTATTGTGTGGGCTCTGTTTTCCAGAGAGAGAGAGTTTTGTAATTGAGAGAGTTGTTTTTCATCTTGTTCAATCCTTTGATTATCAATAAACATTCCTTTCGATTTCAATTTGTGTTTGTGTTGAGTTGAATTCGTATCATGCTGCTTTAGGGAATTGATCTATAGAAAATTTTAAGGAGGCTAAGACCATCAGTATAGTCTGTTCTGGTGTATTATCACTATTTGTGTGGAGAGCTCTAATTCTACTTACATGGTATGAGACTATGAGTGATGAAAGGAATCTATATAATACACACACACACACTCACCATAAATTACAAGCCCTTGTCTGCATGAATTTCTAATGAGCATGTGTATAATGTAACCAACTTTAATGTGTGTTTCAAGGATATGTGCTCGGATGATTCATGATATGTGTATACCGTGACCCTCAATTCTTGAAAAGCGAGGTTTGAACTTGTAATTTATGGAACATCAAAACCATAGTTGCATTGAAGTGCATGTGCTCATGATATACCAAGTCTCTCTTTGTATGATAAAATTTGCATGATACTTGTAGTTTAGGAGTATTTTTTGCTGAACCTAATTAAGATGTCCCTTAATCAAGCGTTCAAATAAGAGCCAAAGCTAGTGCATTGATCAATAAGCAAACATATGCACTAAAATCATACTCATAATATCATTACAAAGTTCTTGGTAGGATTTGAAGATTATGTGATGCTGACACACCTTCCCCTTATCTCAGATTTTTGGTTATAGAGTTGCTGCTCTCACTGAGACATCTGTCTCCAAAACTTTTTTTGACGTGTATAATATATACTCAAAAACTCATAAATACAGTATACTTGAACTAATATATATAAATCATTCCTTGTTCTTTTTGAGTGTTGTGTGAATCATTGTCTAGCTTTTACTTTTTAACTTTTTTTAGTCAATGGCATATATTGGTTAAAGCATTTTTTCCAAAGCAATGTCGTTAAGACCTCCATATACCTTTAAGTCAAATGGATGAGAGGAATAGTGTTAACTAAGAGGCTTGGGTGGATTGGGAATTGTGTAAACAGTAGTGTTATGTTAGCTGCTCTAAGATGATGTTTAATGCACAAATTAAGGGTATAATGGATAGTATGATTCATCAATCAGCTCATAACAATTAAAGTTGTCTTTAACTTGTAGGATAACCTAAATGCACATATGGGGTCGTTAGTTCTTATTTCTTTTGGATGTTGGCCGGTTTACGAATTTGTACTGTGAGTTGTTTGTCGAGTCTCTATATATATAGCTAATGCATGAACTACTTTATCTAGCTAGGTAGTGCTTAAGTTTTAGGCTTCATGTAAAGTTTTTTTGGTTGTACCTAGAGTTTTTTTTTTTTTTTTTTTTTTTTTTTTTTTTTTTTTTTTTTTTTTTTGGCTATGTACGTATTTTAACATCTAATTTTTTATTTCTTAAAATTGGCAAGTTAGAATATATTTGTTAGTAATTTTTCTAATATCAAAAGAGGATATTGGGCTTCAATGACAAGCAGACTTGGCTTTGTACTTTCATGTCAGAGGAGGCCTGAATGTATTAATTCCTATGACTCTAAACCCCTGAATGGGAATGGGAATGGTAATGAGAACTTTAACCACAATAGGACCAACTAAACCATCCATGAGTTGTCAGACTGTTCTTACCCTTCAAACTTGCAAATTATATGTACCATCCATGACCCAAACAAGATTTGCAACTGCCAAATTTTGTGCACACCCGAGGAGGGCGTTTGAGTAAACAACAATTCTACAATGAGATCACCCCGAGTGATGTTGGAAAACTGAACCAGTTCGTGATCCCGAAAAAACTGCTTTAAGTTTTCCCCAACAATCCCATTAGATGAGAATCAAAAATAGAACTTCAGAACTGAATCAGTTCGTAACTTTGTTGTGTCAACATTTCATGACACATCAATGAGGATATGGAACTTCAGAACTTTTAAAGTTTTGTTGTCTGAGCATGCTCATTTTCATGCTGTGCAAGCAACCTGATGAAAAGAAACTGCTGCTTTTAACCAATGGAAAAATGTTAATTTTGTTGTTTTAGCTGTTAAAAGGGATGCTTCAGGTGTTGACTATGGCAATGGAACTTCAGTCAAAGAGAAGGAAATTGGAAATTAAAGGATAAGAGTTTAAGGGTTTTTGATGTACAAATTCTTTGATATGATATATATGTCCTCTGTGTTGTGTTTTTTATTCAATATGTCATAATATACTTACTTTTTAATTTAATTTAATTAAATTTGATGTAAAGATGAAAATTTTGATGTGTTATAGCAAACAAGACGTATAACATTCATAGAATAAAGAAATAGATTTGGTTTTCTCATGGGGATATGCAAAAATAAACAAGAGCAGGAATGAGGTTGGATATGCTCATCATTAAATTAAATGGTATTTTACCCTATCAGTACCAACCTGAATTTATGGAAAATGAGTACCGAATCTATTAATACGGTACAGATGCTTGTTACCAACATGCTCATTTCTAAACAAGAGTATGGAAGTCATTAATTTGAACCATCATAACCTTTCCTAACATCATGTCGTCACCACATGGATCACAAACGACACTGTCCGATTAAGTAGATTATATTAAATAAATAAATGGTATTGCATTCACCAACGACATGTCGTTGACAGAGATAACATATTTTTCTTAAATCCTTTAAAATAATAACCATATAAAAGGAAATAAAATACTACATGTTGTCTGGACAAGTTTTCACAAGAGCGGCCTAGTGGGAACCCAAAAGTAAATCGTGCGTAAGTGTGATGGTTGTCGGGTCTTTTCCATACCGATGACCTTTTGTTGGGATAAGGTCGCAAAAATGAAAACAACCAGGTCGCCCCTGTGCCGAATACCTGTCGTCTCGAAAATGTACCTATACCAACGATCTGTCGTCTTGGGAACATACTATACCAACGACCTGTCATCTCGATAACGCATCTATACCAACGACTTTATGTTGTCAGGAAAGACCTGACGTATCAAAACACTTTTCTTGTAGTGTCACCCCCAGCGGTCTTAAAAATCATTTATTAGAAAGGTAAAAAGTGGTTAGGCTTGTAATTTTTCAGGTTATTTAGTATGATTCGATTTCTTGAATTTTAAGTATATATTTCAATTACTATATAAATCTTTTTAATTTGTATGCATAATTTTATATCTGGACTTAAATTATATTACATTTTTTTCTCAAGTGAAGTACAAAAAGCTAGTGATAGCTAACAACCAAACAAAGAAAAATCTTACCGACCTTTGATTCTTATTTTTTTCATGTTTTTCACTATGCACATTAGTTTTTTTTGTACTTTCTGTGTTTAAAAAATGGCCATGCAGGCGTGTAGGGGTAAAGATGAAATAAATAACATAAATTTACACAACATATTGAGCACAAGTTATGTTATTGGAAACATGTCCGACTCATGATCTAAGCTCGAGCCATTGGTTTGTTCGTCTTCAATGTCAGCAGGTGGTAGTTCACCAGAATGTTGGCTTGTTTCTTTCTCAAAAGCAGGTTGTTCCAGCTTAGCTTGCACCCCCTTTTGACCCTGCTCTGTTACATCATCATCCGAACCCCAAGTGTCTGCATTCATTGACTCATCTTCGAAGAGCGGGATCAGCAGGCTACTGTTTGCATCTGGTAACCGTTGACTTCTTTCTTCAGAATTTAATGATTCTGGTGTATGTTGTTCTTCTTTTTGACTCTGCACTGTTGCATCATTATCTGAATCAATCACCCTCTCATCTTTGACAATCGGGATCAGCGGTTCATTGTAAGAAGAATCAGCATCTGACACATTCATCAGTTCATTGTCATCATCTGTTAAGTATCGCCATCTTATTGCTTCAGAAGCAAGTGGTTCCTTTTCCTCGCAATTTGAACTCCAGTCATCTACATCTTCAGCATCCATCTTGTTTTCCATAGTCCCAACTTGATTATTATCAGCGTCTAACAAAGAGTGTTTTCCATCACGCTTCGTTTCATTGTCATCTGAGCTCCAATCATCTGAATCAGAATCTGAACCATTCATTTGCTGATTGTTGATAGCCAATAGCGCAAGCTTATCATGTATACTTGGCATATATGGTGAAGAAGTGCGTGCAGGTGTTGGCGAAGACGTTTCCTGAACAATTTGAGTTTGATCTGCTTCATCATCATCATAAAGCGCTTCAAGTATCATCTTAACCGCATCTTTCATAATCATGATCTTATCTCGAGTATGCTTCCAGTATTGTTTGTTAATTCTTGTTGGTGTAGAATCCTTTTGATTAAGTCTTGTGTGCATGGCCAATGTCATTCTCACTTCATTACATGTATGATCCAATAACTTTAAGAAATCACGAACAATTGCAAACAATCTTAGCCCTTCATCTTTTCCAGATTTCCCATGAAAATAATCTGCTGTGTTCTTCACCACTGCCATTATCCGTTTCTCTTCTTCAATCATCCACTTAATATCAGCTTCTGCATACTCCAAAAACCTAGTAAGGGCATTATTAAATTCAGTAGCTCCTTCTGCTTTTGTCATCTCTTCGTTCATAAATTCGTTTGTTTTCTTCAACATATTTCCCAATTTAGAAACCGTTGATGTTAGCATCTCACCATCAACAAGAGATGCTTTTTTCACCTCGATGAGTTCCTCGCTTAATTTGGAAACAACCTCCATACCCAGTGTTTTGAGATACTCTGGTGATTCATTGTTTGGTTCAAGACCTCGGTGTCTAGCCACCTTGATACCCTCATATCTGATGATTTCTTGAACCACAAATGATAAAAGAGTTGTTTTTCCATCTGTGCCTTTTACATCAGAAAGTTTTAAAAGGGTGTCGAGCTTGAATGCCTGGGCCCCACCACGGTACGTACCATCATTCATTCGATTACCCGTTTTGAGAACTGCTTCTAGAAGCCTCAGGAAGAGTCTGCTGCTTGTAAGCTTGTTGCATGCTACCTGCAATTGTAATTCAGGTCCAGTAAATATGCTAAAAACAAAACTACAAACTTCTTGATTACAAAACAAGAGTTATGCAGTACCTCCAAAGTGGCAAATGATTCCTTAGCCACATGGTAATTCTCATGAAGGGAACTCATGAACAACAAAGCTTCAAGACGTTTGAATGCATATGGGATCTCAACCAAGTTTTTGAGAAAATGTTCTGATGTACCGAGTTGGTTAAGATCGCCATTGTATAACCGCAGTTTTAGTTCTTCTTCTTGAGTCGGTGTCATTTTCAACAAAGTTGAAATAAGGTCAACTGGAAGTTGAGTGCCTGATCACACATTCATATGAGAAGATATAAACAAATAGTTACATTGAGCAATACGACGAGCAACAAGTGTTTTTGAGATTGAGAAAATCAAATCACCTTTCTTAACCGCATCACATACTTGTTCAGTTGTCACATTCAATGCTCTTAGAAGAATAGCTAAATTCTGAGATTTTTTTGAATCAATGATTTGAATCAACTTGGTTTGAGTTTGTAAGTTTGAATCAATCTTCCCACGTTCTTTCTTGTTTTGAGCAGCCACATAACCAAATAGACCCACCATCATCTCCTCATCTAACCTGTTTGAGCACACATGTTTTCAAATATATGCAAAGATGATGTGGTTTAATTCAATATTCAAAATGAATGATTGTATTGACTTGAAGCTTACTGGAACGATCCATCTTTAAGATGGTGCCAAACCATAGAACGGCCTGGGATAGCGTTCACTTTTTCCCAAAAGAATGGCTTTAACCTAGTTTGTGTGGTATCAGAATCTCCATCTTTACAGTTTTCCTCCATAACAGTAGTATTCTTTGGACTACCTGATGAGGACAGTTTTTTGTTTGAAGGTAGGAGTCCAGCCTTTGTTGTTGGTGGTGGTGGGGGTACTTTCAAGGGTGGTGGTGGTGGTGGTGGAGAGACTGCTTTTGTACAAGTTGGTGGTGGAGGAGGTGGTGGTGGTGGCGGAGGTGGCGGTGGTGATGCTGGTGGTGGTGAAAAGACAGACAATTTTCCAGGTGGAAGTGGTAAAGATCCAGTTCTTGATTCATCAATGCTGTGAAGCAATTTCTTGGTCTTGGGAGAACGAATCGACACTCTCATTGATCTTTGTAAATTACCTAAAAAAGAATGTTAAAATTACCAAAAATCTAGAGGTTTGATGGATGCCAGATTCTAATAGAGCAACAGTGGTGTCACCTAATTTGCCTTTATAGCCCTTAGACCGTATGTTGACAATAAGCTCATCTTCCTCTTCCTGTTGTGACCCATTAGCAATGGCTGGTCTAAGTGCATCAGGTCCAAGACAACAAAACAAGCCCAAAGCAAAAAGGCCCAATGTTACCACCACAGTTGTCACTATGACTCCTATCAAAAACACTTGCCCGCCACCATTAAAAATTGATCCAATATCAATAAGCTTACGAGATGGCCTAGTGTCCAAATTCTCCAACTCTTTAGGTGATGTAAGTAGGGCTCGGATAGGAGGACGATTGGCCACATATGGTGAGCTTGCAGGCCCATACTCAGATGTTGCACTTGGGCATGCCCACTTTTGTATATAATCTTTAAGTTTTCTGAAAAATGTTGTTTGGTGATCATCAGGATCAGATAACTTAGAAAGATTTCCTTGCCATTCTTCTTTTCCACAATTGTTAGATGTGGATCTTTTGAGGATTAAGCAATGTAGGTTAAATTCCTCGATAGGTATAGCATTTTGTTCAAACTCTTTAAAGTAGTATAGAGTTGGCTGCACAAGCAACATTTCACTTAACTATCATGCATAAGCTGAATAACAGAAAAAAGAAAGGAACATAGTGATGAAAATGGGCCATAAGGATGGAAACAAAGCTATAATTGTATTTAACTTCTAGCAATTATTGACTTCTAACAGTAAAAGATCTCAAATCAATTTTCATTTTTTTCCTAGCATTTTACCAGATTCTAGAGATGCTAAAAGCGAGATGGGTCCATCCATAAAAACAAACACAAATCTAATTGGTTAATTAAGATGCAAAGATAATTGTGTCGACAAATGGATTACAGTGAGTCAATAAATATTAGTGGTACTTAAAAACTAACGCATCATGAAGTGATATCGCTATAAACAATTGTATGGGCAATACATTACGAATGGTCTAATAGATAGATTCATCTTCACAACCTCAATTATTCCGGCTTGAACAGGATCTACTAAACAATGAAACTTTTTGGCTATTATTGATTCAAATTTCATATCCTTTGCATTCTTCATATGATTTATGTTGGCAAAATTTTAAGATCTCATGTATGCAAATATACCCATATGGTTAAACATCAAATTTTCAAGTTAGATTTGAAGCTGTGTTAAGTATCAATCTGCATAATCAGTTATAACAGAACAAATAAGTTTATAATCTCATTTGACTCCAAATGATAATATAACTGAATAACAAAATACAAGATGATAACTATATAACATTTATATAATACGATCAATGAATTTGAACTAAGGGCATAATAATCCGTATTACATTCAAAGATGAATCTAAATGATAGGATGATGGAATATCATACTGCATTTTCTATAATGAATAGAGATGTCAAATCAGCTCCATTGCTATATGAAGTTTCATTATGGATCGAACGATTTCCTTCCAAAAGATCTACCAAAATTACACACAAAAGAGCTACGAAAACACCTACAAAACCAAGTTTTTTGGCGAAGCAGATTGTGCCATTCCATATCTCAGCCCTTCTCATTTGAATCAATGTTTTGATCATATAATTTATACCAGAACGAACATTGACTCAAGCCTCTAAAGTTTATCCCAAACAAACCCAAATTTCTTTTGCCTCTGGAAACTATATAATTCAAAACCTCACTAAATTCCCAACAAAAATGTGATCTTTTTCTCTTCTATTTTACATGTAAATTCAGATTCTAATCAAACCAGAATCCCTTCTGCTTTGAGATGATAAAAATGTTCAAACTTTCACGAAATTCCCAATCTTTTTTTGTGATTCTTGTTTCAGAAAACCCACAATTTCTTTTCCGATAAGATTTTTCTGCGAATTGAGAATCAGAAACAGAATTCAAAAGAAACCCACAAATCTTTTTGCCTTCAAATGATTTGAAAAGATTCAAACCTAATTTTTAGACAAAAAGATTTGAAAGTTCTAGCTCATTT
The DNA here is from genome assembly GCA_009363875.1 of Mikania micrantha. Taxonomy (NCBI): domain Eukaryota; kingdom Viridiplantae; phylum Streptophyta; class Magnoliopsida; order Asterales; family Asteraceae; genus Mikania; species Mikania micrantha. The sequence goes on from CM018694.1 coordinate 90,271,784, forward strand.
CTTACCCCCAAATGCAGAAAATATGGGAATCGATTGAGTTTATTGAAGAACTCGAAAGATAGTGGATCCGAAAAGTTAAAATGTTGGGAAAAAAAAGTGAAGATTATGAAACTGTAATTTTAGAAAAATGAGCTGTTAGGGGGGGATTTCTCGATGGGTTGGCCAATTTGATTGAATTTTAGGAAGAAGAAAGGCAGCAAATGAGGAGCCAGCCACTCGGATGAATTTTCTCGGCAAAATGTGATGACCAACGGTTCTATTTTCATCAATCAGACGCACGATATTACAATTCTTAGCAAAAAAATTATAATGACGTTCGTATGGCGAATACAAAATGGTAATTTAAAAAAAAAAAAAAAAAAAAAAAAAAAACTACACCAGATCAATTAAGACGTTCATTACTGTCGTTAAAATGCAGTTTTTGATTATCTGATATGTTCTTACATATTTATAAAAGTTACATAGATTTATATTTACATGTTGAGTTCTTAAGTTATGTATTGCATAGTCTGATTCAACTTTAAAGACGATGTTCAATTAATAAACATACCTAAAAGATAGTTAAAGAGTATGATCCCAAAATTACCGTACTATATTCAAATATTTGTGTATGGATCTAACCCTCCATATGCAAGTTAAAAAGACATGATGATGATTGTAAAACATACCTAGTAAAAACATGAAAAGTGTTTTCTGCATGTTTGGTGATGTTAATACTTTGATGTTATTAGGTTACAAGTCTTTTGGTAGTATTGGAAACCCTGAACATTCTTTCAGTCACCTTGTGGTTGAGTAACCATCGCACAATAGACACACCAGCAATCTAAAGGTGGGAGGGGTGTATCTCTCCCAACCCCACTCCATCAACCAATCAAATATTTACACCTTAGATAAAATATACTGTAACTCAATTAAACTTGCTCAAAGCAGCGCTCCCAATTTAAAGCTTGTTTTTACCTTCAAAAAAGTTAAGTTAGTCTTGTTGTTCACTAGTCAAAGATTGATCATTGGGAGAAATTGATTCTAGTTGTGACAAGGTTGACAGTGATACCTTGTTTAGGTGCTCTCGATCCACACTGTGACTCATCAATCCGGATCGATACTCAATTGTGTGGTTGTAGATGAGTCGAGCGTTCTAGGAACAATTTTGCGGAAGGTTCGTTTTTGCTTGCTCCTTTAATAAATAAGCGAGCATGAACATGAAATTTCGTTTGTTTAGTTGAATAAATGAATATGAACAAAAGTTGTGTTTATTCATTTGTGTTCATAATTGTTTGATACCACATTCGTTTATTGTGTTTATTCATTAAATGTATTTTACTTTTTTTAAATTTTTAATGTTTTGTTTAGCATCTTAACATTTGTACTAGAAAATTTAATTGATATATAATTTTGTGGTATTTTATTTATGATTATATTTTTTTAACTTCCATTTATGATTTTTAAGTCACATGTTTAACTTTATATGCATTTGGAATAACTATGTCTTGTATTTGAAATTGAATTTTTCTTAAATGATATGTTATTTGTATTTGTAAGCAAGTTTCATTCTTTAATAAACAAACGCAAACAATTATTTTGATTAATGTTTAATAAACAAACACGAAAAAAATACTTTCATTTGTATAATATTTGTGAACAGATTCAATCCTTAACGAGCGAACACGAACACGAATTTTTGTTAAGATAGCGTTTGTAAATAAGCTTAATGTTAAACAAACAAACATGAACACAAACTCAACCGTATTTGTTGTTGAACCAACTAAGTTGGATTCTTGTTTCAACAATTCACATTAAGGTCATGTGTACTCATCAAGCCCACATCATTTTACATAGACGTCACATAAACAACTAACACCATCAACCCATCATCACCTCACGTTATCACCACATTTGTTACCATCACCCCCTCATCAAGACCCCATCACCCCCTTTTTTCTCCCTTTTCTTCCTTTTCACGACGTGAAGGCGGTCACAGATTTGACATCACAGGGGGTCACGCCCCGCGTGTATTGGTATTATGAGGGGTGGGGGGCGTAAAGAAAGTTGGTCAAGCTTCTCCTCACCTAGTCTAACGAGGGATGCTCGGTGCTTGGTGAAATTGGGTCATGTGGTGATGTAGATTCTCATTCTTTAGCCTGATATGAAGCATTTTTCTGTACGGGAATCAATTTCGCTGAATGCAAACACCCCTACAGTCACGGGCGGCTAACCCACGGCAATTGGCGTGGGCGATGAGACCTTTATTTAACTAACTTATTATACCTAAGTTGACTTCACGTGCCAACGTAACATAGCCAGCGCATAACCAAACCACCCTTTTCCCCTTCTCAATAACATTTTCCATAGCCAAACCAACATGCATTAACGTCTTATACCTTATGCATCATAAAATGTACCATTCTCTAAACTTGTCAAATTCAGCTCTGGAATAACACCCACCCACATTCTCAGCCATGAGTGATAACAAAAGTAAATCCACCATTTTCATTTCTTCCGAGCTTCTGCAAATTTCTCAGCAAAATACAAAGAATAATGTGTTACGTCGGTAAAGCTACCAAGATCTTCATCTTCATCGTTGCTGTCATTGTTGTCACCGGCCTTGTCGTCGGATTCGGTGTACTCCGCCGGAACATTCATCCTAAATCTCACAAATGCTCCGGAGAAGAATGCTCCGCTTCCGATTACTCTCCTCCGCCGCCATTGCAGATTCCATTCCCCTCTTTTCCTAATCCTAATCCTAATCCTAATCCATCCGATCCAACTGTCAATTCCAACTCACCTCCACCACCACCGGAACCGGAAACCTCTCTGTCACCTCCATTACCACCGGAAACCTCTCTGACACAACCGCCACCGCCTCCACCGGAAACATCTCTGCCACCACCGCCTCCACCGGAAACATCTTTGCCACCACCGTCACCACCGGAAACACCGCCAGCGACGGCAGCTCCTCCGCAGGCAGTTCCGGTGTCTCCTGGTCCGATGAATTCTTCTTAATATTCTTAATTTCGCATGAATTTAATTCATTTTTTTAGTATTTTGATAAATCTTTCATTGATTTTGATGAATTCTGTTGCTTTTGTAACGATTTGATCGTGAAATGTGGTTAAATTTACTCTTTGACTAATCGATTGGATTATTAGATTCATTGTTTCAAAGTTCTCGATACGGAAGGATGCATGACTTCGGAATTATCACCGTTATTGCTGAAGAAAATTTACTTGAACTCGATGCCAAAGGAAAATTAAAAATGTCTTGAATATTATTTATTATGGTACAATAATAGGACATGATGGTCGATTTAATAGAAATTAAATGGAGATGCTATAATAAATAGTATTTTCATTAATATCATCCAAAAAAAAAAAGAATCTTTTGAATATTACTTTTTACTTCTAAATTTTATCTAATGTTATAAAATAAAGAGTATATTTTAAAATCTTATTTTATTATAAACTACCATATAAACCTATGTATAAACATTTTTAAAAATATTTATTTTACATAAAATAACATACATTTCTCTAAAATGTTTTTGTAAAAATTTAAATAACATGACTTATAAAGTAATTATTTATGCTACACTTGATATTTAATTACAAAGAGACAAGAAAACCAACTTTCTAGTTACCTATAAAGTTAAAATGTGTCACATATTATATTTATTTATTAGATATATAGATTATGCTATTATCCAGTTTATTACATGGATCAACTAAAAAATATTAAATAGTTGATAATAAAAATTTTTGAATCATAAAAACATTTTTTTTTAAAATAAAAATTGATTAATATTACATATAGGTTGTACTTTAAACAATAACATAATAATATCATATATTAAACTTTAATTCGTTAAAAAGTTTTTTTAAGGATTTTATTTTATAAACATTTTTGAAAAAATGGAATTTAATAAAAAATATATGTTCGTTTATTACATAGGTTGAATATAAAATAGTTATCAATGAAAAAATATATACATACACACAAATATTCAATTCTTTTAATTTTTAAAATAAGTAATTATTCATCTTGAAGGATAACCAATATAATACAATTTGATTATTTGTATATTATTATACTCCTATAAAGGGGTAGTTAACGTAGATCAAAAGTAGAAATTAAGCATCCAATGTTATTTTTGATAAAGGAAGGAGGTTATTGTAGCAAGTCACTCATTGAATTGAGTCACAATGAATAAAATTAAGTGATAAAAGAACACTTACTTTTGTGAAATGTATATATAATGATGGTTAAGCACACTAATGACACCAAAATTCACCAATGCCAGTAAGGATGCACCAAACGAATTGAAACCAAGCAATTTTCTTTGAAGCTTACCGATTCGTTTGCTTGTGACTTCATTTTACATGTTCATTTCGATTGGTTGGGTATTGAGAGGACTCGAAAGTTTACCACGTAAATGGGTTTCCACAGTCATAAAAAATAATACAAACTATATGAGTACAATTTAATTTATATGTTTAACGCAGTTGAAATTAAATATTGACAAAAGATGTGTAAAAATCCTTTTGATACGAGACTATGTTAAGAATATTGAATGTACACAATGGTCCCTCTTTATAAGAGGTTCTTGTTTTAGTCAATGCAAATATGAACCGATAACTTGAGTTAGATTTTGTTAACACAAAACATAAAACATACTTTATATATCAATTCATTATATGAAATCATGTAATGTTTTGTGTGAGCCTTTGAATGTACATCCTTAAACCTTAAGCACGGTTTTATTAGTTTTAAATGTTTATAATTGGGATCTTTTGTTTTAGTTGTAAACAATTAAGCAAATAAAATTATATAATATTTTGTAAAATCAGCGATGTCACAAAATAATATTTTAAAATAGAAGTACTTAACAAATGCAAAAGTATAAAACTAGTTTGTGCAAGTTAAAATTCTTATCACAAAAGAAAACAAAAATAAATTGGTAAATATCATCAAAATATCTGCTTCCTATCAATAACTTGATGGGATTTCTTTATATATAATAATTCGCTTTTTTATATTTTATTAAATAGCTAATAAAATATAGACACGTGGTAACAAGTTTTTGTTTCTTTTTCTAGTCTTTACGGTTTTAATGATTTGATTTTTATGATACCTTACCTAAAATGTTTTACCCGATACTTTTTCATTATTTGTAATTTTAGAGTTTTTACTTTTAGATCATTTAATCAAGACGTGTTTGTTTTTTTCGCTTCGGACTCAAATTCACTGAAGGAAACCTCAACTCCAACACAAAATATAATAAAAATTTTCCTTGCAACACCAAAGCAAAATAATAAGTTTTGACAGCATTTACTGATCAATAGCGGACCTATAATTCTTTTCACATGAAGCAAAAATTTTTTAAAGTTGTTTAAGGATCGGTATAAATAAATTTTTTTCTCATCTTTTCATATCTGATTAAGTTGAATTGGGTCGGGTAATGTTAAAAAAACAATCAAACTAAATTTCATATATAAAATAATAATAAAAATACAATACATCTAAAGTTGTTCTTAAGCGTGACAAAATGGGTAGGTTGGTAACATGTCAGGATGGGTGTGGGTTACGATGGGTGTGGGTTACGATGGGTGTATGCCAGGATGTGTTTTAAGCAAAATCAGTTTGGGTTTAAATGAATAATTTTCAAAAAACATTAATTTCGTTCAAGTTAAAATGAATTGTAACTAAACAAAAAGGTCTAGGATTCAAAGTCTGGCACCACCAAATTTTCCTTGTGTCACGCGATTTAACTCCCTCGTGTTGGCCGTAAGATCCGACTCTTTCTTTATTTAATACCATTTGTTATGCAACGTCAAAACGACAAAGAGGTAACGCCTCTTCAAGTTCGTAGCCACGTGGATCACCATTTGATGGTTAACTCAATATTGCATCGTATGTATAACAAACATGGTTGATGAGTGTGTATATATGATGAATATGAAGAAAGTATCTAGAGAGTAGCACGGAGCTTGGAATCGAGTGAACAGAGTCAACGGAGATAATCAAAAATGCTTTAAGATGGGCTCATTATAAAAAAAGATCATGTGGGCTCAAATCCAGGTTGAAGCCCAAATATTAAATCTTGCTATCAAATATTTTAGCATGTCAAAGTCAAGCATTCCGGTTAAACAATACATTCGTAACAAGACTCAGTTAAAGTCATAATTGGAATTCAAATCCTAAAGAAACATACAAAACAAACAACACGTGAAGGAAAACAATTATCTATACTACTATATAATACATATTAAAAGGACAAAATAGTAATTTAACTAAATCTCTTAAAACTAAGAGTTTTACAACTCTTAAAGCACGTTGTACAATTTTTAAATCTAACCTAAATGTTTTGTTTCTCTTTTCACTTTGTCCCACATTGGTAGTCTTTAAGATTTTAAGCGAGATAGAGTGATTATAAAAGAAAAAACCCTGAAAACAATTGAATCAATTCTTGGCATTTTTGGTCCATTTGACTTTTTATGTTTGGAGCTAAAGTCATTTTTCGTTAACTACTAAATTAAAAAAAAGTTTTTGTTATGGTTATGGCTAAAGTGTAGAACACCGTCCCATGGGCCTGAGAGAGGGGTGGCCCTTTTGATCGTGCAATGAGGGTGACCATGACGCCTACTTAGACAATACTTTTTTACTCACATTTATTAAAGCATAACACATATAGTCTAATAATTAAAAATAAATTCGTCTTTTAATATATGTTACAACCAATAATTCTGATTAATGTGTGACAATTTTATTTATAATATTTAACCCTCATGGAAATTATGTCATATATGTAGCCTATACTGAAATTTCTACACGTTTAACTATTTTTTTTATTAACTCAAAATCCTAAACAAAACATATGAACTAGTTTATATCCGTCTAATAGGGGAATGTTTTCCTAAAAGGTTTTTTTTACCTAAAAAGGTTAAGCAGGATTTTTAAAAACTCAAAATTGACACAAACTCCAATTGAATTAATTTTTGCATCATTGGAACCGGCTAGTAATTCCCTAAAACCTAAACCTTAAATCATAAACATTAAACCTTAATAATGAAACCAAAATTATAAAAACAAACCCTAAACCTAAAGATAAAACCTAAAAGCTAAAAAAACATGCCCTAAAATCCAAATTCTAAAACTAGTTCTTAAAGCTAAAACTAAAAGGCAAATATTGTTGGGTTCAATAAGACGGTTACAATGCCATTGAATTGAGTTCAATCGGAGTTCGGTTGGATCGGTTTTAGAGATTTTAAAAATCATTTTTAGTCTTTTTAGGCAAAATATACTTTTTATTTGATCAACTTTATGTCATAATGAGAAATCATATATTTATGCATTTTAAGCAAAAAATATTTGTTTATTGTGAAAGTACATGTGTAAGATAAGAATAACAAAATCCACTCTTTCAAAACAATCAAAAACACAAAGAAAAACAGTATCTTATAAACTACTGAATCACAATAATATATAACATTACTTAAAACAAATATCTTATAAACTAATTGAAAGTGAGTTTTGTTTGAATTGAAATAACAATTATACTCAATAATCTTAACATTATTATTATCTTTGCTGGATTCTACAAAAATAAAAAAATTATTATTAAAAATTAACAAAATTAAAACTTGATTTTCAAAGACAATTATTATTTATAAAGTTAATTGAAAAGCAAATATTAAATTCAATATATTGGCATGTTATTATAATTGTTTAATCGTGATATACTCATTTTATAACAACAATATTGTAATTGAAAAACATAGAAAAGAATTGTGTTACTTAATATATATACACATTGAATTCAACCAACCATCATTTCTCATGTCACATACTTCTCACTACCTGAGTTCATAACTTCTCATTTGGATTTTTGGTACACATAACACATTTAATATGAGAATGGAATAGCAACATGATCGGTGTCGAAGTACCAACTAAAAATAAGAGTTTTCACTCAAGTCCTATTACTCAATTAGATAGGGAAGTCGGGTATTGATCAACGAGAAGTCAAGTGGAAATAACTTTCAACACAAACTAATTAACTACTTGCAATGGGAAAGTAAACTTGAAAATGTTGATTTTAGATTTGAATTAGAAAACAATTAACTTGAACTAAAAACAAGTTAATTAAAATGAAAGATTTGTAAACAATTAATGGAAAAGGTGATCACTCCGGGTTTCGAGTTAGTAAGACAATTAGATTTTCATTAATTTGTCAATTGGGAATCACATATACATGATTCATGCTTCACTTGCTAAACATATATAATTTTGAAAACAAAGCAATGATTTTGTTGACAACCGATAACTAGATCGATGTTATTGACTTGATTCAAAGTTTCTGGCTTCTACTTCGCATATTCGCATCTTCGGATGTGCTAGTTATTGCTTCCCATTGTCTAGTTTCCTTCTAGAATAATCATCTTGCTTTGTTTAACCTACAAACACACAAGAACACACGGTACCTTCTATTCGAATGAATAATCATGTCAAAACACATAAGAACATCTATTTAAACATTTGAATTACCAACCCAAATCCCCGTAATCACAACCGCATTTAAACAACTCCCACTTTATATTTTGTCTCTAATCCTCAATTGAAATTTTCAGCCAAAAGTGTATGAAACAATTTAGAACCACCACTTGATAGAAGAGGCATTGCATAACCGAACTGAATTATTGCTTCTATAAGGTTTTAAGAAATTATAAATGATCGAGTAAAACTCAAGGACTTTAAAAGGCTGTGATCGTCTTGAAAGATGGTTACGTTGGTTGAGAATATGTATATATAATTATGTCGAAAAGAAACCATAAAGTTTCACTTATTTAAGTTGTATTATTTGATTCTCATGCACAAAATGAATGAATTATTATCAAAATAGCTAAAATAAAAGTATATTTATTCTAATCTTTTCAACTGGATATTAGTTTACACAAAATGAATGAATTATTATCAAAATAGCTAAAATAAAAGTTATATATTTATTCTAATCTTTTCAACTGGATATTAGTTTACATCCACTACTACTTCTAATTACATTGAAAAACACTTTTATTAGTTCTAATTGCCGACTTCCCTTGTTTATGCTTCATTTTGAAAACTTTCATAATCCAATCTTGTTTCATGTGTGTACTAAGCATATCTGGAGTGATTTGAGCCTCATTTATAACTAATCAACATTCGACACGCAACATGCAATGTGTTAAATGAACGCTAGCGAGGCATTTGAATCAGTTCATCTTCATGACATTCCCTTATGCCAATGTCCAACCGTTCATGAGCTGATGATGGTAATACATCGCAACACTGTCGTCTAGGCGCCAACAACTGTATCACAAAACCCAAAAAGTTACAGGGGTTCTTTTGATAATTTTCAAACTTTCAGGGCAAAAAAGAAACATTTTTTAATTGTTATAACGGGTTCTGAAATGACTACCTCTTGTAAAACAGTAAAAGAAACAACCTAGAATTCAACAAAATGCAAGTATATTTCATACTGAAAAATAGCGTCTCTAAAATTGACAGTTTGTCAAATAAGGCCTTGAACTTCTTTCTTATGGCAGAAACAACCCACTTTTAGAAATTTGAATTAAAATGGCAAAAATCACGAGTGACTTGTTTTTCTAGCCATAGTGTATGAGTAAGTTCACATTACCTGTTTCATGTCGAGGTTTAATTTTGGAGCATGCACTTTGATCATTTCAATTCCCCTTGGTGATCCAAGATTGGATGAACAATTGACATTTTTCATTATTCTATAAATGCTTATGGTTTGATCTCCTTCAAAAAAGGTCTTGTTCATATGAAACACAACGGGTCTTCTACAAGGATCGTTATGATGCTCCCTCATGTCGAAACTAAAGAGCGTATGCAGCACGTTGCCTTTTCTCCAAGGCCTAAATGTTGCAGGGACACGAAGAACATCCGGCAAGAGTACATGACTTCCAAACACTTCGACGGCGTATCCCCATGAGATCGAAATTGTCCAAGAAAACCAACGATCGTAACAAACCGTTTGTTGTAAAATCCTATGAGGATCTAACTTGGCGGCTTCGTACAAATGGCGCATAGCGTCTCGATTTGTCATATTTGGGAAAATGGGGTCCAAGTAATCGGTGTGGTGAAGAGTTACCAACGGGGACATTGGATGTGCAGCCAAGACTCCGAACGGATCTCCGCTCATATCCATCTACAATAGTGAACATAATATAATGTCAACAGTTAAATTATTTCAATTATACAGATGTTTCATGTGGTTTGCGAAAACTAATAGGTTTTGGGTATCAATGTTTGAGTTCTACGGTTTTTGTTCGGTGAATTTTGAGAAATAATAACTAGCCAAACCATGAACTACAACAAAACTAAATTGACCATTTGATATTATTACGTGTATTACATGATTTGAATATTAAATAATAATTCGTTCCTGGTTTCAACTCTTTTTAAGTTTCAAACTACTACCCATATATTGGTAAACCACATAAATGCTAAAATTAACCAAAGTCCAAAATGTGAACTAAACCTCGGAAATCTTAGGTTGACAAAAGTGGTTCAGGTTGTTTGGCCAATGTGTGGTTTGAAAACACTTGGTGAACGGTGCTGAAGACCATGCGCAATGGTCACACCGTGGAAGTAGTGGGATCTAGTGAGGTAGTGGGATCCAGTGGGAACACCGCCCCCCTCTCAGTGGGGTCAATTCTTGCTTCCAACGGCTCCCGTTCCCCGTTGAGCTTCAATAGATTTCATTGGTGCATTTTTAAAAATGGGACCACAAGGAGTTTAATAACAAATAAAAAATTAGAAATTAGTGATGATGTGGCTCAATGTGGAAGGTTTTTCAGTAGGGTGACTATTAAGGGGTTTTAACATTTTCAGTGGGGTGATGACGTGTCATAAAATTTCAGTGGGACGGAATTTCAGTAGGGTGACCGCTGTGGATAGTCTAATGAAATGAAAACATGCATGAGGGACTAAGTATGCAAGTTGAATAATCAAAACTAGAACCGTAAACAAATCAAATGAACATAAACAAGTCATTATTCATATTTTTTCGTTTAATATTTAACTTGTTTACGAATAATTTACATGCATAACAGAATTTCTTGTTTGTGTTTGTTTATTAAAAAATTAAACTTATTCATGAACGATAGCTTTAAAATATAAAATTTAACATCTTAAATTTTAAACATTTGATATAATTATTTTAAAACAAAACAAAAGTTATAAAGAATATTAGTAGCAGTGAAAATTACCCTAAATTAATATTTCAAAGATTTAAGTTTCAAATTATTATGGTTTTGTACAAATAACTAGAAATGTAGTTTAAATAAATTTTATACTAACAAAATAACATATTTAAAAATATAAAACACATTTAAAGAATAAACATAATAAATAAACGTAAACAAATTAAACATAAACTAACACAATACAAAACATTTATTAACATACATGAATAAACACACCATTTGTTCTATTTATGTTAGTTTATTTATTAAACAAACAAATATATACAAAGTATCCATCAAACAATTCAACGATGTCACACAATTCACAATGCTCCGGGCACGCAAGCAAGAAACGATATCTTAGAGTTTAAAATTTTAAAATATATTATTCTTTTTAATTTAAAACAATATTAGGACTAGGTGCGTGTGTATACACACGCAATGCAATCAAGGAAGCACATAGATCGAGAATAATTAAAAAACAATCAATGGTTACGTTCTTATGACGCCCGAAAAAACTACAGAGGGCGTGATAAGAATGGAGTGAGTGTGGTCATGGGTGATTAAAAGTAGGTGTTGGGAGTGATGAGAGATGATGATAACACACGTGTATGTGAAAAATGAGTGATGATTTTAGTTGTTTATGTGATACATACGAGGAGTTTTTGTGGAGTGATAGGTGTGTGATAAATACTCGTAGCCTTAGTAAATATTTTTACCTGATGGAATCCTGATTCTCTGGTAATCCCGACTCCAAGTTCTGCCAAACACGATGAAATCCTGCCATCGCTTCCATACAAATGGTGGTATCTCTCCAAACACGAATCCAACACCTTCGCCAACGTTTTCGCCAATGGATAACTGATCGCAAATCCGGCTCCACCGAACGCCATTGAAAACGAGAAGTATCTGTTCTGCACAAAGCTCTCTGAGTTTGACCCGATGAAATACGGCAGATGGTGATCGTATTTTGATAGCGTCTTCACCAGATTTTCCGGGAAGAACACCGTATCATCGTCTCCAAACACGAACCATCTGAATACATAATATATAGTTATAACCAATTAATATATATATTAAAAACTAACTGAAAGGAATAGTAAAGTTTTGTTTTTTCGATTTTTGTCACCAAATCTTTTATATAATATAAAGTTTTGTTTTTTTGATTTTGGCCACTAAAACTTTTAATGTTTTGTTTTCTCGATTTTTACCACTAAAATTTTTATATATTATAAGGTTTTGTTTTTTCGATTTTGTCCACTAAAACTTTTTAAAGTTTTGTTTTTTCGGTTTTGGCCACTAAAAGTAAAGTTTTGTTTTTTCGATTTTGGTCACTAAAACTTTTATATAATATAAAGTTTTGTTTTTTCGATTTTGGCCACAAAAACTTTTAAAGTTTTGTTTTTTTGATTTTTGCCACTAAAACTTTAATATAATATAAAGTTTTGTTTTTTCGAATTTGGCCACTAAAACTTTTTAAAGTTTTGTTTTTTTGATTTTGGCCACTAAAATTTTATATAATATAAAGTTTTGTTTTTTCGATTTTGATCACTTAAACTTAATAATAAAGTTTTGTTTTTTTGATTTTGGTCACTAAAACTTTTATATAATATAAAGTTTTGTTTTTTCGATTTTGGCCACTAAAACTTTTTAAACTTTTTTTTTTTATTTTGGCCACTAAAACTTTTATATAATATAAAGTTTTGTTTTTTCGATTTTGATCACTAAAAATTTTATATAATATAAAGTTTTGTTTATTTAATTTTGGCCACTAAAACTTTTAAATTTTGTTTTTTCAATTTGTATAATTTTATGTTTATATATATATAATTGTATAGAGTTTGTGATGAGAGATTTGATTTTGCTATATAACTTATGATTTTGCAAATGATATATAATACCCGCTATCGGAAGTGTACTGTGATAACCCGCCGCAACGCGCGGGTGAGATTAAACCTTGTTTTAAATTAATCACTAACAAGTGTCAATTTTTAACCACTTAATAGGGAAGCTGGTTGTTATCATCAATTTTTTAATACATATTATATACATGGGGTTTGTATCATTTTAAAACCCGATTTTAGGCAGAAAACTTGTAAACCCTGTCTAAGGCATTAATTTGAAAATTTAAAAATAAATATTTGATTCACATTAAAGCTAAATAAAAAATTTAGTTTGAATAAATAAATGTGGTTTAATGTAGATCACATATTTATTTTCAATATTCCAAACTGACGACCCAGATAAGGTTTAAATATTTTCTTTATAAGATCGGATTTTCACACACACACACACATCTTCTACTTCTAATAAACAACCAACTCAAAAGACAATTGTTAAATTACTTAGACCACTTAATGACACTTGTCAAATTCTTACACCATTTTTGACATGTGTCACATTCTTACCATGTTATCTCATTTTATATATTAGTTTTCATATCAAATAATTAAAATAATTAAATAACTAATGATTTAATTATACATTTTTATAGCAATAATGGTTTTTTAATAAATAAAAAATCAAATCTTTATATTAAAAAATAGATTTTGAAAATAAAAACTATATAAAACAATTTTTCTAGAAAATACAAAACCCAGAAGTTTAAACAACAAGATTTATATATAAAAATAGTTTGTAATACAATTATAAAAATGAAATATTAAAAAATAACTAAAATTCAATCAAAATTTTACCTAAAAGTCGTTTTTTAAAGTCTAAATTTTTATTAGTTACTATATAATATTTAATTTTACAATCTGTGTAATACACACGATATTAAATTAGTATACATATATATATGTGTATGTATATACGCAAAATAAATAAAACAAAAAAATGTCTTTTTTCTTAAACAAAAAAGTTCTGGTTACGATGAATATTATTAATAATACGGGTTTTGCCTATTTACTCTACCTGACGTTTGAATGGTTTAATGCTACCGTTTCGGATACGACTCGAGCGACACGTATGGCTGACCGGAGACCGCCGCGCCATGTATAGCGAAACCGGGAGGTGTCATCGGAGATACAAACCGGCGGGAGAAGCGAAGGAACGGTGTTATCATCCAATGGAACGTCGAGAAAAACACAGCCTCGCATTTGATCGGGCTTCCACCACATCTTGACGTATTCTTTCCGTTTCGGCCATGATTTCGCATTAGATGCGATCCCAAAAACGATATGATCAAGAGAAGTAGGTGACGAGAATTCATCACCACCCAGCAACAAGATTTTGGTGCTTGGAACAGACGAAAACGATGTGAACAAGAGGTAAAGGATCAAACCAAGAGAAGATGATAAGAAAATGAGGTTAATCAGTCGAGAACTGAATTGGGTTTTGAAGATTGATTGAAAAAAGCTCATGTCTGAAACGAGTAATGAGATGAACAGATCCAGATGTGCGAAAATGGGGGTTTTATAAGATTATTTAGTGGCGTAAGTTATGAAGTGCAGGTGAGTTGTTTGAGAAAATGCCAAGAAGAAGTGGACTTGAAGGTAGAACATGGGGACCTGTGGAAATTTTGGAAGGAAATTGAGAAAGAGTTAGGCAACCAAAAGTGTGATTTTTGGAATAACTGGGACAGGTGTTAAATGTTCATCTGCAAGAAAAGTCAACTCAATGTAGGCCTTTGACTAAGTATCAAGTGAGAAATATATCATTTAAAACTTAAAAAAAGTATTATACATTTATACTGTTACCTGTAAACAGACCGTCACAAGATGGTGGAGACCTGGTTGTTTAAATGACACCTAGATTTGAATCTCACTTTGAGCGTGTCCAAATCAAGGTTCGGTTCAGTTTTTACTCTTAATCGTAATCATAACCGTCAATTTCGGTTATAATTTTTTTTAATCATAACCATAACCGAACTTCGGTTTCATTTAATCGTTGTGAGGTTGGTTTTGGTTAATTTTGGTTGATTAACCAAACCCAATTTCAAGTTAATTAAAACTTGAACTAACTAAAAATGAGTAACTGGTTATAAGGTCGATTTTGGATCTGCTTTTGTTATTTTTCGCTAATTAACCAAGCCAACATGAAATATAGTAACATGATAAGTAGGGCATGATCGAATCATTGCACTCAAAAATCAACCAAACGGTTGATTACAAGAGATGTATAAAATTGATGGATATTTTTTTTTATTTTAAAGTATATTTATCCAATTAGAGTAACTAATCCGACATGTAATTAAGATAGGTGATGTAAAAATAACTTAGGGAATAACTCAATATGAAACTCAAAATTAATAATGACTATGCTGATCTAGTATAACTGTTAATTATCTTAAAATAAAAAAAAATAAAAATAAAAAATACATGGTATGCCGCATGATAATAAAAGATATCATCAAATTCTTAAATTCTAATTTATTGTTAGATGATGAAAGACTTTTAAGCAAGAACCAATACACTAAAAAATTACATTGCTTTTCAAAGGACCTTTAACTAAACCTCCATGAAGGAGTATATTATACATTTCTTATTTCTAAAAAGCATGTGACTTATCTTTAACAACTATATTAGTATAAATAAAATTATTATACATTAATATATATATATATATATATTAAAAAGCAACAATGGTTTGTCTGTATTTTACTGTTCAATTTGGAACAGTTTTCCTTGCATGATGTACAAGCTTGAAATGCACAATATATTAAAAAGTAAAAGAAAGAAAGAAACCGTATCAAAAGATCAAGAAAGTCACCGCGTCAAAAGATCGAAATTACACTTTCAATAGTTTTGAATTAATTTGAAATTTTCTTTTATAATCCTGAACTTTGAACTCTTATTTTTAAAGTCCCCTCTCACTTTACTTACATATTTTTAATGTACACATAATTTTAACACGTCATAAATTATCGGATAAAAGTCATGATCGTATTAATTTGATCACAATGGACTCATGAAGGTTTGTATAAAATTCGAACCCAAACAGTCACAAAATTTTTGAACATTGTTATACGATTTAGATTTAATAATTTTATAATATTTGTATCGTTTATAAATTCTACATTTACGTAGGGCTTTTTTTTAAGTCTTCTGTAATCACATTCTTTACTGTTAAATGAGTTCTTAATCTTCAACCCGTAGTTTCAAAGCTTACGTTATAGATGTTGTATAGGGTTTTGTGTTTTAGTGATTTCAATCTATAATGAGACTATAACTTTCAGTTTATAATAAATTGAGATATGTTATCTAATGGTTTTGAAATTTCATACAATTGGTAGAGGGTTAATTTTTGCTAAGTTAGTGGTCTCTTATCAATGATTTGTTCATATTTTGTAAAATATTTCAACATGGATGAAGTTGGTTGTTTTTACGTCAATATATCAGATCCCGCCGCAACGCGCGGTAGTGTTTGTTAAATATCATCAAGAGACTTACATGCATGCTACTTCCCTTTGTGGGGATGGAAAGAAACAATTAATATTAAATTTAAGTATTGTAAAGTGCAAGTTAATATTATATTAAATCACGTTAAAAGTAAACAAACTTTGCAAGGAAAGTTAAGAGATTATAAATCGTAGTTTTAAAAACATTTTAGGCCGGTTATTGTATAAATAAAAATTACATAAGAAGTCACAAAGCCGGCATGAAATTACCACGTAAGAAAAATTAATGTTATACACAGGTAAAATTATCAAGCATAATTTATCTGTTTAATAATTCTATATTACGTGATAAAAAAATCGATAATTTTACCTATGTCTGGCAAAATGGGTGGGTCGGGTCGGGTAACATGTCAGAATATATTCGGGTCAGCATGAGTGCGGGTCAAAACAAGTTTTAAGCAAAATCAGTTCGGATCTAAATGGATTGTCTTAAAAAATATCAATTTAGTTTAACTAAGATGTGTTATAAGTAAACAAATAGTCCATTTAGATAATTTTTAGTGATTTTCTCATCAAATATGTTGATAATCATTCTTAAATGTTTGAATCCATCGCGATTACATACTTTTTTGGTTACCCGTCTTGACCCATATTGTATTTAAGTGCTACCAATCTCAACTCATTCAATATTATGATGTTACCCATTTCAACTATTATACTACAATTGTTTGTTCAAATCAATCTATTTCCTTTGACATAAGTGTCACATCCAATATTATCCATTGTAGATCTAAAAAGATTGGTTGGTTAGTTGAACCAATGGTTTTCAAAATTTGACAGTTTGGTTTTCGATTATTTTGTCATAAAAGCATAATTTTGTATTATTTTTAAAGTTAACCATAATGATTACGAGTATAATACATTCACATAGTTTTATATTTATAAAATGAAAAAAATCATAAATGTTAAACAATCGGTTATGTTTACAGTTTACATAGCGGGATTCAAATTATAAATCATAAACTTTATGCAATGTAAATATTTAAAATCGCCCAATGCCGTTTTAATCATTTTATCATTTAAACTTTTAAAGTAACATCTCGTTTTTCAAAACATGCCAACTTTGCAAAATCTAAAAACTATCATGGTCAATTGAGAAAATCTAAAACTTATGGCGGTTAAAACTTAAAAGTAGGATTTTACAAGAATGAATCCGATCCGAACCGTTTGATCCGGAGGCTAGCTACTGACACAGAAAGGGTTTTAAACAGGAGGCGACGAGGGTTTAGGGCAGACACGGTGAGAGACGACAATCAGATCCAATCGGAAAGAACAACTTGAGCCAGATTGATGCAGTAGCTGCTACCACATGGTCGTGTGCCCTAGAAATAGACGCCATGGCGGGCCACATCGACTTAAAAGTTGAATCTCCGACGAACCCTTGTTGTATCTCGGTAATTTGTTTGATTTTTGTTTATATTATATCAATTTACTTAATTTAGATCATATAGAAGACACATTTAGTTCTTGACTGATATTCTTGATTTATATTGATTCTTTGTGCTTGTGTAATAATAATTCCAATGTTGCCATTAGTGGGAAGATAGATATTTGAAGTTGCAACAGAAGGTTAAAAAGAGTGATGATGCGCGGGCCGCACTTAAGAAGGCGGTCGGGATTTATGAGCAACAGTTTGATAAGATGCAGGATGAAAGACTTAAACTGAAGAAGGGTAAGAATATTAATTAAATATTTATGGATTTATCTAACTTTTGCTTTCGTATTGAGGTACAAAGGTATATGTATAGGAAATTTAACAGACAGGTTACAGGGTCTATGTAATGACATGTGAGGGACAGGGGAACATTGCATTTTGATTTTCTAGGGTTGGATGAACAGTTTTGGGATCATATAGTTGATGTTAAAAGAAATAATTGTTCTAAAACCAGATAATTGAGGTTTTGAGCAATATCATTACTTATAGGCCAAGCTAACTACTATCATATGATCTCAATTGAGTTTCTAGTAGAAAACTGTTTAATCACACAAATTAATGACTGAATTCTGTTCCAAAGGCAAATTGATGGATGTTTTCTTCTGTCCTGACTTAGGCAGAGGGGCTAAAATACTATTGATAAACAAATAAACTCAGTAAATGAATATTATTTTCTGGTCTTAAATTTATCATTCTTGCGGTTTTATTGCAGATTATTACATAAAAGTGACTAATAGTATTATTTTGAACGTTCATGGTTTGCAGCTTACGAAGAGGAGAAGCTGCGGACTGAGCATGAAAGGAAGGAAAAAGAAAAAGAATCAGCCGCGCGTGTTTCACTGGAGACTGAGATATCTTCCCTAAAGTCTGAGATTTTATCACTGAGTCAAAAAGGAGGTTTGGGATCAGGAGATGTGAATGAAGAAATTATACTTCTCAAAGGACGTGTTTCTGACAAAGAAAAGGAGATAAATTGTCTACAAGAAGAAAAGAAAAGAGCCGAGGCTGAGAAAAGCAGGACTGAACAGGAACTAAGTAATCTTAAAACTCAATTTCTTAATGGAGAAACAGAAAAGAAAAAGCTAATGCAGGATCTTCAAAAAGAGAGAGCTAGAGTGAATTTGGAGAAAAAACAAGCTGATGAGATATTGAAAACTGCAGAATCCAGGAAGCAAGAAATTGAAGTTCTCACGGTTGACAAAATGAATAATGAGTTATTACTAAGATCCGAGAATCAGAATTTGGAAACAGAATTAGGCCGGCTCAAACAGCTTCTTGAAAATGATAGAAAGCGAATGGATTGTGAGGCAAAAAAAGCTAAAACTGAGAAGCAAAAAGCTCATAAAGCAAAAGAAATATTGAAGGCTGAACAATGTAGAGCTGATGAGAAAAGCAGGTCTGATCAAGAATTAAGTAATCTTAAAACCCAGTTGCTTAGTGTAGAAACTGAAAAGAAAACGTTGATGCATGATCTCCAAAAAGAGAGAGCTAGAGCAGACACGGAGAAAAAGCGAGCTGATGAATTGTTGAAAACTGTAAAAACCAAGCAGGCAGAAGTTGAAGTTCTTTCTGCTGAGAAAAAGAATAATAATATATGTTTACTAAAATCCGAGCATAAGAATTTGGAAACAGAAGTAGGCCGGCTCAAAGAGCTTCTTGAAATTGAGAGAAAACGAGCGGAATGTGAGGCAAAAAAAGCCGAAAGAGAGAAGAAAAATGCTCATCAGGTGAAAGAAATGTTGAAGGCTGAACAAACTAGAGCCGAGGAGCAAACAAAGTTGGTTGATGTTGAGAGGAAAAAAACCAAAGAATTTGCAGAGCAGATGCAAAGATATAAATGTGAGGCAGATGAAGCAAATTCAAAGTTAGTTTCAGAGGGTTTAAAGTTTAAAGTGGCAAACAAGAAGTTTGAAGCTGAAAAGAAAAAATCAAATAAAGAGAAAACGAAAGCTGAAGAACAGCAAAAGATTGCAGAGACGAGTAGAAAACATGTTTTGGAAGAGAAACACAATGCTGCTCGTCTTCAACAGTTATTAGAAGAATGTCAGAACAAGTATAATAAGCTGAAAGAAGATATGGAAAATCATGAAACACATATGAAAATTCACGGTCAAGTAAAAAACAAGACAAATCTAGCAGGAAATGGTGCAGATTTAGACATGAATAAAGAAACAGAGAATAAAAAGGCTGCAGAAATGTATAAACTGCAGGCTATGAAAGAAAAATCTCGTGCTGATAATTTAGCACAGCAGCTAGAGAATACCAAGAAGCAGACTAAAAATAAACATAAAGTAATCCAAGATACTTTTTCTTCCAAGGAATTAACCGATACCATGAAAGCTAAATCTGCTGAAATGAAGCTTTTAAAGAAAAGATTGAAGCTTGAAAAGGCAAGAGTAAAGCATTTCAATCAAGTAGCTGAGCTTGAAAATAAGTGTAAAAAAACAGTTGAAGAAGAACTTTATCGACTACAGCTTGAGTTTGTGCGGTTTTCAAGTCGCATAGGACTCTGTGACTGTTTTGACATCTGCAATGTAGGTAAATCTTGCCTGGAAAAGGTTCGCTTTTATATTTTCCACATCTTTACAGTTGTGCAAATTTCTTTTGTCATTGCAATATCTTGATAAAACTGGTGTCTCTTTATGTTTGTTCACAGAATGACAATGTAAATGCAAAGAGGAACTTTATGCAGACTGGGAGTGGAAAAGAACTTGCAAAGCCTACAAAATTATCTGAATATTCTAAACTGAATTTAGATATTTCTGCACCATCACTTCCAATATCTGGGACTTGTACTGAGTCCACCTCAGGTACTGCCTCTAAAATGGAGCCTCTGTGTAACAGAAAAAATTTAAACAGTTTAGCTCTTGTTTCAAGCATTGCATCTTTTTCTGATCGGCAGTTGGTGGTGGGCGCACAGGAAAATCTACAGTTGCCTATATCTCGGTTGTCTAGTGAGAATGCTGAGGTGGCGGATAATAATGTTAAAATCCCTTTTAAAGTGAGGAACAAAGATGGAAACACCAAGAAAAGAAAGCGGCTTATTAATGCAAGTGAATCTATTGAGCATTTGCATACTGAGGGTAAAACATTGAATGCAAAAATAGCAAAGAATGTCTCTGAATTGCGTGGTATGCTAGGTCACAATGACAATCCATTGCCCATTGAGAATAATAAAGAGGAGGCAACAAGGGCACTTGAAGGTGTTAATATTAATGATTTGGGAAAAACATGCTATGATGATCTTGAGAATTTTAAGAAAATGTTTGATGGTGACTGTATGAAGTTGCTTAATTTTGATAATGAAGTTGAGGAAGAAAGATATCGTGTTGCAGTTGAAAGGCCCCTTTCACCTACTCTTCCAAACATCGAGTTTGAAAGCAACCTGATTGATCATGATGATTCTAGACCATCTGGATCTGACATCCCTGTCACTAGAATTGAATCTTGGTCTATTGTTGTATTTTCAGAAATCAGGGACAGTGAGAGTCTTTCTAAGATATTTCACATGACAAAAACTTTTAGTAGTCATTACTGTGCGTTTTCCCAGGGTGATTTAGTGGTTAAAAATGTAATTTCAACTCTATCTACAGATGATATTCTATTGCCCAAGTAAGTACACTTTAACAAAATCAATTATCTGAATTTTTAAGATTTGTTCTTATTGGTTTTTATTTCTTTTTTATCAGAGAAAAAGTCTGTGTATTCTTCTCTTTGTTCTTGAAGAGCTTCTCCAGCATTGATTTGATGAATTTTAACCATGCTGATGATGGGAACTTATTGAGCAATATACAAATTGTTTCTGGAAAATTGAAGAAAGGTACTTACTGTCATACTGCATATCATATTTTCATATTTTTTTAAAAAAGTTTCAGTTTTATTTGTTATCTTCTGTTTGCAGTGATGTCTAATGCAGAGACAAGAATCAAGTTTGTAAAAGTATGTGACTTGGAAGAACTTATCACTCTCATTCAAAATTTTCTAACTAAAGGAGAAATACTGGTTTGCAGTACCGATACAAGTTCTGAGACACTATCATTACCAAACTCTAAAGCTTCATTGCAAGAGTTGGTGGTTGGGGCTGTTCTTTTAGCATCAGTTTGTGAAGCTTTTGACTGTGTTGACTTTTTATGCGATATGTCATACACCGTTTCTCGAGTCACCAGTTCTTTGGCTTTGACTCTTCTGCATGTGTTTGCTTATGTATGTGAAGAAAAATTGTTGCACCATGGAGACTACCATTTGGTCATGACTGTAATCAAATCTTTAGTTACATACTGTGAGATGGAAAAGTTGTCAATAGGCTTCCCTTCATGTGCCAAGTGTCCATTTTCTACCGGTTCTGTCTCCATGGAAGAACTTGTATTGCTTCTATTGAA
This sequence comes from Mikania micrantha, assembly GCA_009363875.1. Classification (NCBI taxonomy): domain Eukaryota; kingdom Viridiplantae; phylum Streptophyta; class Magnoliopsida; order Asterales; family Asteraceae; genus Mikania; species Mikania micrantha. The sequence continues at coordinate 90,294,239 of CM018694.1, forward strand.
GAAACTTAGTGACTGCTCAATTCACATGTCTGGGATGATGACAGACAAATCATCAATAGTTCCTGATGATACTACGTCTGATTTGGGAAATGTTTTGTCTTTGTTGGAACTGCTGGCAACTAAGATGGTATGCAATTTATTGTTTACCTTTTTATATTATGTAATTTTATAAAGTTATAAATTATTGTGTATAGTTAATCTCTTTTCATTGGTCAATGGATCTAACTTCTGGTCCGATTTACATTTTTAAATGCAGAGCTGGGGTTGGGTTTGCAAGAACATCGTCAGTAAGTTGTTGAAGATGTTGGAAGCATGTGTTATGGAAACTCCTCTAGCTTCCATTTTTGTTCTTCTAGGTCAAATGGCAAGGTGAGTTTTAATCGTTTTAGTTTTGATTTATTTGCGTGTTTTTAGTTATAATTATGATTTAGAGTTTAGACAACTTGAAAGATTAAGTAAATAAAAGTGATGCGACATCAACACAGCTGGCTTATGATTTTCTTATGTTGCAGACTTGGTATTGATGCTAATGGATTTCATGATCTGGCTTATGTTTTTCTTATATTGCAGACTTGGCATTGATTCTAATGGATTTCATGATCCTGAAGTTGAGGTTGTTCGAGTCAAATTGATTTCTTTTATATCCCAAAGCACCTCAAACAAGATCAGTTTACCAATCCAGTTTGCTGCTGTAACGGCTTTATTGGGTACAACACCTCTCTGTTTCCAGGAAATTTGCAAGAATTGCTCAGAACTGCCTCCACCTGTAAGTTATGCAACTGCAACTGATTGTATACAAAGATGGTTTTCTTTGTTGAGTGATGAGCATAAGTCACTGTCAGTTAGACTCTTAACTGCTAATGCTTCGTAGCTGCCAAAATGTATAGCCCGTCATTAATGCAACTACACTTTAAAGTGTCATGTGTAGTTGAAACCAACCAATTTTGTAGACATTTACAACTGAGTTTTGAAGGTTTATTGCTTCATTGGCAGTTGGTTTTTTTGCTTTTGCCAATTGTCATTTGTAGTTTGTTGGTGTTTACAAGCTCTATACAACATAATTTGTTCAAATGGTATGGCATGGTGTGGTTTAATTCATTACAAGAAAACGTGAGCTGCATTAGTGAAAGTTGAATATTATTTATTTATTTAATTTCCGTGTTAACTGTTGCTAGATGAAACCTTGAATCAAAGCTAGTGATTAGTTATTCATGAAACTAGTATAGGGATCCTCAAAATTCCATAAATTTAGCTGGCGCCTATGCTAGTATGCTATTCGTGATGCACATGAATTAGTTCTGATAAAGTGGGATACTTTGTTCATGTCTAAAGAAGTTATCCGGATCTACTTTACTCTTAACTTTTGCCAGTCTCTTAAAATTTCTCTTGAAATATTTCTCACCCCACACCTTGGCCTCCAAGTAACTCGCGTTCTCATGCTGGTTTGTTCCGATATCCAAATCCCTATAGTTAACGTACGCTTTTCTCGGATGTTTTGATACATAAGGTTCCATGAACTTGTACAACTCACTAAGCCAATGCATATGCTCGTTTGATGCTTGAACACCATTGGCTTCCCATTTGACCAAGTATTGTATGTTGTACAAATTCCCTCTTCGGTGTGGGAATGGAATGTGCGATTTTGAAATCTCGTTCATTCGTCCACCGTACGGATCCATTATCATGAATACGAGTTTCTGTTGATAAAACTTTTCTCGGATCCGTAGAAACACATGTTGTGGTATAGGTTTTGTCACAAAGTCGGATTTTGCCTTGAAGTAGCTCACGTAAGGGTCGGTTTTGTTGCCTAGTAACATTTTCGAGGTTCCTTTTAAGCCAGCAAAGTAGAGAACCGACTCGATCCAACTCATTTCGATGCAGTCTTTTGCTTTCAGACCTAATTGAGGGAAAGATTTGTTCATTAACGGAAGCAGGTCTCTGAGTCCCCCCAAGAAAAGCGAGTTGAATAACGCTTGAACCGGAGTATTTGTATCACCTCGCACATATTGAACGAGTAATCTGATGAAAAGCTCATTTTTCATCTTGTGTGCTTTGGTTTGCCAATGATCAATGATACCAATGGTTTGTTGATCTATGTTCTTGTAAACACTGAAAACCGTTACTTTTGGTGGAACTCTAATGAGCTTGATTTTCCACGAGACTATAACGCCAAAGCTTGCCCCTCCGCCGCCCCTAATGGCCCAAAAAAAGTCTTCACCCATCGATTCTCTATCGAGAAAACGCCCTTTGGCATCAACTAAGCATGCATCAATGACATTATCTGCAGCTAGGCCATATTTCCTTACCATAGCACCAAATCCGCCGCCGCTGAAGTGCCCGCCAACACCGACACTCGGGCATATCCCTCCAGGGAACCCGTGAATTTGGCTTGCTTGTGCTATACTATAGTAAAGTTCCCCGAGTGTTGCCCCTGATTGAACCCATGCAGTTTCTTGCTTGATGTCGATGGCAATTGATCGAAGGTTTCTCATGTCAATAATCACAAATGGTGTTTTGCAAAGGTATGACAATCCTTCATAGTCATGGCCCCCGCTTCGAACCCTAACCTGCAATCTGTGCTCTCGACTGCATATGATAGTTGCTCGTATTTCGGCTTCATTTTGTGGTGTAACAATTCCAACTGGTTTTCTAGTTGCGGTCGAGTTTGAGCATCTTGGGTTGTGTGGAGACGACACAATGGATGAATACATAGGCATGTTATGTGTGAACACATAACTTGAGGTATTCGAAAACGGGATGATATTATTCATACACGATACAAATCCATTATGGGTTCTAGTCGCATCGATGCAGTTCATCATTGTTGCAATCACAACCCATAAAACACTAGTTGGTACTAGACCACCCATGAAGGTTTACTTTTTTCTTCTTTAAGGTGGTAAACTAACTTATATGATGATAGAAGTTATGGGGTTGGAATATTTGAAGGCAAATTCTTTGAGTTTTGGTATTTGTCATACACCACATATGATAATTACAATGCAATGATAACGACAACTTAGCCATTACTCATACGGGGTATAATTAAGGCCGGATTAATATTTTTTTTGCAATTTTCACATTAGTTAACTGTAAAAAGTTACACACTTTATACCAGCAAGATCCAAAGTTACAAAATTGACATCCTAGTTGTTATCCATAAAGTATATTTGAGCTTCAAAGGTAATTTATGATAATTTATATTTTATATACTTAATTATGTTTAATTACTAGATATAGTTGTTGCTTAACAATGCTTTGATTACTTAATATAGTTGTCAGATGCCATGTTATCAATGATCATTCGGTTTACTAAGCAACGGTTTAATTTGCGAAACTGGGTTGATTGCTTTAAAGGCTTGACTAGTCTCATTAGGCTAGTCGATTTGGTTCAAAAACATTGCTTTTCATGTTTGGACCTTTTTGGACGTCTATACTCTATACATACGAATATCCAAGATTTTAATCACATTTCAATCTTTGTCATGACAGACTTTTTCATTACAAGAAAAAGACCCTTGCCCATGGGCCCTCAAATTTTGAAGAGTCCTAATTTTTTGTCATATAACATAGATAGGGTTGCGAGATTCAAAGCTTCAAAGCGACATCCAAAAAGATATTGAGACGATGCAGATGGGTCTCAATTCATCTTGGATTGGAAGTTGACTTTGAGTGGTCGTAGATACAAAATAACAAACATAATAGCAAGTGCAAGTTGTATGGATGCTCGTATTCTACAATTTTATAGAGAAAAATCTCAAATATAGAATAGGCATGTATGCGATTCTATTTTATAAATCTTCTAAAGTTCCAACCCTAAATCTTGATGCTAATTTGAAATCTGAATTAGTGATTTGTTTAATTTATGATATTCTTATAAATAATTGGCTTTTGATTTTTTAGTGATTTATGCTCTGATTATATTCTAATTCAATATAAATTTAAAATTGTTACCATTTACTTCTTAGTGGTTATAATGAGTTCATTTGTTGAGAGAATGATTGTTTAAACAAATAAAAACAAACGAGTATAACATATCAAATAACCACATAAAGATGCATATAATGCATATGTTTAATTGGAACAAAATTGTATAAATTGTAACACTTATTGTTCGCGCTGACTTGAAAAATAAAAATAAAAACTATAAAAGAAGATACGAAACTCACATTGATGGTAAGATTTGATGTTTGCTTGAATTAAACTTGTGAAGGAAATCATCAGCCATACTATTATATAATTTAGTAATATACATGTGTCGCTACTTTGTTTATTGAAATGGTCAAATACACGCTTTTAGTCTTTCGAACTCAATGATTGTTGTTTCGTCAAACCAATTTACTTGCTCACCAGACTTGTGGCTATTGGTTGAAGATTAAATCGTTCATGGATTTAAGTATTACTAGTGGGGTTTGAAACCAAACACTCAAAACTAACATTTAATTTATAATCTCTTTATTTGGTTAATAAATAAGTAAACTATAAATATTCAAAGTTGATATCTTAGTTCTAACATAACACTGTTTGAAATACTCAACTTGTGTTGGACGTTTAAAGGCTCAAGACTTGCTAAAAGAAATGCAAGACCACATAAGTTTATAACTGAAATTAATTTTAGACTCAAAAATCGTCCAATTTGGTTAAGTTTTAACCAAGTTATGATCGTTCAAAGTGAATCAAAGTTTCTATTAGAAAGATAAACGATTTTTGGTGCATGAATGTGGTGTTTTCTTATGAAATAATGCTTTTATATGCATGATTAATAATCCAATGGATATATTATATATATTATTTGATGTTCTTCATAAGAAAATCATAAACAAGTATTGCATATTTTAATCTCGATGTTGTTACAAGAAGGTTTGCAAAGGATTTATTGTGTTGTTCAATCTTTCACATGGAATCATGAGGATTCCACACGAGATTCGTGCATGGTGATTATGAGCACAAAAGATGATCATCATGTAGCATGATATATGTTCATCACACTCACCTTAGAATCATGAAATTGACACAAAATAATGAATAAAACAATTGTAAAAGTTTACCAAAATAGAAATAGATATGGATGACGATTCTTGTATACTTGGGTTCTTGCAACAAGCTCAAAGTGTGTGCGTGTATGGAGTATCACGACCAAACGTAGTTAAAATAAAGGTTTCGTGTGACTTTAAGTTGGAAATTGATGTAGATATTAAAAAAAATAATTATAATTAATTAGTGAGTTGAGGTGAAAGAATATGTAACATATACTAGTTTCACGTGAGCTTTGAGATGGAATTCAAGTTTATTTATTATTGTTATTATCATTTTATTTAACCTAAGTTGATACAACACATTAAACATGTCATGTGCAACTTTGTTGTAACTTGTTATTTTAAGGATTTAAGTGACAATTATTTAAGTTAAAATTCAATAATATAACTAAAAATAATAGTGTAATATGTGCTATTTTGTTCGTGTATTATTCATATGAGGCATAAAAATGAAGCTTATAACTACCATTGTAATTTTTTGGTTCTACTATTAATTCTTCATCTATGATTTAAACACTATGCAAACGTTGTCTAGAAATGTCTAATGCCTGTCTATATTGTTTAATTATTATTGAAGTTGGTTTGTCATGACTTGACAAAAAACCAAGTCAAAGTCAACTTAATGATCAAAGTTGAAGACAAAAGTTAAACTGAAAATTGAAATCCCGAAATTGTCATAATATATAACAAATAATAAAGATTTAGTGCTTATGACATTATATTATTGTTATAAGACATGGTTAAAATCTTTTATCATTTAGCAATTTTATGTTAATTATTAAGTTGAGCATATTTATAATATATATTTTAATTATTTATCATTACCATTTAATAAGAAAGAACATTTACATATTTCACCTTCAATTGCTACATATTTCTATTTATGTTTTCAACGTAAGTTAGCGTCATCTCGTTCAAAACAATATATAAACAAGTAAAAAAATTAATTAACTTATAAATTCAATTAATTAAAGAGTACTCTTAATTACCAATGATTCTTAGCTTAAGCGGTTGAAAGGAGGTACCCTGTGACTTCAATATTGGGGAGGTCATGGGTTCAAGTTATGTCATGGACAAAATAGGGGTTCCATGCTAGGTTAGGGGGTTTTCTTTTACCTATAGTGGGTTTCCTTCTATGGGATGTGGATATGATTGGGTGGGTGTATGACCCGTCAGTGATCCAAATTGCTGTTCAAAAAAAAGAGTACTCTTAATTAAATAAATACATTCCAAATTTAGTAAACTATATTTATAAATATATAATTTGGGATGGAATTAGCAATCCATATTCCCTAGTGTCCACGGGCGGTTCGATTGATATTTTAGGGTCCGAGTGATCGGCACCGCATCGGAGGTTCGACTTTTCACTCGCTGCTGTTCATCTTCTTCTCTTTTTATGGCGTTCATATCTTCAACGGGCGTAGTTTGATAAAGCATAATTCTATCAGTCATCTGAATTCATCTATTTTTGGTATCGAATCGAATCGAATTGATAATGGTGGGACGAAAGTTGTTCAAAACGAGGATATGCCTTTTGTACAGAAAGGGCCGTTGTCATCGTCAGAGCTGCTCTTTTGCCCATGGCGATGCTGAGCTTCGTCGCTATAATGGATCTTCCTCTTATAATGGTACGCATACGATATACAAAGTTGACTTTCTTTTATTGTTTTCTGGTTTGCAGTTTAATTTATATCATATGACATTGATAACGATCGATTTTGACATTCTGTGTACTATCTGCATGATTAGCTCTACTTTTGTTTCAGATAGGGTTAGCTTATGCATGTAATTTAGGGAAATGAGATATTAGGGTCTAGGTTTTGCTTATGTGAGGGCAATGATACGAGTGACTGCTACTAGGGTGTTTGGTTTGTTTTGGACAAGAATATAAATTGTAATCGATTTGTACTTTTATCCCTCTTTTCTACAATTAGGTCTACCCCTGTACCACTCTCTACTAGCATCATAAACTGTAAAAAATGTTGAATGAAATATTACATTTGTTGACTGCAATGCTTTGAGCATAATGGAGGTGATTGTTATCACTCTGATTAATGAGCCATTGGATTTGAAGTTTAAGTTTAGGATGGGGTGAAGTTATGTTCATGGAAATATCAGCTATCTGTCCATTATCTCTTCTTTTGTTTGTGAACCAACAATGACATTGAATGATTTGGTTCTATAGACAACAATTTTTTCACGAGAAAATAGGATTATTGGAGTATAAGGTAGCCTTTGTTGCTAGTCATTATATATCATATATACTCATATTATCATGTAAAAAAGGGACGATCACTTTTTTAGTGCATATAATATTCAGCATAGTTTTCCCTTCCAGATTTATTATTACTTAGTTGTTAAATTATGTTTAATTAAACTTAATAGTTGGTAAGATGTGCATAGGCCCTTGGTTCATGAGTTCATCAAGGATAATAATTATCACTCCAGTTAGATGCAAGCCTCTTGTTTTGTTTTCAACTTATGCTAAAGCAATTAATGCACATGAATTTGTTTGTTTTGTTCGATTGAGTGTTCTCGATTATCATTTAATTGAATTTATGCATAAATATTTTTCTGAATGATTATTGTATATAATGATCTGACTATCTGTGTTTGGAAATGCGAATGAATGCCTAACCTACTCAAGTAGGCTCATGTGCCTGCTGCGCCTGCATTGTGGTTGTTTTCTGTTCCTTTTTATGCTCTAGGATTTCTACGGATCTCTTTCAGCTCTTTATGTTGCTGTTTGATTATGCTAGTATTTCTTAAGTCAAACAGGTTGCAGCCAGTGCTCATAATGCTTTTATGAATATATCTGTGACAACTGACAACAAACTTCCTACTTATGCCATCAAGTTGTTGAGATATATTATTGTATCAGCAGTTGCGTATTACATTGTCAATCAATAAAACAACATTCGATCGGCCAAACATGTCTCTATCAGAAGGAATTATACTGGTTGGTTTATTTTTGCTGGTTGTGGTATTATGCTTGGGAATATCATCTTCAATTGCTCTTAGACTTCACCAGATGGATTTTGCCAAATATTTACACACTTCTCTGTTATGTTTTCGCTTGAGTGCTGATGGAGTCTAATAATTTTGACTCATTGGACATGATACTGCCACAAACTTTATTGACTGGAATATGTTTTCAGAACAACCAATTATATAGCTATTAGCATGAGAAACAGAGTTATATATTTATTCTCTGACTTCAGGGAGAATATAACTCCATACTTCTTTCATATTCTTCAAGAAGAGAAATATCTAATATCTTATAAGTTCCACGTCATGGAAACATTTTCTCAATATTATTACCCGTTCTTATTTATGTGAGGGGTAGTTTCTATTGACTGTGGCTCCCTTTGGAATTCGAATGAAGGCACCGTAACTTTTCGTTATTTAGTTAAGATGTGGTTCCATCTAATGGTAAGGTGTATCTTTGTATTGAATACTTAGGGCCATACAGTTACAGAACCAAAAATATGAGGTTGCTGTTCAACCTACTAATTATATTATGTATTATTTTCACATCTGGCAGCGAGGCGGGACTATCATGGTGCTGATTTAAGAGATAAGCTAGAAAGACAATGGTCCCCACCTCGGAGAAACACCCTTGAAAGAGATGCAAGAGATCCACTTCCATCTCCAAGGTTTGGGAAAAAGAGGTATGATTCTGAAGTCAGTTATCCGTTCATTAGGTTAAGAACGTCTGATTGGCTGGTGATCTTATTTTAGGAGACTTCTTTGGCCTTGCTGTGTCATTCTTGTTTTATATGGATTTTCAAAAGATCTGTTTTGAGAGTTAGATCATCTCTTTGTTATTCATCTATGTATTTTCTACTTGTATTATAGTGATTGGGGTCATAGAAAAAGACACCACTTTGATGGTGAAAATGATTACTCTGGAAACTTGAGATTAGCGGATGGAGTTGAACGGCAAGCCAGAGATAAAAAACCCTCGACCTCAGATTTCAATGATATTCATGATGAGCAGGTTTGATTTTCTTTTACTGTAAATCATTAATCACTAAATTTATCTTGGTTGATTATAAAGGTCAGTAGGTCTTGTTCTGCTGATTACTTATCGGTATTTCCTTCTAAACCCATGGTGCAGTTGAAGCAATTGCACTCTGAAATCGACATCCTAGAGGATCACAAGCAGCAACTACAGGTGCCTGTGAATTTTTTTGTTTGTTTCCTTTTGTATCTTTTGTTAATGCTTATTTAATTATTTTAATTAGTATAGCATAGACGCTTTTAGATTATTAAACACAAGACTTGGATGTTTGTCATTTGATTTTAGTTATCTTAATCACACAGACAAAACATTCCTTTTCTTGGGTCCCTTTTCTATTATAATTGTTAGTTTTGGATTTTCTTAAGCATTATAATGTATATTTTAATTAAAACAATGGTTCATAGATCTATATTGAAGAAAGTGCGCAAGAAGCAGATAGTCTAAAATCAAAGGTAGAAGAACTTGAGATGCAATTATCCACTGAGAAAGATGAATGCAAAAGGTACTCAATGGATCACTTCCATCATATAATCTTCATCTTAATTTCAAGTTTTATATTTACACACCCTTTCTGTATTCTCAATTTTTATAAGATTTTGCATTTTTATGCCAGAATTTCTTCCAAAATTAGAAAGTTCGTCAGAGCTAATAATCGGCATGTAAGGATACTAGAGGAACTGAAGAGGCAAGGATATGTTCCTGTATTGTTAACTTGCACATTCTTTGGGGTTATTCCATTTTCTTTCTTTTATTATCTCTCTTAAACTTTCAAGGCAAATCTTATATTCTGAAGGTCACAAGCACGTCTTCAAAGGCTTGGGGATCAACTTGGTTCAGATGTCAGAGCTATTGCTAATGATGATGATATCAACACTGGTATATTAAGTGATGAAGAAACCATGGAAAATCTTTCAATGAGTCCTAAAATTCATAAGGCTTCACCTAGGAGGAATGAGATATCTGGCAATCATTTGATAGTTCCACGTAGGGAACAATTCAAAGCTTCTCCAAGCAAGAAAAGGATGAGGGTTGACATGTCAGAAGCTGATGAAAGATCAAAACAAGGTATGTTTTATATCATTTGCTGAAGCTAGTCAAAGCTATCGTGATTGGTCACTTGGTTCTTTTTAATAATTTTATGTGATGGTTGAAGTATGAAACCATGTTTTTGGCAAGATTTTGTTCTAGTATTGTTATCTCAAAATTTTATGGACACCTTTTTGGCCCACCAGGTCATGTGGCAGGAGATCGGGCTAATTTTGGAGATTTGAGATCTGAAAGGCATTCTAGATGGGACCCAAATTTTGCTGAATTGAAAAACACTAGTGAATTAAGAGCAGAGAGTAATGGAATCAGCAACACTAGGCCATCGGTTAACGATGACAAGCAAATAAGAAGAAAGAGCAATTTCAACAACTCTCCTTCCAGAAATAAGGTGCCTTTTCATTATCATACTTTCTTCCTTATAATGATCATTTTTATACAGTGTGTTGAATAGAAGCATCTAATTACATACATGTATGCTATTCATTTTCATTTGAGGAAAAGTATAATTGCAGAAATCAATAGCATACTGTTCTAGGCCTTGTATTTATAAAAACCACAAGTAAAGATCTATACTTTATTCCTGCTTCTGTGTCTGGGACCACTAGTTCAATTGCTAGTCATTAACTTGGTTCCTTAAATGCATTGAAATGATAATTAAATTTTAAGATAACGAAATTGCTGTCAGGTGTCATTTTTAATGTTAAAACACTTTGACTGAGCAGTATAAGGATTTAAAGTCAACTGGTATTGCTGCCAATGCGGTGGATGAAGTTGTTGAAGTGGTTGAACTGAATGAAAAGCTTGAGGCACAAGAAAATCTCTCTACCAGAGTTGAGGGAGGCTCTACACATGTCAATACATCCTTGCCACCTCCACCACCTCCTCCAATTGCCTCCAATGTCTATTTGCAGGTTAGCCTATTTTGTCAATCAATTTGGTAGATACATTTTTATACTATTACTGATTTTCTGATTGATGCACAAATTAGTTGGAGTGTTCAACTTAGTCAACTTTGTTAAGATCATGATTTTAAGTTGAAGATTTTCTGTTGACATGACCAGGGTTAATCATGTAACTTTCGTTAGAAGTCCTTTCTTCTGACCAATTTGTTAAGTAGTTTTTCCATAAAATGGAATCTGCATTTACTTAGGCATCTTGGTTTGGAAGTTGTAATTGGGTGGAATTTACTAGCACACTGTTATTTTTACTTTGATTTTCAATATAAAAATTGTATTTATTAGTCTCATAGGGCAAAGTATATATGCGTGGGTCCTCAAAGGACAAAGTAAAATTGCACTAATTTTAGCGTTATTTTACTTATTTTGTGAAAATAACGTTAAAAGCGTTGGGATGATTAACTTCAAACGATAACTTTGAGCCGGGGACTCTTTCGGAGCAGCCTCTCTATCCCAACTGGGATAGGGGTAAGGTATGTCTCTATCCTACCCCTCAGACCCTACTGAAGAGTGGGAATATACCGAGTAAGTTTGTTTGTTTGTTTAGTCTCATAGTTATTTGTTTATTATTTACTATTCTAGAGTCTAAAGCAGTTTCTTGTTATATATATAGAAAACTATGCTTTCTTATATTATATGTTCATTTTTTGTCGGATCTTAAAAGTTATTCCTGTCAATGCTAACATTAGATGTATCATTTTGATATTCAAGCCTAAATCAAGAAAAATAATAGATTTCTCTATATCTTAACAACACATTTTTTAGTGTGCTAAGAAAGTTAAAACAGTTCCATTTTTGGTATATTTTGAGTTATAAAATATTAGTGTTATCATTTTTAGGTCAAAATCTTCACACTTTCCTTTAATTTAAAGTGTAACAGTTAAACATTCTATCAAACTAGTTGAAGAAATAATACTTGGCTCCATTTCATGTACATGTATGTTTCATGACATTTGAGCATCTTCTACTTTGTAGACATCTCCGGCAATCATTTATTTGTAATTACTATATGATCCTCTTGATCTCAATACACGAAATCCTTATGTTTTGTTATTTTGTCGGAGGGCATTTACGAGTTAAAACCTTTTCTAAATTCAGATTCCAATCAAATGTTTCAATTTAAAGAGTAAAGTTAAAATGCAGTTTTTCGTTAGAGGTAAAGAACTTACGGAGTGAGGATCTTAGTGTTTGGCAATTAATTATTAGGAATCAAGCGGCGCAGCTGAACCGGATTAACCAATACATGTACACGGATGCACAGAAAAAACAGACAAACGAAAATAAACGACACGAAGATTTTTCGTGGTTCGGTCGATGTGACATACATCCACGGGTTGCAACTAGGATTTATCTTTTATTACTTAGGTGCTCAAAGATTACAATTACAAGACTAGGATATATATAGAGAACATACTAGGTTACAAAAAAAATAAACCGGCGGCTGCCCTAATTCCCTCCCGAAAAGGTCTCCGAAATCTAACAATCTCCCACTCGGAGGCCTTGCGATAAGATCAAGCCCGCCATCCAAGCACACTGTAATCCAATCTTCCAGTAACTCCAGTAATCTTTGTCAAACAAAGTCTTCTAACCCTTCAGTTCCCATAAACATGCACTATGACTTCAATCCAATCTTCCTAGTTGCAGCAGCCCTTCACATCAGTTACCTGAAAGGCTCGTTGAAGCTTCCGAAAGCTTCAACACTTCAGTCATCACTGATTCAATCGTGACTGTAACCGTCACTAACCAATCCTTTGTCTCAACTGGCTTGCACATTCCACTAGATCCAGAGATACATCGAGAAACATCAACATTCTCCAAATTCAGCAAGTAATCCACAGGAGAGATTTTATCAGTCGGAATCATGGTCTTCAAAACCCACTGATGTTTTGGAACTGTACCCGAAACACGACCCGTGCTTCCACTGTTACCAAAACCCCTAACTGGTTTAAACCTCCGACCCCGTTTAGCTTGAACCACCTTGGCACCCGGCTTTGTTGGGTATCAGACACACACTAACACACGATAATCACGCAAACGAGAAAATAATAAACGATACGACACAAGAATTTTACGTGGTTCGGTTCCAGTGGGGAACCTACGTCCATGGGCTGCAACTAGGTATTTTTCATTAAGTTCAGACCAAAGATTACAAGTACATGATACGGGTATTTATAGAGATTACAATTAGGTTAAACAACTAACGGGCCGGACATAGGGCCAGACTAGGGCTGGCTGCCCTAATCTCCCTAAGGCCTTCGTAAACCTAACAATCTCCCACTCGGAGGCCTTGCGATAGAATCAAGCCCGCCATCCAAAGTACATAGCAACCCCATCATCTAGTAACTTCAGTAATCTTCAAACCATACAGGAACAGAAGTCTTCAGGTCCAGCTCCCAAGAACAAACCAAACTTCAAACCATGTATCTTTAATCAACCTAGCCGCAACGGCCTTTCTCATCAGTAACCTGAAAAGGCCCATTGAAGCACCCATGGCTCCAATACAGTCATCACAGACTTAGTCATAGCAAAAACAACCAATGACTCATCCTCAATCTCAACCGGCACCTACTTACTCGAATATCCGGCTCCAGAGACTCCAGAGGAAAGAACACTCCCCAAACATACAAGCACCCATGGAGAGAATTTCCATTCGGAATTCCGGTCTCAAAACCCAATGTCACTAAGTAATTGTGCCCGAAACACGCCTCGTGCTCCCACTGTTACCAAATCCTCATCCAGGTTTAAACCTCCGAATACGCTCGAGCTGACATACTAGTGGCTCCAGGATTCATGCTTGCAATACGAATCCACTTAGCTTTACCCGATGCAACGAACCAAGACTTTACTACTCGGAAGTTGGTCCATTTCTTCCGGTGATACGTAATCCCATATCTCCTAAAAGTCTTCAATCAAACAGATTCATCGATGCTTCATTGAAGTAGGTAACAATATAATGAAGCAAAACAGAATCTTAGAACCAAGAGTCTTCACTGCGTTCCACTGAATCCCAAATGCATCAAGCCTAGACGCATTTTCAGACGCAGAATTCAAATATCTTTGGACATCGACTCTAAAGAATGTCCACACCTCTATGCAGCTCTACCAAGTCAAGCAGTCAACTATGCCAAGCTCCCACTGTCCTTGTTATCCCAACCCATGCCAAACCAACACTCCATGAGATGAATCCCCAAACGTACTTCCACGGCAAATGTCTTCACCTAGTACCGGATCCCAGATCACCTCAAATGTTGTACCACTGATCACCATTGAACAAGACAGTTCAAAATCAGCTAACAGGCAAACGGTTATAACAACAGTAGAACTTTCATGGAAATTAAGCGGTACCAAGGGTTTTATGACCATACACACGATCAGTTAACGCAAACCCTAACCGAAAAATCTTCCGAACGGCAGTAGTTCACATGACTTTCACTAAACTCTTTTTCACTTATGTCGTCACTAGCACACTCACTGGTTCCATTTTCTCCAAGTTTTATCCATTGTTTGTACCACATCCAAGTTCCTTGACAATCCAATCAACCTAGATCCACAACCGACGAACATTTCGATTTCATCCTGTTTTCAATTATAACAATAACAAGCAGGAACGAAGGAAGAATAAAAAAAGGGTGAACAGACACAGCAATGGCACGGGCCTGAACTTGACGGCTGTTCTACTGAACCATGTCAATCAAAACCGATTTGCTCCTGCAACAACTCGATAATCAGAACAAACTTCAAACAGTTACCTGATGATCTCCTGCAGACAAATCTTCACCAGAATGCTGAATATTCACATAACCCGGTTCCTCCTTTTTAAGTTGATTATGAGTCAAACGAAACAGAAAAAACAAACTCTAGCCCGGTAAATCCAAGAGTTTCTAAACCAAAACCCTAATCACCATCTCAAGAGTTTAACCCGGTACCCAAACAAAAAAACTTTCACCTGCGATATCAAAACTCGAAAAAAAACACCTAATCCACACCCGATTGAACAAATCCGAACACATCTGACCTGAATAACAGCGGAAGCGGTCGAGAAAACCCTAATCAGTAGCAAAACCAGCTGCAATCTGAACAATTCTGGTCAGAATCGGAATTTCTGATCGGAAAAATCGCCGGAACCCTAATCCGGCAACTGTGGCGGTGCCGGAACCCTAATCCGGCAGTGGCAGCGCCGGAATTTCACTGACCAGCAGCAGCAGGGTTCGTCTGAACCCTAGATCTCTCCAATCGCCGACGGTAGTAGCGAATCGTGACTGCAAGGGTTCGCCGGAACCCTAATCCGGCGATGGCGGCGGCGGCGGCCCAGAAAATCCTAGATCTAGGGCGGCGGCAACAACTTTTTCAAAAACCCTAATCGCGATTTCCTTCAGATCCGGTTCAATCAGAACGACTGACGAACGGCGGTCAGACTCCGGCGGCGGCGATTCCGGCAGAAACAGCAGCGGTTAGTGATGAAACTCAGAACCTGGCTCTGGTACCAGTTGTGGGTATCAGACACACACTAACACATGATAATCATGCAAACGAGAAAATAATAAACGATATGACACAAGAATTTTACGTGGATCGGTTCCAGTGGGGAACCTACGTCCACGGGCTGCAACTAGCTATTTTTCATTAAGTTCAGACCAAAGATTACAAGTACATGATACGGGTATTTATAGAGATTACAATTAGGTTAAACAACTAAGGGGCCGGACATAGGGCCGGCTGCCCTAATCTCCCTAAGGCCTTCGTAAACCTAACAGGCTTCACACTTGCAAAATGAACCTTCTTTTGCCCCTTACATTCAGCGAACCAGACTTTGTCTTGCTTAACCGGGACGGTCACTCCCTTAGCAGGTACCTCAACCAGATATAACGAGCCATGTTTCTTTCCCCGAGCAATAACCAGATTACCCTTGATCACTTTCCATTTGTCACTACCAAAATTAACATCTACTCATCTAGTCCTTGTTCATCCAATTGACTGACAGAAATAAGCTTTTTCTTCAAACCTGGAATCACTCTGACATTCTATAATTTCCATGTAGTTCCCAATGGAGTCTCCAGATCAACGTCTCCTATGCCCGTAACATTAAGAAATTCACTGTTACCAGGTCGTACCTTCCCAAAGTCACCAATTTTCAGATTCTTCATCAATTCACTGCTATGCGTGGCATGAATCGAAGCTCCAGAATTCATGACCCAAGAGTCCACACTGCTTTCAACACTAAGTATCATTGCATCATCCTCAGACACATCCTCAGTAGCAGAATTCAATTGTTTGATTGTACATTGGCTCTTAACATGTCCCACCTCGTTGAAGTTCCAACATTTCACACATTTCTAAGTTGTAGACGAACTCCTTCCCCGACTACCACTGTCCCTCCCATTTCTTCTACCCCTGCCAACATGCAACATTTTAGAAGAAGACGATCCACCTTGATTCTTGCGTCTGATATCCTCGCCAAGAACCAAATCTCTAATCCCTTCAAATGTCATACCACTAGCCCCCACAGAACTAGTAACAACAGTAACTGTGCCGGACAAGCTATCAGGCAACGAAGATAGCAGCATTAGAGCCTGAACCTCATCATCAAACTTTATCCCAACAGAAAGTAGCCTTGACAAAATCGAATTGAGGTTGTTTATGTGAGATGTCACAGATGCACCTTCCAACATCTTCGTGTTCACAAGCTCTCGAATCAAGAACACCTTATTAGCTATCGAGGGTTTTTCATACATATTTGACTGAGCCTTCATCGTACCACTAGATGTAGTCTCTTTCATGATGTTAAAAGCAACGCTCTTCGTCAAAGCCAATGTAATAACCGCCCGGGCTTTCTTGTCCGTTAATTCCCAATCAGCTTGTTCCATTTTCTCCGGTTTGTCCCCCAATGCCACATTCAAATTCTTTTGACACAATAATGCTTCTACTTGCATTTTTCACCAACCAAAATCAGAACTGTTGAACTTCTCAATCACAACCGTTCCGTCTTCAGCCATAGCAAACAGAAGACAGATCGAGACAGTGATAGACACAACAATGGCACGGGCCTGAACTTGACGGTTCTACTGAACCCTATCAAATAATCCGATTTGTTCCTACAGTAACCGATAAATCAGAAACTGTAAACAGTTACCCTGATTGATCTCTTTTAGACAAATCTAAGCTCGAATGCTGATCTTCACAGAAAAAAAAAAAAAACGATTCCTTAGACCTGTTGATCACAAACACTGCAAACCTGAACCCGAAGCACTCAAAACAGATGCGAAAACTGGCTGACACGACTCAAGAGTTCAATTTTGAAACCTAATAGTCAAAATCAGTAAACCGTAGAGCAGACACGATCCCTAGGGTTATACGAACCCTAATCGAAGCTGACCCAGAAGTTTCGAACCAAAGTCGTGTCAAACAGAGGTTCAATCGACGATTCCAAAGGTTGAAAAAACCCCAATCGCGAACCAGACCTCAAAATCGGCCGGAATTAGAGTTGCTGGAAGCGATTCTGGCGGCGGCTATGGCTGGGACCAGCGGCAGAGGAGCCGATGACCCAAGGGTTGAACCCTAATCGCTGTGGTTGACAAGTCAAGGGTGACAGCCCAGCAGTGGAGAAACCCTAATCAGCAACGGCGGCTCAGCAGGGGAAACCCTAATCGGCGACGGCGGCTGACTCCTGAAGGCGGCGCACGGCTGAACACGACGATCTCAAGGACTGAAATAACTCTAATCGAGTCGATTGTTACCAGCGGCAGATCTTGACTAACTCCAAGGGGTAAACCCTAATTCGTAAACCCAGACGACGAGCAACAGACAACGCCTCACCTTTTCTTTTCTTTTTCAGCAATCGTCTCAGTACGTTCATATTATAATCTTCAACGAGCCTCGGCTCTAGTACCACTTGTTAGGAATTAAGCTGCGCAGCGGAAACAGATTAACCAATACACATACACGAATGCAAAGAAAAAACAGACAAACGAAAATAAACGACACGAAGATTTAACGTGGTTCGGTCGACGTGACCTACGTCCACGGGCTGCAACCAGGATTTATCTTTCATTACTTAGGTGCTCAAAGATTACAATTACAAGACTAGGATATATATAGAGAACAAACTAGGTTACAAAAAACATAAACCGGGCCGGGCTTAGGGCCTTCTGCCCTAATTCCCTCCCAAAAAGGTCTTCGAAACCTAACATTAATATGGCCACATTTGATGAATTATTTGACACGAGACATGTAAGCCTACTTATTTAACTTTCAATTTTGCTTGCAGTACAAGGAGAAAAATGAGAGAGTGGATGCGGTTAATGATGAGGATAACGATGATGTCGAAGTTGATGATGATGAAATGCTGGATGTGGATATCGTTTGACTCTCTAAATTAGCTCATAGAAATATAGAATGCATATTCTCCCATGTTTGTTTCAGCATCTGTAAGAAGATTATTTTTATTTGCTTTTATGTTTTTAATTGAGTAAAAAATTTCTAAGGTTATGAATTTTAAGGCTTTTGGATCACTGAAATGTTACCTCACAACCAAGATCCTATACGGGGATTTCTGTTTTAAGAAAGTTTGGGTGTGTTTGTGGGTGTTTTTGTTGATGTAACGGGTTATAAAAAAGGTTTAGCTGATAAGAAAACGTGTCAAAAGGTTCTCTTTTTATAGAGTTCCTTAAGTGTTTGGATGTGTTTGATATTTAAGGAAATAGCGTTTAGATGTGATTGTTATGTAAAGTTACTATAATTACATTATCATTTGCTAGGGTCATTAAAATTTTTGATTATTGAACAAACCTAGATTTAACCTGTTCAAACTGGGAGAAATCAACTACTTGGTGATTTCTGAAACTGACGATGTTCGAAGGATGTTTACGGTTTGGTTTGGCTTGGTTTGGCATACACCTAGGTATTCTAGTGTATATACAGAAATTAACACACATCCTCGGTTGCATAATCAACTCAAGATACTGTGAATCTGTGATGATGCTCTTACTTGAAGAACAGCTACTTGTCCGGGCGGTGAAGGTATAATTTGTTTTCAAACTATTTTTAGTACATTCCATTTTGTTCACAGACCATATTAAATAGGTGTGAAATCTTTTGAGTGATGCCTGAACCTTTTTTATTTTTAAATATAATCACAAGCTTGAGAAGATAATTTTTTTATTCTAATGATGATTTAAAGAGTAAGGACGTAAGGTGACGATATATCAGTAATACGTGTAGTACACAAGGCCACAAGGGCTAGCATTGAAAGTCATGCTTGATACTAGGCCTCGTTAACATTATGAAAATGGGTTGTCGTGGATGATTAATGGAATGGAAGTAGGATGCTGAATTTGAACATGTGGAACTCACACAATAACAAAAGGGATACGGGGCAACAATTCAATAGCTACTATACTTCAGAGATTCGTGGGCTGACATGGAAGAGAGATGAAAGACAGGTGTGGAGGCCATGATGAGTTGAGAAGGATTGTAGAATACTGACGTCTTAAGGCGTAAAATGTGAGAGTCGTTGCCCGTTGATGTGAACGATGCTAAGGATGCCACATAAAGCATATCACGCACGTATTCATCCTTCCATCGCTCCAGTCGTTGGTGAGTTAGTCCCATGATTATAACAGTATATGTTTCAAAGTATGCAAACTTAAATGACAATGAGTATGAACATTATATTATGAATGAATCAAGCATTTGTAAATGGTGTACCGACACTTTTTAACAAGGAAACGTCACACGAAGAGAGCGCGACTCTCTTAGGAACCAAGTACTAAGAATATGTGCAGAAAAACATGAGTAAATAAGTATACAAATACAAGATCATCACGCAATAACAATCCAACTACAAAGCATTATATAGTTTGCATAACTTTTATGAATAGTATAAAAGTTCAAGCTTTTAATAAGAACATGTGTGACAGCCCCAAAATAATATAAAATTAAAAGGGGATATGAAAACTCACATGTGTTGCTAAGCAATCCAAGAGTTACAACTACGTATAGTTGCGCAATAGCAATCACTTGTTATCATGTTTTGAAAATAAGAATGTGTCTATTAGTTTATAGTTTCTAAGCATTTTGGGGTTACTAAAGAGTATATCAAGTTTAGTCTACTAAGGATTGGGTTTTGTGTATTTGACTCATTTTGTATAAATGTATAAACTTTTTAAAGCCATTACAAGTAGATATCTTTAGTTTAAACAATAACGCATTTTATTATTCAAATAGTAATTTTAGAACTAAATTTATTAACTTAAAGTCCTAATATTTTATTAAAATATATAAAATAAGTTTTATAAAGAACTTATTAGAATAAATATATATATATATATATATATATATATATATATATATATAGGGGGACGTTTAATTGAGAACTATTCTTACTTGATAACTAAATGAACCATATTTAGACATAAGTTTAAAGGGTATAATAGTAATTTCCCTTACTTTAAATGATATATATATATATATATATATATATATATATAGAGACTTATTTCATTGAGAACTATTAAATATCAAGGAACCATAAGAACTAATTTTGAGCCACATATTTTAAAGGGTATAAAAATAATTTTCTTTTAAAATAAGGGTATAAAAATGCTACGTCTCATTTGAACAATATATATAAAAGCGATTTTTGCCTAAGAAGAGTAAGAACCAATAAGAATTTGACACGTAGCATGTTAAAAACATAAAAACAAAATTCCAGTACGAAAGACAAAATTCAGTACAAAAAACAAAATCCAGCACAAAAAAAACAAATAATCTAGTACAAAAAATAAAAAATGCAGTACAAAAATTCAAAAATCCAGTACAAAAAACAAAAATACAGTACAAAAAACAAAAAGACAGTACAAAAAAAAATAGTACAAAAAACAAAAAAAATACAGTACAAGCAAATCTAGTACAAAAAAAGTACATAACAAAAAAAATCAGTACAAAAATCCCTTCAGGTATACCATGTGTCAAACTTCTATTGGTTCTTACTCTTTTTAGACAAAAATCTCTTCTTATTTGATCTTTCCCCTATATATATATAAAGTTACACCAAGATCATTTAAGTGAAACTTGTAACTAAAATGTATTTAAGATTCATTTAAACAAAATGATAAAAGATTTAAATAAATAAATTAAAAAACATTTTAGTTTCATAAAATTATTTCAGAAAGCTTTTAATAAAAGTTTACACCTTTCTTGAAAATCAATGCAATTATTGCATAATTTTTACAAGTTAAAATAATTTTCAAATCTTTTATAATATTTAGAGTAAACTTCTCTTTTGCTCCCTGTGGTTTGACAAAAGTAACCATTTTCATCCAAATTTTGAAATTTTGCAATTTTCCTCCTTTAGTTTCAGAAAATTAACCATTTTCATCCAAAGTCCATTTAAACTTTGGATGAAAATGGTTAATTTTGTCAAACCACAGGGACTAAAATGGTTAATTTTCTGAAACTAATGGAGGAAAATTGCAAAATTTCAAAATTTGGATGAAAATGGTTACTTTTGTCAAACCACAGGGAGGAAAAGAGAAGTTTACTCTAATATTTAAATGGAATAAAATAGGGTTTATTATTAAAAATAGTATTCTGAATATTTTTATAATATTAGAAACTGTTTTAAAATGATTTTTAGAATTTCCTATGTATTTTCCATAGTTTATTATAGTTTTTATAAGTCAATATGAATATTTATAACATTTATATAGGTTTATTAAGTTTATAATAAATAATTTATTAAAGATCATATTCTGGAAGTTTATAAACCTAGTAGAATGTTTATAAAATTATTAAACATTTTTAGAGCATTTTAAAAAAAAAAATCTGGTTAAAAATAAGAAATAAAAGGGTTTTGAAGAAAAACCGGTTTTGGAGCAAACCCCCGTCTCCTCCCAGCCCGAGTGTCTTAACCACTGGGCTGGTGAGGGACTCGTTAAGAAACCTGGAAACAAAATAGATTTAACCCTTTCCCACTGTTCTTCCCTAAACCCATAAACCCTTACTCGAATCCCCTTCGAATTCGATCCAATGATCAAATGTGAGTTCCCGAATTCACGGGCTTTTGTTCTGCTCTTAAAAACGAGTCAAATGAGCCTAATAAGTACTTGTAATTGTATAGATAAGGTGAGATTGAGTTCGAGATAGGTTCGAGTGTTCTTAAGATTGGATTCGAAGCACCGATGATTCTGAGATGGGATTGAGGCTTTGAGAAGTTTCAGAGGTTTATCTCGATGCTCTGTGTAGTTTTAATTTGAATTTGGTTCACAGAAGTGACGAATTCGAGTTAAAGTTAGGTTTAGTGGTTAGGTTGGGTTCATTAATGGTGATTAAACACGTGTGGGATCAAATTAATGTGTTAATCATGCTTGTCGGAGGTGGTTGGGAGTTGTCCGAGCTTGGTTGATGGATTAAATGCTCGTTATCGCGATCGAGGTGAAGAAAAACGGGCGCTGCAGGCTTCAAATGGGGACATGGAAGCTTTGGCTGGAACTTTGGGAGAATGGCAGAACAGGTCCCTCCTGTTCTGCCCTTTGCCGCCTTCTACCCGATATTTCCTCACACACATACATAGTTTTAATATTGGCAGGATTGGCCCTTGGACTTTTATTTCTTATTATTTTATGTTTCAAAAACTTTTATAAAGTTTATAAACTTTTATAATTTGTTAAGTTTACCCAAATAATGTTTATTATTATTGTTATTGTTATTGTTATTTTAAATATTTTTTATTTAAACATTCATTTGTACATAATTCATTTAACCTTGTTAAAGTTAATTTAGGATTTTAAATAAATTGTATCTTTATTATTTGTTTATGTGTGTGTATAAATTGTATCTTTACATATATTCACACACTCACACATATATTTATACATGTATTTAATATGGTGAATCGATTTAATTTTCACAAAAATAGTATTTGCAATGTATTGAAATTTCATAGATGTTACATTTTAAGAGTTTGTGTAAATTCATCACCGTTTAAGACGTAACATCGTTGTAAGTTTTTGACTTACAGCACTGTAAATGTTTTAGACACAAAACTTACAACAATGTTACGTCTTAAACGGTGATGAATTTACGCAAACTCATAGAAGAATAAAGTGTTCTAAACGTGTTACAATGATGTTAAAAAAATCCAAGATTTGGCCTCATCTTGACGGAGTTATTTGGGTTAATTCTTTAAGAATGGATTATTATATGATCCCAATCATATATATATATATATATATATATATATATATATAAGGAGATAATTAATTGATACAAGTGGGGTATGACATGCGCATCGCAGCGGGACTTAGATTAATTTTTGATAAACGTTATTATATAAAGGATTAACATTTATAAGTAAGACTCTATAACTTTTAAAGAGTAAATTGCATAAAAGAAGTTAATTGCAGATTAACAAATGCTTTTATGTATTATCCATATTATTATCTTGTTAAAACACTTAGGTTACCGTATAAAATAAAGCAAATTTTGATAATAATCGGATATTTTACAACCTGAGCATTAAAGAAAGAAGATTAGAATTGCAGGTTTCATTTTCTACCAAGATAATTAGAGATTTAAATATCCTTCAATTAAGCAATCTCCATTCTAAATTTGTTCGCTCAATGGGTCCATTACAAAATATTATGACAACAATATTCCCAAAATTCTTTCTCCACCGAACCAAATTCCTAATTTCATAATTTACAGTATTTTTTTCCTCAACACCAAGATAAACAGATGGTAATTTTTGAGGTACAAAATCCTTGCAATCTCCATGATTAATTACACTTTTTCGTCTACACGATTCAAGTGACATTAAACGTGGTTGTAAATAACCAACAGAAATAAAATCTTGAACCCATACAGCAGTGAATTTCACATCTTTTTCACTCCAGAAACCTTCTTTAGCCATGGAGTAACTCAATTCAAGAATCTTTTCAAATAACGTATGCTTATTGGAATTCCAGGAAACCAAGAAATTTATCAAATTGCCCATATTTACAGGAAGATCTTTCTCTTCTGCAAATGGGTATGATTCAATCGTATCAAATCTATGAACTGTTGGAGGATAAACAACAACATAACCACCAATTTCCCATCAAAACCGTTGTGGCCTGTAACCCCTAATTACATCAGACGCCATTGAACTAACTGAAACCGGCAGCATTAATCCCCAAAAGGATCAATAATGAAACAATGTGTTAAAATAATTCACGGGTACCATTACTCCTTGAGGTAATGCAACTTTTGGCACATGTTGATCGAATCTAATATCAAATGGTACAAGATTTTGTTTTCTTGTAAAATAAAAAACAAAATCAACATCAGGTAAACCATTGGAGATCCCTTGTTGAATAAACTGACTCCCACTAAACACTTCATTGTAGTGTTCTTCATGCTCAATTTCACCTACATTTTCTAACGGCAATCCTCTAGGCCAAATGGATCTTTGACCAAAATGAATGTAAGGATTTACAACCGTTCGATTCGGGTTATTACGATTATACTGTAATATAACATTTTCTTTACCATTTTCACCTATTAATTATGTATAAAAATGCTTGCTGATATTATCATCTATCAGTTCTCCTCTATCATCAAAATCGTATATTTTTTTGGCCGCATGTTGGATTGCAAACAAATATCCCACTGTTTTTCTAACATATGAATCATAAGGCAAGCAATTAACTACACAAAAACCTAATTTCGCTTGTTCTTCAATGTAACATCCGTCAAAATTTCAGTAAATGATTC
Organism: Mikania micrantha; assembly: GCA_009363875.1. Classification (NCBI taxonomy): domain Eukaryota; kingdom Viridiplantae; phylum Streptophyta; class Magnoliopsida; order Asterales; family Asteraceae; genus Mikania; species Mikania micrantha. Next base: position 90,319,051 of record CM018694.1, read on the forward strand.
GTTGCTAATTGAACCAAATGGGATGAGCCCAATTAGGCCCAGTAAGAAATTACACCAATTTAGGCCTAATCCATAACGAACAACTCGTTTAAACTGACATGTTTTTTGTAACGAAGTCATTATGAAACTATTTGGTAGTTCCAAAGGGAAACGGACGATTAACCGATTAACGTTCGGAGATCAGTTATCAACAAAAGTGTGATAATTAAGTTCATAACACGACTGGCTACTAATATTATTATTAGAAAATTTATACCGACAGTTGTTACATAAAACGGTTGATGTGTTGTAAAACACATCTGTTTATCCAATTGTTTTTGTTAATTTTTGTACAGTTTTGTTTAGTTTTAGAATCGATTGTAGCTGGTGCTTCACAATTTGGTAATTTCATGCTTGCAGGTAATAAACATGCATATTTGGTGTTAAAGTACAAAGAAATGAGCTCCCGGTTGGGCGAGGACGGACATGGAATCAAAGAAAGTCAAAAACTGAAATCTTGTCACACCCCAGGCCAGCGGGAACGGATCGTGTTTTCCCGTCGGGCGGAATGTTCCCGGGGCGCGATATCATTGAGTTGATAATCAAATGATCAGATTGTTTACATAGCACATGAGATATAAATGAGAAATGCTAATCATGACATGAATTAGAATTACAAAGTTAAATTACATTGTACATCATAATTTAACTAAGTAATCTAATCAAAAAGAATCAATGAGTTTATATCTTGATCTGTACAAGATATACAAAAGTGATTCAATGTTCTGTCATATCAAAAGTATGCAATCAAAAGAAAGCTAGGTCTTCTATGAGTCCACTAGCTTATCATTTGCATATAGTATCTACACCTGTTCGTCACCTGAGAAAACATGTAATTTAAACAAAGTCAACACTAGGTTGGTGAGTTCATAAGTAATTAAATTTAAAACCATTGACTGATCATGCACACATTCACAATGATATAATTGTTGCTTGTATACTTGTTTCACCTGTTCCACCCAATGGCCTCTCCTTAGTTATATGTACAAGTAGTATATCACCTAACTAAGTATGCTTATATATAGGGAATCACGAAAGGGTCAAGCCCAGACGCTATCCCACCACATACTCAACCAAGTTCCACACCACTTGCGATACAACTATAGATATCCATTTCCCAACTATCCGAATTGTCCGCTGTATAATCATAGGTAGAATAATAATATAGTAGGAGGGGTTTAGCCATCAAACCGAAGTATTGATAAACCCTCGTTGAATTAAGGAATTTAGATTATTTAAATCTGATCCTTGTATTATTCTATTACTTGTGAGGTTAACTTTTATGTTACACTTTTAAGTTAATTAAAAGTATTAGTTAACTGTTCATCATATGTCTCCAAATGTAGCGTATAGAATCCGAATGGAATCCATTTTAATCCTCACGTAATCAGATTAAAATGCATTTCATTCTCTCCTATCCCGCCATGTGATCCCAAAGTTTCCGTGTGGGATTGTCCTCATGTGATTAACAAAGTTGAATAAGAACTTGTCTTATTTCGTTATGATAATCAGGTGTAAATGATAAGAATCCCATGAAGTTACGTTATCATGATCATCATTTACTGAATTCCATGTGATCCCAAAGTATCCGTGTGGGATTGTTCTCGTGTACTTAACAAAGTCGAATAAGAACTTGTCTTATTACATTATGTTAATTATGTGTAAATGATAAGAATCCCATGAAGTTACGTTATCATGATCATCATTTACTGTAAATGATAAGAATCCCATGAAGTTACGTTATCATGATCATCATTTACTGAATCGATGTGATCCCAAAGTATCCGTGTGGGATTGTTCTCGTGTACTTAACAAAGTCGAATAAGAACTTGTCTTATTACATTATGTTAATTAGGTGTAAATGATAAGAATCCCATGAAATTACGTTATCATGATCATCATTTACTGTAAATGATAAGAATCCCATGAAGTTACGTTATCATGATCATCATTTACTGAATCCATGTGTTCCCAAAGCCTCATTATGTAATCAAGTGTAAATTGATTAAGTATCTGATCATGTGGAAATAACTAAGTGTTATAAGTTATAATCTTATAACTAAGTTATTATAATGTGTTGATGATTAAGAATTTATTTTATCATAATCATCTGAGTTTCCCTGTTACCTCATAATCATACAAGCATGCATACAATGATATATGATAATAAGCAATTTAATATTATCAATTCAAAGTATAAATAACATGTTAAGCAAACTTTTAAATAAATAAAAGCAAACATGTTTCTCAGCCCCGAGAGTTAAAATCAGTAAAGATTTAAAGTAAAAGGGGGCATATGAACTCACCTTGTAGTAATTGTGTTTGACTTAGCTTAAACAAGAATATACGCGCTCTTGATTGTACTTGAGTGTATTTTCACGATCCTGTATTGATTTCACGATGTTTATAACTTATTAGTATGAATTATAGGGATTTTATGTGTATGTATGTGTTAGCCATAAGCTTTGGCCAACACTCAAAGTCTTCGGTCTCTGTTGGCCCATCTTTATTTGTTATTGGTTCTTGTAATCCATAGACTTTCCTTGATTTATTCTTGTATCATCTAGTTTGTATTAAAGCCCAAACGTAGTTTCATGAAGTCATGTTATAAGTTACAAGACTTTGTTGCAAAAAGTGCCGTTTTGGTAGTAATCCCTTGGTTATCATACGTATTAGTGTTGAGTTAAAGAGTTACAATAGTTATTTAGTCATGTGGGCCAACAATTTAAGTTGGGCCAATGATATTAGGTGTTGAATCATAAAGGCCTTGCCAAAGGTTACAAAAGCTAGTGTTCAAGTGACCTTGTGGGCCTTGTTTTGGGCCTCTAAGGAATTTATTGGGCCCAAAGTGGGCCTAGGCAATATTTGTTGGGCCTAGAGTCATATAGGGCTGTTGGAATCGAAAGTGGGTCAGAAATGGGTTGTTGACCAAGTTAATGACAAAGTGGCTCCAAAAGAGAGGACAAGGGCCTCAAAATGGGCCTTAAATCAATTTCTGTGGGCCTCGGATGGATTTTGCTGGGCCCCATGGGTTTTGTCTCGGGCCTTTGCCAAAAGAGTTCATGGACCAATCTGGGCCTAGCTTACAATGGCTGAAACAATAGTGGGCCTTGAATTTGGACTTTTGGCCAAAATTGTGGCCTTGGGCCAAAGGCAGTGGGCCTTGAGCCCTAAGTAGTGGGCCTTGGGCCATTCACTTCATGTTGGGCCTTCCCAGAGTCAATGGATCAATTTAGAGGTATTGGGCCTGATTAGTTGCTACTGGGTCCAACCATTTGGAATGTGATTGGGCCATAAGGTGCTATTGGACCGAAACAGGTTGTCTGGACCTAGCATATGGCTGCATCAGTATAGCTAGGCCATATTAAATTGGGCTTTAGGTTAAATGATGAGCTATCAGCCCACTACATGTCATTGGGCCTGAGTGAAAGGCTATTGGGCCAAGAGATGTCGTGGGCCAAGTTTCCTAGGTCGAATTGGTTGCCAATTGCCAATACTATGGACTGAACTTGGACCTTGAACCTGTTTTGGTCCTACTAGTCACAATGGTACACCAATGAGTGTTGGGCCTTGTTAGTTACATGCTGGGCCACAGAGTTTCTGTTGATACTTCCTTGGTCGACTAGGGTTTCCAGCCGTGTGGCTAGCCGTCCAACCAAGGTGGGTCTCGGTCGAATAAGGGCTGTGTGTTCCACGAATGTAACTGGCCGAATGAATGGAGGATGAGGGGCGTATGAAAGCTGGCGAATGAGAATGGAGGTTCGGGCGAATGGGTGCTCGACTGAGTTGCTCCGAATGAGACCAGTCGGCACTCATTCGACACTGGTTCAGTGGGTCTGCCGAATGAAGGTGATAGCATGAAGAGCGAATGGAAGTGGTCTCCTTCGGCAGTGAGCTCATTCGACGGCTCATTGGCCCTTCGGCCGAATGGATTCTTTCGGCGGCCTGTAGGTCGGGGTAGGGTTGAGTGATTCCAATCGAGCTACTAGCCATGATTTTTAATTGTTTCAAGTGTTGAGTTGTGTTAGAACAGGTTTTGAGGGTATAGAAGCCCTAGGAGATGGTCCACGACCGGTTGGGAGATGGTGGCCGGTTATGGTGGGTGAAAACCCTATTTCTCGGAATATTCACAGCCTCTTACTTCGATTTCTAGCGAGTTTTACCTTAGATCGGTTGTACTTTAGTGTAGAGGATGATGAGAGCTTCGTGTAGGTTCAAAAATGGAGTGATTTGGCCAAGTATTGAGGGAGATATGGAGGAGAGAAGGTGAGAAATGGAGGGTTTTCTTCAAAACCGGGAATAGGGTTTTTAGGTGTAGAAGATGAAGTGGAAATGAGTAATTTTGACTCATTTAAGGGTATTTATACCCCGAGGGTGTTCGGGTTCGTTTTCGTTGCTCGGTTCGTAATTTCGTTACGTTTCCGGAAAAATTACGCGTAATTTAAAAGGATTTAAATAAAAGAATTTAATTTAATTATTTTGATGAGTTTCAAAATTGTAAAAATGTTATTTATTTGATTTTTATTAAATTATTAACGTTGTGACGTGTTTTCGTTGTCGTTTCGTCAGATCGCGTCACCTTCGCGCGTAATTCGTTCGAATCGTCACCCGAACGAATACGACGATGGTTTTTGCTTTCTGACTTTTGTTTTCTACTTTTCAGTCATTATTTTAGAATTCTAAACTCACAGATATGTTTGTGTGAGTCGTCACTCACGCAAACACACTGTCAGTTCGTCATTCTGAAATAACACTGCATAAATGTTTTAATTGTGTTTCCTCACTGTCGGACTCAACTATACTTCATGATTTCACATTGTTTTCTTACAGACTTGTCGGTCATCTGATTCCTGTCATCTGTGGACATCAGATCGCAACCGATATGTTTCTGAATATTGTTTGAATACTATTGTTTCTCATGATTTGTTGTGTTAACTGTAATTAAGTTTTCACTTAATAAACACAACTAATGTTTCAAATGTACGTTGTACTTAATGTATTTAAGTTTATACAAAAATACGTACAACGATTTCTTGTATTTAGAATTCTGTTAATACAAGTACTGTTTAAACTCACGTATGTACACATAGAATAAGGTGAAAGTACACATACCGTACGGACTTGCCGGACGATCTCGCACTTGCTGTTACAAATCTGGAACTCCTCGCGCTACGCGATGGCCACTTGAAACCCTGTCGAGATACGCGAGAGGTGGGAAAGACGAAAATACCCTCTGATATCCCTCGAGCTACGCGACGGATTTGCAGGTAACGGTCGTGATACGCGACAGACTTAAAATCGCAGAAAATCAGTTTTAAGCCAAAAAGTCGAAAACCTTAGGAAAATAGACACTCTTGGACGGCTGGAGACAAACTAGAAGGACGAAAAAAGGCTTTTTCAAGGTGAATCGAAGGTTGGGAAGGCTAAGGATTGAAGATTGAAGGCGTAGGATCAAGGAATTCAGGTGTTCTTCACTCGGTTTACTTTGTTTCTTTGTTTTCGTTTGATTCCCATGTCTCTCATTTACTTTAAACAGATTATGGATTGTATTCGTACGATGTTTCTTGGCTAATCTTGTAGAACTACCTAGGTTTTGATGATTGCACATGTTTAACATTAGTTTTTATCGGTTTTGGATTATGTGTATGTGATGAACTCATGATGTAACAAACTTGGTTTGGATTATTGGATGTTTTATGTATGTTTATGATTGTTTATGGATTGGTGATTTATTCCTCGTGTGCCTTGTTGAATGTATTTCATATAATAGGTGCATGCTAGATCAATTACTGTGTGTTTTTGATGGGTTCCCACTTTCGCTTGATTTCCTGGGGTTTCAGGTGCTCACCCCTCTTAGGCAGTTTCCCCTGAGCTACTGCCTGGTCTGTCAACTTATGTGCCAAGCGAATCAATGGTTGAATGGTGGCGTGATCGGCTGCTGTCACCGTGCTCTGTATCTGTTCTGGCAATCCACTGATGAATTGCTCGATCTTTTTGTACTCCGGCGTCACCATTGCCGGGCACAGCTTGCACAGTTCATGAAACCGAGTACAGTATTTCTCGATTTCGGATCCCACCATCTTGTGCACCCAAAATTCCTCCTCAAGCTTCCGGATCTCGTCACGGGGACAGTATTCCTCATGCAGCATTCTGGTGAAGTTCTCCCATGGAATGGAGTTTGCAGTCTCCAGTCCGAGGGTCTGGACATGGGTGTTCCACCAGGTGAGAGCTGGTCCCTCTAGAGTCCCTGTGGCGTATTTCACCCGGTTCTCATCCGAGCATTCAGCCACGGAGAAAACTGACTCCAGCTTCTCGATCCAACGAAGCAGTCCCACTGCTCCTTCAGTACCTTGGAACTTGTGAGGGTGACAGCTCAGGAAGGCTTTAAACGAACATCCCTTTGCCGCTCCCCCATGAGATCCTGTGCATCGTAGTTCAATACAACGTGTTAGTGTCTAGGCTGCCTATACTATGTTAGTCATGTTAGGCAAAAGTTAGTACCGTTGTTAGAGCCACTCGTCTCACTGGCGTGTCGGTTGGCTTCGTACTCTGCGAGTACCTTGTTGAATTTTCGTTCGACCATCATGTCGATCCGTGCCTTTTCGGCCTTGCGTTTGAGTCGAAGGGCATTGGTTCCTCTTCCCGACATGTTTCTATATAGAGAGGTTAGAGTGTTAGTCATCAGATGCTAAATGTTAGCCAAAGTTAGGATTGTTGTCATGTCAAATGTCAAGTTAGCTATCATAACAAAGCCTCAAATAACAGTAGTAATAATAAGGCAGATAATAATAATGAAGCATAATTTCCATTAATATCAATCTTGAAGTACAATAATTTGAAAAGAAAGTACAATGCGAGTTCTCCGAGCACATCCCGCTCGTCTAGGCTAAAATGAGATAAAAGGAAAGACAATACAAAATAAGGAAAATCTACTAATCCGAGTCCATGGAGACATGGGAGATGTTACTAGCTGCGTCCCCATCATCGTCATCGTCCTCCTCCGGATCCTCGTCGGGATCCTCGTCAAACTCTCCCTCTTCGAGGTCCTCGGCCTCGAACTGTGGTCCGTCATCCTCAGCTGGCGGTTCCTCGATAAACTGTGCCGCCCATGCGTTAAGCATGGCGTCACTCGCCTGTACCATAGCCTGAGTCTCGGCTATATCTGTCCGATTCTCAGTAATACGCCCGTCATGCTCCTGCATGACATCAACTATCTGGCCATGCTGAGACAGGAGCTGAGACACCTGGAGACGTAATGTCTCCACCTGTTCCTCCAAGCGATCGTTCTGCTCCTCCAGTCGGTCGCTTCGCCTTTCCAGGCGATCGTTCTTCTCGCGAAGAACACGAACCTCGTCGGACAGCTCGGCGTTTCTCCGAAGCTCCCGCCGGGTTACGGCAACATGAGCCGCAAAGGCTCTCTCCATCGGCATCCCAAGTGCCGGCAGTCGTGGACCCTCAGAGGTATCACCTCTGTATCGCGGGGTAGGCACCCGCTCAGCCACGATCCACTGTAGTAAGAGGCTGGGCAACCATCCCCAGTAGCGCTCCCGTGCTAACATCTGGGTCCTCCTCTCCATCTCTGCATCCACCTGAGCTACTATGCTGTCGATCCTACGTCGACTATCCTCGGTCAAATCGTCAACGGCTGGGCGTTTGCCCGGGTTCCTGTTAGCGTTCCCGTTGTTGTCAGCCATCCTGTAAGTTTTCACGTTAGTAGATAATAATTTCAATAAAAGAATTATCATTAGTGTGCAAATTCTAGTGTAGTGTCTAATGTAGAGCAGTGGCTATAGTCTAAGTTTACTATATGCAAACCTAGTTCCCTATAACCAAGGCTCTGATACCAGTCTGTCACACCCCCAAATTCCCACTCGCGGTGTCAGTCCACGTGGGTATGACGTGGCCAGGATCATAGCTCTTGGTCATATAGAACGACTTCTATATGAGCTATACAATCACACAGTTTGTAAAACAATACAAGTTCTCATAGTATGCAGCGGAAATGTTAAATATTAAAATACACATAAGTTTGCAGAGGAAAGTAAATTGTATCAGACACTACAAAGTAAGTTGTTTTCAAAACATAACAAATGCACACAAGCCTAGGACATGAGTCTATATGTAAGCTTGACTCCTTAGTGTGTCCTGGTGAGCGTCCTAGCGTGTGCTCCATTAGTTACCTGAGAATACATGCGAAAAGTGTCAACTAGAAAGTTGGTGAGTTCACAGGTTTAGACGGACACAAATAGTAAACAGATATATACTGGGCATGTTAAGTTTAGTTGTTGGATCCACGATCCGTGAGTGTGTCATGTCATCTTACCGAAACTAGACTGTTTCCATTTGCCTCCGCGAGTCATCGCTGAACTCGCAATTCACATCGATTATTACACTCGTTATGACCTCCAGTCAAAGTTGTTGCCGAGTGGGGCTAGTCAAACCCAGTAGTACTACGTAATAACGACTCGTTCGTAACAATTAACGGTAAGGATAAGTGAGGGCTTTATGCGATAATAGTTACACTCAAAAAGAAACGGTTTCACAACATGCCAGTCCTATATCTAAAACAGTTGCAGTATATTCTCACCCCAATAGTTTAGCAAATCAGTTAAGAGTAAAAGTGGGGCCGTAAACTCACCTGAGTTTAGATATGCGTTAGCTCAAAGAGAGTAAGTGTAGCTCGCCGGCTAGTAGTCACCTATATCACATAGGTACTATGAGTTTGTGTTCACAAGTGTGGGTCTCACCGGACCGTGTTAGTGTTCAACAACACTAAGTGGTTATGTAGGTCGAGTTGACCGTGTTTGACCGTGTCGATCGTGTTTGACCTAACGACCCGTTGGTGACGGTTTGGATCAAGTGTTCGTGTATCGTGCGGTTTTAGTGTCGGGTGAAATGTACGGATACCAAATTCATTCCTATGAGGAAACTTACTATTTATGGTAAGTTCCTATTTTAGGAAAGTTTCCATATTTGGCAGGTTATGCATATAATTATATTCCGATTATTCTAACATGCATATTTATCCTAAATGAGCATGTTATCACATAGCACGTAGTTACACATAGCCGGTTTAACCTAGTTTGCGCGTAAAAGTTTCCATTTTTGGAAAGTTTCTAAAATAAGCATGTTTTCACAAATTTAACAATCAACATCATCTATTATCATCATATTAGTCCTAGATAATCTATTAATCATGCTCGTTGCAACTAACATGTGACAATTCATAGAATTAACAAAATAAAGTTACTATATTTAGTAACTTATGAAAATAACACCAAATCAAGTTTCCCAATAACATATCCCTTCCAATAACATCATATAATCACTAAATGAACATGTTAGACTCAAAACATTATCATACATTTTACCGATTTGCAACATTGTGATAAAAAGTTACTATTTATGGTAACTTTTATAGAAATCATCCTTTTGACCATTCTAAGTATTCCTATGTACCAAATCATCATCCCAATAGTTTCTAACATCATTTTTTTTTAGCTTAACATATAGATCTAAGCACATGCATGTTACTATTTCATCAAAATCACCAAAATGCAACATAAAAGTTACTATTTTTAGCAATATGCCCCAAATAACCAATTTTGACATCACCCAACATCTTAGATCATGTAGGATATCATCAATATCATTACTAACAACATTTCAATACCAAACATCATGTGAATCTACTTAGATCATCCATGCATGTTGTTAAAAGTAACCATTTATTAATGTAATCACCAAATCACCATGGCTTTCAAATAAAATCATCATGGATCATCATCAAATCATTAAATCAGTACAAACACATCCATTAACAGATTTATTAATATCAAAAATTCGTGACATTGGTGGCGGTGGTGATGCATGTAGCCTAAATGGCTTGCATGTGCTCCTATATGTGATTTTAGGCAAGATTAACCATAGAATCTACCTTACAATGCTTTAGAACGCCTTGAAACGAATTGAGCAGGCTTGTAGAAGTCCTGGATGCTGCTGGAATGCTACAAATCGCGAGTAGAGAGTAGACACGGTGTTCTTGAGCCTCGAACCTTCAATCTCTCCTTAGATTGCCTTCAAGCTTGCTCCCCAAAGGTTCCAAATGGCTCAAATGGTGCTCACAGAGTGTTAGAGGCCGGAGGTGGCGAGTTGCAGTCGAGAGAAATGGTGTAGGGCGGCAGAAATGATTATCATTGGGTTTATAAAGATTTGATGCGTATAGGGGTTGTCGCGTACCGCGGAGACTGCACAAAAAGCGTCTCCGCGTACCGCGGCGTTTAAAATAATCATTCTGTTCCCGAAACACGCCGCGTACCGCGGTGGTGGAAGATGATCGGTCGTCGCGTACCGCGACGTTTTTCGGAGAATTCAAATTTCCCCGCTCAAGCTTCGCGTACCGCGACAGCCCAATTGATTGCCCATCGCGTACCGCGATGGGTTTCGGCTGAGCCCAATAGGCCCAATTCATTGTTTTGAACCGAATCTTTCGTATTTCTCGAATACGATCATCGTTCTATTGGTCTTATTCTAGCTAATTTAGGTTCACCGAACCTAAGTGCAGTGTTTTGTGTTACAGATTGATCCGTTCACCAACGTTCGTCATTCAAGACACGTGCGATTGTTGTGCGATAATTCCTCGAATTATCGGTGTGTTCAGACTGTTGTGCCACGTGTCACACTAAATGCATTTATTCTAGTGCCACGTATGAAATAATAATAAACATTATTATTAAAATAATAGAGTTGCTGACCTGGAAATTACGAGGTGTCACATCATCCCCTAGTTATTGGGAATTTCGTCCCGAAATTCAGTTCATGTGCCGGTGTTGGCTTGTTCGGCGAATAGGTGAGGGTATTTCTTCTTCATCTGATCCTCCCGTTCCCAGGTGTATTCCGGTCCTCGTCGTGAGTTCCATCGAACTTTTACAATGGGTATCTTACTATGTTTCAACTTCTTGAGTTCCCGGTCCATAATTTCCACCGGTTCCTCTATGAAGTGTAGTTGTTCATCGATCTGGATTTCCTCTAAGGGAATTGTGAGAGTTCCGTCCGACAGACACTTCTTGAGGTTTGAAACGTGAAACACGTTGTGTACGCTACTTAGTTCTTGTGGTAGCTGTAGTTCGTAGGCCACCGGGCCTATCCGTCTAGTGATCTCGAAAGGTCCAATGTAACGAGGGTTTAGTTTTCCTCGCTTCCCGAATCGAATCACTCCCTTCCAAGGCGAGACTTTAAGAAGTACACGGTCTCCTACTTGGAATTCCAAAGGCTTGCGCCTTTTGTCGGCATAGCTCTTCTGTCGATCCCGAGCTGCTGTCATTCTGTTGCGTATTTGTACGATCTTTTCAGTTGTTTCATGCACAAGTTCGGGTCCGGTCAGTTGGCTTTCCCCAACTTCCGCCCAACAGAGTGGTGATCTGCATTTACGCCCGTAAAGTGCTTCAAACGGTGCAGCTCCAATGCTAGTGTGGTAGCTGTTATTGTACGAGAACTCCACTAAAGGTAAGTGAGTCTCCCAGCTGTTACCGAAATCAATTACACATGCCCGAAGCATGTCCTCCAAAGTTTGGATGGTTCGTTCACTCTGACCATCCGTCTGTGGGTGATAAGCAGTACTCATATCCAACCTCATCCCGAGTGCCTTGTGTAAGGACTTCCAAAAGTGAGCCGTGAAACGGCTGTCTCGGTCTGATATTATGGAGGTCGGGACTCCGTGTCTGGATACGATTTCCTTCAAGTAGATTCGGGTCAACTTTTCCAGTTTATCAGTTTCTTTGATTGGCAGGAAATGTGCCGATTTCGTAAGTCGGTCTACGATAACCCAGATGGTATCGCAACCACTTGTCGTCCTTGGCAGCTTTGTGATAAAATCCATGGAAATCTGTTCCCATTTCCATACTGGAATTTCTGGCTGTTGGAGTAATCCCGAAGGCTTCTGGTATTCTACCTTGACCTTTGAGCAAGTCAGACACTTACTCACATACGTTGCGATTTCTGACTTCATGTTAGGCCACCAATAAGTTGCCTTTAGATCGTGGTACATTTTGTCAGAACCTGGATGTACTGAGTATCGACTCTTGTGAGCTTCATCCATCACTACTTCTCTCAAATTTCCGTAGCGTGGAATCCAAATTCGATTCATTAGGTAGTAAGCTCCGTCATCCTTTTGTTTCATTTGTTTGTCCATCCCTCTCATGGCTTCGAGAGTGAGGTTTTCGGTTTTCAACGCTTCTTGTTGTGCGATCCGAATTTGATTTGGTAGCTCGGAGTGAATGGTGAGTTGTAGTGCGCGCACGCGTTTGATTGTTTCCTTCCGGCTTAGCGCGTCGGCGACTACATTGGCTTTACCGGGATGATATTTGATTGCACAATCATAGTCTCCTATCAGCTCGACCCACCTGCGTTGTCTCATGTTTAGCTCTTTTTGGTCGAAGATGTGTTGTAGGCTCTTATGATCAGTGAATATCGTGCACTTGGTGCCGTATAGATAGTGTCGCCAAATCTTTAGTGCGAACACTACGGCTCCCAACTCTAGGTCGTGAGTTGTGTAGTTCTTTTCGTGCACTTTCAATTGTCGTGACGCATATGCTATAACCTTCTCGCGTTGCATCAGCACGCAACCGAGTCCTTGCTTTGAGGCGTCACAGTACACCACAAAGTCCTCGCACCCGTCTGGTAGCGATAAGATTGGTGCACTGCACAACTTCTGTTTCAACAGGTCGAAAGCAGTTTCCTGTTTTTCTCCCCATTCGAACTTCTTGTCTTTATGCGTAAGGGACGTCAACGATTGTGCGATCTTCGAGAAACCTTCGATAAACCGCCTGTAGTACCCGGCCAATCCTAAGAACTGTCGCACCTCAGTTGGAGTCTTAGGCGCTGCCCAATTCTTGATTGCCTCGATTTTGGCTGGGTCTACATGTATCCCTTTCTCGTTTACTACGTGTCCAAGGAACTGAACTTCGCGAATCCAGAAATCACATTTGGAAAATTTTGCGTATAGTTGTTCCTTCTTTAGTAGTTCTAAGACACATCTCAAGTGATCGGCATGTTCTTCTCGAGTCTTAGAATAGATCAGGATGTCATCAATGAATACGATTACGAACTTGTCGAGATATGGTTTACACACCCGATTCATGAGATCCATGAATACGGCCGGTGCGTTAGTCAGTCCAAAAGGCATTACTAGAAACTCGTAATGTCCGTACCGTGTTCTGAATGCTGTCTTTGGTATATCGTCCTCCTGTATTCTGAGTTGATGGTAACCCGATCTCAGATCGATTTTCGAATAGAAGCTTGACCCTTGTAGTTGATCGAACAGGTCGTCTATTCGTGGTAGGGGGTACCGATTCTTGATCGTTACCTTGTTTAGTTCTCGGTAGTCTATACACATACGAAATGAACCGTCTTTCTTCTTCACGAACAGGACCGGTGCTCCCCAAGGTGAGAAGCTCGGTCGGATAAATCCTTTATCTAACAACTCCTGCAGTTGGTTAGATAGTTCTTGCATTTCAGTAGGAGCCAATCGGTATGGTGCCTTGGCTATTGGTGCTGCTCCGGGGGTTAAATCTATCTGGAACTCCACTTGTCGTGCTGGTGGTAGTCCCGGTAGATCGTCAGGAAAAACTTCCGGAAAATCACGAACAACCTCAATGTCCTCGATCTTTCGTTCCTTCTTTGGTTGTTCGGTGATAAGGGCTAGGATAGCCGTGTATCCCTTCTTCAGATATTTGGTTGCCTTCATACAGGACATGATGTTTAACGGTATCCCGCGCCGTTCTCCCTGGATTGAGATCTGCTCTCCACTTGGCAACGCAATTCGCACAATCTTCTCGTTGCACACGATCTCAGCGTGGTTTGCAGATAGCCAATCCATTCCAATCACCACGTCGAAGCTCCCGAGAGTTACCGGCATCAGGTCAATCACTAGTTGATGGTCCGCTAGTGTCAGAATACATCCCTTGATGATATATTGTGTCTCGATCAGCTTGCCGTCTGCTAACTCTACGGTGTACTTATAGTCTAGTGGTGTTGGTGTCATATTAAGTAATTTGCTAAAGTCGCTAGAGATAAAACTCCTATCGGCACCGGTATCAAATAATATACTAGCATAGACATTATTTAAAAGAAACGTACCGGTGACGACATGTGGATCGTCTTTAGCTTCTCCAGAGCCAATCACAAATGCCCTCCCCCTTGTTGGGTTGCTACCTGCATTCTTGTTCTGTGGGCAATCTCGGCGCATGTGCCCCGGCTTTCCGCAAGTAAAGCATCCCTTCAATGTATTATCCTTGTTGGGGTTAGGGTTGGGGTTTGATCGGCATTCCTTGGCCAGGTGTCCGTTCCTGCCACAGTTGGTGCACCGAACTCTTCGGCATGGGCCGTGATGGTGGTATGAGCAGTTGTTGCATTTGGGGTTGTTGCCCCGATATCCCCCTTTGTCCTGATTGTTTGGTTGGGTGGCAGTGAAGGCTTTTGCAGGTGCGGGTCGGTGTTGAGCTGGTTGTTGTGGTGAGAAGGTACGGTTATTGCTGGGTTCCCACTTTCGCTTGATTTCCTGGGGTTTCAGGTGCTCACCCCTCTTAGGCAGTTTCCCCTGAGCTACTGCCTGGTCTGTCAACTTATGTGCCAAGCGAATCAATGGTTGAATGGTGGCGTGATCGGCTGCTGTCACCGTGCTCTGTATCTGTTCTGGCAATCCACTGATGAATTGCTCGATCTTTTTGTACTCCGGCGTCACCATTGCCGGGCACAGCTTGCACAGTTCATGAAACCGAGTACAGTATTTCTCGATTTCGGATCCCACCATCTTGTGCACCCAAAATTCCTCCTCAAGCTTCCGGATCTCGTCACGGGGACAATATTCCTCATGCAGCATTCTGGTGAAGTTCTCCCATGGAATGGAGTTTGCAGTCTCCAGTCCGAGGGTCTGGACATGGGTGTTCCACCAGGTGAGAGCTGGTCCCTCTAGAGTCCCTGTGGCGTATTTCACCCGGTTCTCATCCGAGCATTCAGCCACGGAGAAAACTGACTCCAGCTTCTCGATCCAACGAAGCAGTCCCACTGCTCCTTCAGTACCTTGGAACTTGTGAGGGTGACAGCTCAGGAAGGCTTTAAACGAACATCCCTTTGCCGCTCCCCCATGAGATCCTGTGCATCGTAGTTCAATACAACGTGTTAGTGTCTAGGCTGCCTATACTATGTTAGTCATGTTAGGCAAAAGTTAGTACCGTTGTTAGAGCCACTCGTCTCACTGGCGTGTCGGTTGGCTTCGTACTCTGCGAGTACCTTGTTGAATTTTCGTTCGACCATCATGTCGATCCGTGCCTTTTCGGCCTTGCGTTTGAGTCGAAGGGCATTGGTTCCTCTTCCCGACATGTTTCTATATAGAGAGGTTAGAGTGTTAGTCATCAGATGCTAAATGTTAGCCAAAGTTAGGATTGTTGTCATGTCAAATGTCAAGTTAGCTATCATAACAAAGCCTCAAATAACAGTAGTAATAATAAGGCAGATAATAATAATGAAGCATAATTTCCATTAATATCAATCTTGAAGTACAATAATTTGAAAAGAAAGTACAATGCGAGTTCTCCGAGCACATCCCGCTCGTCTAGGCTAAAATGAGATAAAAGGAAAGACAATACAAAATAAGGAAAATCTACTAATCCGAGTCCATGGAGACATGGGAGATGTTACTAGCTGCGTCCCCATCATCGTCATCGTCCTCCTCCGGATCCTCGTCGGGATCCTCGTCAAACTCTCCCTCTTCGAGGTCCTCGGCCTCGAACTGTGGTCCGTCATCCTCAGCTGGCGGTTCCTCGATAAACTGTGCCGCCCATGCGTTAAGCATGGCGTCACTCGCCTGTACCATAGCTTGAGTCTCGGCTATATCTGTCCGATTCTCAGTAATACGCCCGTCATGCTCTTGCATGACATCAACTATCTGGCCATGCTGAGACAGGAGCTGAGACACCTGGAGACGTAATGTCTCCACCTGTTCCTCCAAGCGATCGTTCTGCTCCTCCAGTCGGTCGCTTCGCCTTTCCAGGCGATCGTTCTTCTCGCGAAGAACACGAACCTCGTCGGACAGCTCGGCGTTTCTCCGAAGCTCCCGCCGGGTTACGGCAACATGAGCCGCAAAGGCTCTCTCCATCGGCATCCCAAGTGCCGGCAGTCGTGGACCCTCAGAGGTATCACCTCTGTATCGCGGGGTAGGCACCCGCTCAGCCACGATCCACTGTAGTAAGAGGCTGGGCAACCATCCCCAGTAGCGCTCCCGTGCTAACATCTGGGTCCTCCTCTCCATCTCTGCATCCACCTGAGCTACTATGCTGTCGATCCTACGTCGACTATCCTCGGTCAAATCGTCAACGGCTGGGCGTTTGCCCGGGTTCCTGTTAGCGTTCCCGTTGTTGTCAGCCATCCTGTAAGTTTTCACGTTAGTAGATAATAATTTCAATAAAAGAATTATCATTAGTGTGCAAATTCTAGTGTAGTGTCTAATGTAGAGCAGTGGCTATAGTCTAAGTTTACTATATGCAAACCTAGTTCCCTATAACCAAGGCTCTGATACCAGTCTGTCACACCCCCAAATTCCCACTCGCGGTGTCAGTCCACGTGGGTATGACGTGGCCAGGATCATAGCTCTTGGTCATATAGAACGACTTCTATATGAGCTATACAATCACACAGTTTGTAAAACAATACAAGTTCTCATAGTATGCAGCGGAAATGTTAAATATTAAAATACACATAAGTTTGCAGAGGAAAGTAAATTGTATCAGACACTACAAAGTAAGTTGTTTTCAAAACATAACAAATGCACACAAGCCTAGGACATGAGTCTATATGTAAGCTTGACTCCTTAGTGTGTCCTGGTGAGCGTCCTAGCGTGTGCTCCATTAGTTACCTGAGAATACATGCGAAAAGTGTCAACTAGAAAGTTGGTGAGTTCACAGGTTTAGACGGACACAAATAGTAAACAGATATATACTGGGCATGTTAAGTTTAGTTGTTGGATCCACGATCCGTGAGTGTGTCATGTCATCTTACCGAAACTAGACTGTTTCCATTTGCCTCCGCGAGTCATCGCTGAACTCGCAATTCACATCGATTATTACACTCGTTATGACCTCCAGTCAAAGTTGTTGCCGAGTGGGGCTAGTCAAACCCAGTAGTACTACGTAATAACGACTCGTTCGTAACAATTAACGGTAAGGATAAGTGAGGGCTTTATGCGATAATAGTTACACTCAAAAAGAAACGGTTTCACAACATGCCAGTCCTATATCTAAAACAGTTGCAGTATATTCTCACCCCAATAGTTTAGCAAATCAGTTAAGAGTAAAAGTGGGGCCGTAAACTCACCTGAGTTTAGATATGCGTTAGCTCAAAGAGAGTAAGTGTAGCTCGCCGGCTAGTAGTCACCTATATCACATAGGTACTATGAGTTTGTGTTCACAAGTGTGGGTCTCACCGGACCGTGTTAGTGTTCAACAACACTAAGTGGTTATGTAGGTCGAGTTGACCGTGTTTGACCGTGTCGATCGTGTTTGACCTAACGACCCGTTGGTGACGGTTTGGATCAAGTGTTCGTGTATCGTGCGGTTTTAGTGTCGGGTGAAATGTACGGATACCAAATTCATTCCTATGAGGAAACTTACTATTTATGGTAAGTTCCTATTTTAGGAAAGTTTCCATATTTGGCAGGTTATGCATATAATTATATTCCGATTATTCTAACATGCATATTTATCCTAAATGAGCATGTTATCACATAGCACGTAGTTACACATAGCCGGTTTAACCTAGTTTGCGCGTAAAAGTTTCCATTTTTGGAAAGTTTCTAAAATAAGCATGTTTTCACAAATTTAACAATCAACATCATCTATTATCATCATATTAGTCCTAGATAATCTATTAATCATGCTCGTTGCAACTAACATGTGACAATTCATAGAATTAACAAAATAAAGTTACTATATTTAGTAACTTATGAAAATAACACCAAATCAAGTTTCCCAATAACATATCCCTTCCAATAACATCATATAATCACTAAATGAACATGTTAGACTCAAAACATTATCATACATTTTACCGATTTGCAACATTGTGATAAAAAGTTACTATTTATGGTAACTTTTATAGAAATCATCCTTTTGACCATTCTAAGTATTCCTATGTACCAAATCATCATCCCAATAGTTTCTAACATCATTTTTTTTTTAGCTTAACATATAGATCTAAGCACATGCATGTTACTATTTCATCAAAATCACCAAAATGCAACATAAAAGTTACTATTTTTAGCAATATGCCCCAAATAACCAATTTTGACATCACCCAACATCTTAGATCATGTAGGATATCATCAATATCATTACTAACAACATTTCAATACCAAACATCATGTGAATCTACTTAGATCATCCATGCATGTTGTTAAAAGTAACCATTTATTAATGTAATCACCAAATCACCATGGCTTTCAAATAAAATCATCATGGATCATCATCAAATCATTAAATCAGTACAAACACATCCATTAACAGATTTATTAATATCAAAAATTCGTGACATTGGTGGCGGTGGTGATGCATGTAGCCTAAATGGCTTGCATGTGCTCCTATATGTGATTTTAGGCAAGATTAACCATAGAATCTACCTTACAATGCTTTAGAACGCCTTGAAACGAATTGAGCAGGCTTGTAGAAGTCCTGGATGCTGCTGGAATGCTACAAATCGCGAGTAGAGAGTAGACACGGTGTTCTTGAGCCTCGAACCTTCAATCTCTCCTTAGATTGCCTTCAAGCTTGCTCCCCAAAGGTTCCAAATGGCTCAAATGGTGCTCACAGAGTGTTAGAGGCCGGAGGTGGCGAGTTGCAGTCGAGAGAAATGGTGTAGGGCGGCAGAAATGATTATCATTGGGTTTATAAAGATTTGATGCGTATAGGGGTTGTCGCGTACCGCGGAGACTGCACAAAAAGCGTCTCCGCGTACCGCGGCGTTTAAAATAATCATTCTGTTCCCGAAACACGCCGCGTACCGCGGTGGTGGAAGATGATCGGTCGTCGCGTACCGCGACGTTTTTCGGAGAATTCAAATTTCCCCGCTCAAGCTTCGCGTACCGCGACAGCCCAATTGATTGCCCATCGCGTACCGCGATGGGTTTCGGCTGAGCCCAATAGGCCCAATTCATTGTTTTGAACCGAATCTTTCGTATTTCTCGAATACGATCATCGTTTCTCGTTCTATTGGTCTTATTCTAGCTAATTTAGGTTCACCGAACCTAAGTGCAGTGTTTTGTGTTACAGATTGATCCGTTCACCAACGTTCGTCATTCAAGACACGTGCGATTGTTGTGCGATAATTCCTCGAATTATCGGTGTGTTCAGACTGTTGTGCCACGTGTCACACTAAATGCATTTATTCTAGTGCCACGTATGAAATAATAATAAACATTATTATTAAAATAATAGAGTTGCTGACCTGGAAATTACGAGGTGTCACAATATTTAAGAAAGTTCCGATTATTCCTGATTCATTCCGGTCTCA
The DNA here is from genome assembly GCA_009363875.1 of Mikania micrantha. Taxonomy (NCBI): domain Eukaryota; kingdom Viridiplantae; phylum Streptophyta; class Magnoliopsida; order Asterales; family Asteraceae; genus Mikania; species Mikania micrantha. The sequence continues at coordinate 90,338,647 of CM018694.1, forward strand.
AAATAATAATCACGAAAGGAACGTCACTTGAACGGGTTGATCACGCGAATTATACGCGGTTTATAGGCGATTGCCTCTACCCAAAAACCCTAACTATAAAAGGGAACAAACCCTTTTTTTCTCATTTCACTTGCAGCCGTTATCCACACTCAAACACACACTTGAGTGTGTTTTGTTGGTCCGATTGAGAGAGCAGGCAGAAAATAAGGAATCTCCGGTGAGTACCCATCTCCGGCGCACTCTCTTCTCCGGCGACATCACCAACCGTCGCACTTCATTCCTCTCACAACAGCATCTCTGGCGCGCCTCTCCTCCGGTGACATCCATGGCCAGTTTTTGGTTAGCAACCGGGCGAGAGACCACTTCCTCTAGCCTTATGCGGAACCCGATGTCATCCCTTCCCCTGGTTCAACCTCGACGGACTCTCACGACCAACAACTCCGACGAGCTTTTGGGTCAGTCAACCCTTCACCTGTTCTCTTCACAGCTCTTCCTCGGCAACTACTCAACCACCAGACAGAAACTGATTAAAATCAATTAGAAAGGATTTAGGTGAGCAGTGCCAGTAATTAACATATATATGAATAATTAAGGTAAATGACTAACAGGGCAGTTTTTCTGGTGAGACGGGAAGAATGAAACCGTCCCTCTGAATCGTTCATGACAGTAATTGCAGTGGAAGATGAAATGCGTTTGTTCTTCATTGAAGGTTTGGGAGCTCCAGTATGCGAATTTCCCCATGATTCTTCGATTTGATTTTGGATTTTGAAATCTGAAACCCTACATATGCGGAGCAGGAAATTAAAATTAGCGAATCACCCAGCCGTTGAAGAAATTAATCCTTTTTTATTATTTCTTTATTTATTTTTTAATTAGGTCCTTTATATCTTTACTCTTAAACGTAAGAGTAAATTTTGTATTTTTATATATTACTTTTTACATTAGCTTTCCGTTATTTTAATATACTTTAGTGCTGACCAATGTTTTAAAAACCGGCTTGAACAGACCTGTTCTACCGGCCGTCGCTAACTCATCCGATACGAAACCCTTCAGTATTATGCAGGTTCCTTCGATCAACTGTGCCGGCCGTTTAATCCGGTTTTACCAGTTAAACCGGTATTCCTGGTTTAAAAAAAAAACCCAAAATCCTGGTTAAATGAAAGTAATTATTCTCTTGTTGATGAAGACGGCGATGATAGTGAATTTCGGATTTTAAGCAATCGTGAACTTGATGCGTTTAACACGCCAATGTCATAATCCTATTATGCACTTTTATTTATGCCGGCCGTTTAATACGGTTTTACTGGTTAAACCGGTATTCCCGGTTTCAAAAAAAAACCCAAAATCCCGGTTAAACGAAAGTTATTATTCTCTTGTTGATGAAGACGACGATGATAGTGAATTTCGGCTTTTAAACGATCGTGAACTTGATGTGTTTAACACGCCAATGTCATAATCCTATTGTGCACTTTTATTTTAAAAAAATTATTAGAATGTGAGTACTTTTTATATTGTTTTGGATGGATTTGAGTACGTATTGAATTGTTTTTGAATAGATTTGGATACTTTTTGGAAACTTATTTGACTATAAGTTGTATTTTTATGGAATTCCATGGTTAACTAGTTTGTAATACACGATGTATTAACCTAATCTTTTATATATAACAAAGAGTTGAAAAGAAAATAAATAAATAGTAATCAATGAAATCTAAATTCTAATATGAAATATTATTAAAATTTGGTATAATTTAATACTTTAAGCAATAATTATATTATTTCTTTAAATACTAAGTTTTTCAAAGTTTGTTTATTCAAACATTTCAATTAAAAAATTAAAAAAATTTATATTATATTAATTTAATTTTTTAAAAATGTATGTTTTTAATATTAATATATTTTAAATGTATTAAAAACAACTTTTTTAATTTAAAAATGTAAAAAAAATATATTTATAATAAAATGTATTTAATAGGAAAAAGATACGAGAAATTAAAGGTAAAGTGAAATAGGAACATGACATTGTCTCTAGAAACCATTATTTATTAAAATAGATAGATAGATTTTGAAATATGTGTATGTATTTATATGCCATGTCTATTTGGAAAATAAAATAAACATTTATATACTTAATTTATCCACACATTTGTTTACACATATTATATGTTAGTAAAGTATAACCAATTATCCATACATATTTAATTTTTTTTTGCATGTGTGTAGATAATTACCTACACATGACATAAATTTGTCACATGTATGGGTAATTAAACATTTAATTGATGGAAAATTTTGAGAGCAAAATTTCCCATCAATGTTAAGTGTAGCTAAAACGTATTACCAACACATATTAAGTCTTGGTCATTATGAGAATATATGATCAAGCATTACCTACACATTTACAAGTGTAGATACATTATGTGTTGGTAAACACTCTAATTTCTTTTAATGGTAATTTTATGGCACAAGAAAAAAACAAAGTCCCTCTAAGGCTCTAATCCAATTTATAATACGAAAAAAGAAAAATAATTCTCCGTTGAACCCATGAATCACACAAATTCTTCTTCTTTTGATCACACAAATCCTATGCCTTTTGTTCACGCGTAATCCATTCTTTCTCTTGGTCCCTCCTTAGTTTACACTAAACAACCACACAGCTCACACAAGACCCTTCCATGATCACACAAACCACCTTCTTTATTGTCTCGTCAGCTCACATAAAACTGTTTTCGGCTCACACAGATCGCGCTTCCCTTGTCTCCGGCTCACATAGAACCATCCTTCAATCACATGGCTGCAACACTCCTTCCTAATTCACACAGATCAGGTTTGCTTGGTTTCACACAAAAGCTCTATTCGTCCTGATGTTGTCTTCTCCTGACTCGCTCAGAGTTGCATTCGGCTCACAGAGCTATCCGATTAATTTTTTTGATCATGCCTTCTTCCACTTCGGTTCGGTACACATAAACCCTTGTTGTTGATCAACTGTATCAAAAACACTACAACCTTTGTTGAAATTTTCCTTCACAATATGCCAGTATAATAAACTAAGACTGACGAAGAAGAATATTGATAATAATCTTCGTGTTTCACGTGCCAGCCAAGAATTGTGGATAACCGGTGTTTCCTCGTAGAATTAACAAAAGGGTTTATAAAATTAAACAAAAAACATAATCTACCTTAAACTCTAACTTAATTCAACTAAACAAATTAAAGAATTTAAATAAACTTTCTTATTTATTCTTTAATTATTTAACTATTACAAGATTAGTCCAACATTTGGTAAGCAATAACTAACATCGATTTGACGTAATTAAAGTAAACAGATACTAATATCTGACTATCGAGTTTGGTAGAATTTAGAAAGTGATTTAACATTGATTAAAGTGATTAAGATAGTCATAAATCGTGGCTGATTAACATCGATTTGAATTGATTAAGGTAGTCGTGTCTGGTTGAAAGTTATTAACATCGATTAGAAGGGATTAAGTTGAGTTGGAAATCATGATTGACATCGATTAGAGCATTCATTATCATCAAATAGAAGGGATGAAGGTATGCTTATATGGCAATTTTCCTCATGATAGGAAAAGACTGTAATCATCCAGTTGAATTCTCCAAACCAATGATTGCAGATGAAGTCGAATTGAGTTTGTTCTTCGTCTACGGTTTTGAAACTCTAATGCTTGCTTCTCCCCATGATTCTATGATCCTTTCATGCTGTCCGATCCCCTTCACTTTCTTTTCTGGACGGGAAGACGCGAATGAGGAAAGCCTTCTTACCACGCGAAGTTCAAACATCGCCGGATAGGAATTGAAAAACCTGGAAGAAAACCCTCCGCAATCGAGGGTGAAAGCGGAACAAAACGATGAACGCACCCACACATTCACAATTTAGGGGTGTTCATAGGGTCGAATAATGAGTTATTCGAGTTTGAAAAGTTTTTTGGTCTGTCCGAAACACGACCCGAACCGAAACTCAAAATATATTATCCGATCCGAACAACCCTAAAAAATGTGACTCTTACATCCGAATAACCCGAATAAACCAGCTTATTCGGTATATCCGACCTGAAAGCTACCTTTTGCCTATCTGAAACCCGACCCGAACCTAAAATCATATTATCCAACCAAAAAAACCCGAATTAGATTTCGAATGCGTTTTTTCGGCAGGGGCGGCCCGAGGGAGGGGCAAACCTGACCCCCGTCCCATGCCCATTTTTTTAGGGGGCACACTTTTTTTAACGTATACGTATATACAGAAATTCATTTAAATGAGAACCAACAAGTTATAGATAATGAAAAGGAACTATTTATTAAAACACGGTTTAATAGTTACAAAAAGTAATTCTTTATAAAGCATAGGAAGTTACATTTATGTCATTTAAATCAGTAGTGTTCATTAATTTGATTTAACCGGTTTCCATTCTATCCGAAAACCGAACCAAAGTCGGGAAGTGGTTCGGTTCAGTTTTGGTTAATACCAAACAAACCAAATAAACTGATAAAAAACCAAATAAACCGGTTACAAACCGAATTCAACTAATAAAACCTGTTAAAAACCGAATAAATCGAATTTTATCTTAAATAGTGTTTATAAAGTAATAATTTTAAATCTGAATTAGGTTTATTCGGTTAACTGAATTAACCGAACAACCAAATTCAAACTAAAATGGAACCGATAACCGAACCGAAAACCGAAATTCAGAATTCGGATACGATTATGAACCTAATTTGGAACTCAGATATGGTTGGAAACCGAACCAAAAACCAAATTCAAAATTTATTTTTTAGTTACAAATACGGTTCGGTTTTCGATTTTTTTAACACCCATGCTTTAATATTTGTATTCGTTAGGGGCCTTTTTTTCGCGGCCCGTCCCGGGCACCTCAATTCTTAGGGCCGCCCCTGTTTTTCGGGTTTCGGATACGATTTGGATTTCGAAATTTTTTTGAGTCTCGGATATCTTGAACGCCCCTAATTCACATTAGGCCAAAAGGGATATGGGGATCAAAGTTCCATCTCATACGGTTCCTCTATCCGATCAGCCGATCATGTAGTAGCTTGGCTCAACCTCTACTTTCCTAACGAAGACTTGGATCAGGTGGGCCAAGGACTTAAGGAGCAAGCAGCTCAACAAGCAGTGGTCTGAGTAGAGGTTGGCAAACCGGTTTTTTTTAAACCGGTTCCGGTCAACGAAGTCAACAACCGGTTCCGGTTCCGGTTCCGGTTTTTGGCCGGTTCCAGTTCGTGTTTTGGCCGGGTAAAAGGTGAAACCGGTTCCGCTTTTTTTGGTTCCAGTTCTGATTTATATGAGAATTCGGAACCGCTTGTACCCACCGGTTCAGGTAGCCGGTTCCGGTTCTAGGTTTTTTGCCCACCTCAGCTCTGAGCTTATATTAAATTTTCTTTTCTTTGCGGCCCGGAACCCGAATGAATGTAAGTGAATCTTACAACTTTGCATGTGCGTTAGTCAGTTAGTGTGTTACTCACAGGAAAGTTGCTCGTGATTTGGTAAAACAATTATCTTTTAAGTTTTAACATGTGTATTACAAGTATCTCTATAGTAATAAATAACCATGTATTTTATAACTTGCCATATTTTTATACCAATATTGTTACATGTTAATTTCTTGTTAATTCATTTAGTTTTCTTTCATATTAAATAATTATATATTTTATCTCTTATTAAATAATTTTAAAGCAAATCACTTGTAATATTATTTGTCTTTTTATTAGAAAACTACGTTTAAAAAAGTTTATTAAATATGAATTTTTTTAACATGAATTCTTTTAAAATAAAAAATATTTTTTTTTAGAAAATCAAGTTATATAAAAAAACAAGTTTTCTTTTAAAAATGGATTTTAATAAAAAAAATAAAGTAACCTATAAAGCAGAGTTTTAAACAATAAGATTTTTATAAAGAAATGATTTCTTTTTAATTTATTTAAAATGCAGAGTAAGAAAAATGAAAGGGAACGCTTCATTTTTGGTTTTTTATGTTAAACGTTATTTTTAAATTTAGTCTTTTAAATTTAATAATTATAGAAATTATATCTAAACTTCTTGATTTATAAAAGTTGGTTATTAAAAAATACAAGCTAAAGATTCTATTATTAGTTAGTTCAATGATAATAATTGTTACAAATCAAAAAGACCATAATAATTTTTGCTCAAGTTTAAGGCTTTTGTTTCAGGGAAGTTAAGTTCATTCCAAGTGATTACCAACCTTGATGGTAGGTAATAGAATCTTTCTTTAGTCAAGTCTTGGAGAGCAAAAAAAAATGCTCTTATATTGATTTGATATTATGCAAAATCATCATGAATTTTAAAAATACAATCAAGAAAAGTGTCAAATAATTGATACTTTAATAGGGTATCTGAAAGACTCCAGTAACATAGTAATATATTTTGCTATAACTTTGTCAATATAAACATGTTACTCCAGTCTCCAGATGTCATTTTACATATCCTTTTATTCAATCTTTTAACTTTTATTATATTATACAAACATCATCTCAATATCTTATACCATACAAAATTAAATTAAATAAAAAGAACATGAATAAAGCAAGCATTATATAAATACATAGAACTAGACAGTCTTAATTAACTGTTTACGAAAGCACAATTCCTTCGAATCTCACCAGTTGTTCCCGTCTTCACCTCGATTTGACCCATTTTCTCCATTGACAATGCAAACTCGCTAAAGAAATTCTGGAGTGATCCTCGAAGGAGTTGGTTTATGTATGCCAGCGTGTTGGAGTTTCTAGTCAAAGCCGAATCAGACTCGAATAAGCCCCTACGTTTTAGCAATAACGCGTAGTAACTAAGATCAAAAGTTTTACGGCTCCCAGGATCCATCTCAACTTTTGTCGTATTGTCATTTTGTGTTCGACATTTTCTTGATCTGAGATTGTCAGCATATTCGCTATCAAGTGTTGGGTCTTGATCCCCGACACCCGTGAAATTGTATAGCCGATTTGAGAATGATGGACAGTGTGAGATACCAATAGTATGAGCACCTATAACAATATGATATTTATCAATTTTTTATTTCTAAGATTATAAAATTTATGAAGGATGAAGATGTTTAAAAAGAGATTGAATACATGTCAAAATGAAAAATATTAAATTCATCTTGAAGTAAAACTTGAACAATTAACGTACCCGAAAGCAAAACAAGATCCTTCAAATCAAGGCTTTTATTGGCAAACTTTTGTACGAGGATCGTGATATTGTCAAATGGAGCCGGGATTTGGGCTAAAGCCTCGGATGCATTCGATATAAGCCCATCTCTTCGGCCCGTGGGAACTTTCCAAGTAGGACCTCCCTTTAACCAAAAGAAATTGAAAAACACACATTTATTTTTATGTTAGTATTTTTTATATTACATTTGATATATATGTAATATGTGTGTGTAAATTTGATCGTATTCTTACGTACGGTGATAGCAATGGAATCTCTAGCCGCAAGAGCAATGATATCAGCGCAAGAAACAATGCCGGGACATTCTTCTTCAACTAAACTCTTCAGTCTATCAATGAAATCAAACCCTCTTACGGTTTGGTTGGGGGTTGCCACTTTTTCGGTTTGATTCCCTGAGCTTGACGTAACGTTCAAAAGGATTGACCCATCACAACCCTATTCAAAACGTGCACCATTAGTTATTATGCGTAAAAAAGTCATTTTTGTTTAAGGGTCAGGTAATCATGCATACCTACACAACAATATTGGTGATAATATCTCATGTTCTAGTAAAAATCGTCATTTGTGGAAACTCTAAAACTTGACTTTTAGAGTTTACTAATTTATATACTCCAAAATGTTTTAAAAGTTTAATATTAACTTATTGCATAAAGAATTTTATTAGTTAAAAAAACAGTTTTTTGGCTAGTTATACCGGTAAACCTGTCCTCTTATGAACCAATTTTGGCAAAGAGAATTTTTTTTCACACGTACCACTTTCTAGAAAAATCGGTTTTCGACTGGTTAAGCACTTTATGTTAGAGATGTTCATCAGGTCGGATTTCATTTTATTATAGTTACTGTGATCGGTTTATTCAGATTTGTGAATTTTCAGACTTTATCTGAACTTCGACTCAAATAGGAAATATGTTTACCAGATCTAAATCCATCCAAATAACTAAAATAAATGATTTTTACATCCGAATAACCCTAATTAATAAGTTTCATTCGGGTTGAAATTGGATATCCAATACAATCCAAACAAAAATCGATATTCGAACCAAATCTATAGCTAGCAGAAGTAACATTAAACACGCATTTTACCCAAATAGTCTATAGCTAACCAATTATTTTGTTGACGTCTATGATATCAGCCAAAAAATAAAGACAAAAAATTCTGGTCCTCTTAAAAAATTCTCGAAAGCCTCTTTGCTTCCGTCCCACACAAAATTGCCGACACCTTTTATCTTTGTTCTCAAACCACAAAAAACTTGCTTCTGCTTGTTGCTTTTTCTAAAGCCTAATTTGTGATGCATTCATGCATACATATATATATATATAATGCATTGTGTTAACGTATTACTCATCTTAACCCATTCTATATCATAATCTTACCCATTTCAACCCAAAATACAATAATTATTTACCCAAATGTACTAATTTATCTGGTTAGGTGTTAAGATCGTAAGGTATATTCTGAATAATGATTAGAGAAAATGAAACAAACCCTGACAAAACAATCATGAAAATGCATTCTGATAAGAGTTGCTGCAAGCGATGGAGCATTCGGGATATGCTGATTCACGAAATCTTGTACAATCCTTTCAGCTTTCGGACATGAACTCCCATAAAATCCCATTTGCAAATCCCCTCCAACCCAACCAAAACTCCCTACAAATATTACTAAAATCACGCAAATCCCTTTCATCTCTTCCATCGGCTTCTTAATTTAATTTTCAATAATGGAAACTTTGATTCATAAATCACACAGAGAGATAGATCGAGCATACATATAAGGCCTAATAATAACACAAGCAACCAAATCAGATAATAATTAATTAATTAATCATATCATAGTTATTTAAATATTAAAATGATGTCAATGAGTCAATTTAATTAAGCAACAAATTAAACTCACCTAATCCTCATGCAAGAGTGACGTACATCGGATCGATCGATTTAAAGTTTAAACATACTAAAAACGAAGAGAGTTGATTTTCATGGATATTTGGAAGATTATATATAGTATGAAAATATGAATGATTGGATTTTTTATTTTATTATATTAATTTATTAGAGAATATTGTCTGCAAACTGGAAAGGATTAGTGACACCAAATAAAGTTAAAGAGTATAAAATAAAGTTGGTTCTGATAACCTGGTTGCTTCCTTTTAGTATATTACATTCAAAAAACATGCAAATAATTGAGCATGTCTATTATATACATTCAGGACATGATTTATTTATTTTTCATTTAGTTTTTATTTGAACGTCAATTAATGAGCATCCATTATGAGTACAAATTGAACCTTTTTTATTTTTTATTATTTTATTTTTTATTATTTTATTTTTTTAACCACATGTTTTTTAGCTTGAACAATTTTAACTTTCACTTAAGGGTTGTTTGTTTACCTCTTGATGGAACCATTCAGCACTTAACCATTCAGCGCGTTTGGTTTAAATTAAATTACCTATGATTCAGTTCAGCACTTAACCATTCAGCACCAATATCATACTGAATGGAAAACACATATCATTCAGCACTTAATGATTCAGTTCAGCACTTTACCATTTAGACTCAGTTCAACACTTAATGGTTCAGACCTTCTTAACCATTCAGACATCTTAACCATTCACCAATTAATGATTCAGTTCTATCCATGTTAAATTAATTTTTATACATCTAGTCAAATCTAATATAACAAATGAGTAACTAACGTAGATTATTAATCTATAATTTTTAAATCTTTGTTATTAAATATAATATCTTTATTGTTAAATATAATATTATATTTATTTAGCTTGTATAACACTCTGAGTTATAACTTGATTCTATTAAAAATATATAATCAATTAAATCAATGTCGTTTCGTTTTTATTAAATTATCCCAAACATACATGTTTGTCCATTCAACTATATTTTCTTTACGCTTTAAAAACAACATATCAGTCGTATATTTCTATCAATGTATTTTATTGTTTTTGAACTATTCTAAACATGTATTTAGCTATACTAATATACAGGCCTTGTGACAATAGGTAAGTTTGTTGTTTTGTGGCATTTAGATTATGTGTTTGAGTCTTGATAAATAGTCTCACATAAATGTGTGCGGGAAGCCTGTGTATATAAAATTGCAAAGCGACCCCGCTCTTTCCTGAACTCTGTGCAAAACGAGAGCTATAAAAAATACTGATTTGGCTCCAAACATACATTTTACACATCACATCAATTAAAAAAATCTATTTTATAATCAAACACACTAAATGTAGATTGGCCGCATGTTGTCATGAACTGCGTGAATCACTTTTACACGATTTCACACCTTTGCTAGTTGCTACTCGTTTGGGGTGAACAATTTAAAAATAAAAAATAAAAAAATAACAGTGGCATGAAGACAAACAAAATGGTAAAATAGTGTTAGTAACACATTGCAATGACACGAAGACAAACACAACGGTAAAATACAGTAACAAATCGTCAAATCATTTGTTGTTGTGGCGGAAAACCCACTAAAACACACTCCATGTAAAAAGTGATTTTCAATCTGAAATAAAACTCGAAAGCGTACTGCATCGTAAATTTGAGCGTCAAAGGTGTATTCCATCGTAAAAAATCGCCAACAAACCTGATGTAAACGTGGCCAATGATGCACGTAAAATTTTATAAACTATGCATCATCGTAAAAGAGAGTATCAACAACTCAAACATTACCTACATATGTAATGATAAATATAAATCAAAATGAAGAATAAAATGGACAAAAGTAATTGTAGTTGATTTTTCGTTTTTGTATGTATAGATAAAGACCTCCCAGCATTAATAATTGTTTATAATTATTATAAATTATTTGATATGACTATAGCAAAGGACATCAATATATTAATATTTTATTTTCTTATAACTGTTAATAAGGTGTTGGATATAAGTAAAGTATAACTAGTTTAACAATAAATCATGTTTTGCTTAAAAAGTTTAAAAGTACATGCAGGATCGATGAGTGATATCGGATTTCTTGTATCATAAGTAAAAATAATTCTCTAGCTATAAACTTATAGTGATGAACAAAATTTTTTCGTATTATTGTAATTGTTTTAATAATATCAACATGATTACATGATGTTCCTTAACTTAGAAGAATCGAACTAAACGATAAAGATGTATTTAGTGAAATCAAGGGTTTTAGTCTTTTAGATATTTCCACAAATTAATTAATTGTTGGTCATGTTTTCTTTTTAGTGTATGTATTATTTCTTTAAAATTATTAATGTGTTTGAAAGTGTTTATTAAATTATTGGCCCTCTAGACAATGTAATTAATAATAAGATTCTATTTTTTTTAATTTCCTATATACGTACAATATCTAAATACCAAAAAAAAAAAGGTGCCTTCTTATAACCGGCTTTGTATCGTCTCCTACTCTACACACACTCAGCTCAAAGATATCCCAGATGTCTAATCTGTGTTTTTCTTTTTTTTTACAACAACCTAACTAACATTTTTTTTCACCAAGAACATTTTTGTTAATGGTCTCAGTACCCGTGGGATTATTAACAGTACAACATTGTTGGAACTGGATTTGGAAATTTTAAGATTTTACGATGAAGTGGCAACCACTTTGACATGTTTTATATGTCTTTTAATGTATGGGATTGTATCTACGTTCTCATATTCGAAATTATGGTCGAATTCTTGCCGCAACGCGTGAGGAAACCCAATAGCTTTGTAACAACTTGCTTGATTTAACATATCTTTTTGGGTCTCTACTTCTATAAAATTGTGGAATTTTTAGATACATATATCACATAAAGATAACTATTTATCCCCATGTTTAATTAATGTATGTTAATTTAGTGATTGAATTTTATAATAGGGGCAAATTTAGGTCGCCTGGAATACTTGCAATCTATAAAAATTAAAAATTCTGAGGTAATATTTTATCTATTAGTCGAGTAATTTTGAATAATGACATCATATAATTTCGATAGATGACACCAAAGCCCAAAAGTAAGAAGGGTATTTTATAGCTGTGCTAGGCTTTTAAAATTAAATTGTGATATTGTTTATGTGATTATTATGTGCGTGCGTTGATTATTATGTGCTTGCGTTGATCCTATCTTTACACTAAATCAGATAACTCTGTCAAGATCAAGTTAAATCTTGGATTTTTTTAAACATTATTGTAACACATTTAAAACACTTTCTTTTTATATTAGTTTGTATAAATTCATCACTGTTTAAGAGATAAATCATTGTAACTTTTGAGTTTAAAACAGTTATAGTGTTGTAAGTCAAAAACTTACAACGATGTTACCTCTTAAACGATGATTAATTTACACAAATTCATAAAAGAATAAATTGTTATAAATGTGTTACAATGATGTTCAAAAAAATCCAAGATTTGACTTCATCTTGAAGGAGTTATTCGAGTTATTGCAATAAGAGTGGGTTATATTTATATATATAAAAAATAAATTACCGAGATTGTCCCTATGGTTTGTTAGTATTTCACTTTTGGTCCTTAGGTTTCAAAAATTACCCAAATGATCCCTAACTTTTGACATTTGTAACGCATATAGTCCTTATATGAGGGTAATTTGGTTAATTGTGTGAGGGTAATTTGGTGACATGGACTATATGTGTTACTAATGTCAAAAGTTAGGGACTATATAAGTAATTTATGAAACTTGGGAATTATGAGTGAAATAATAGCAAAACACAATGACTATATCGGTAATTTACTCAGGGTATTAATTTTGCAATCCAGCTAACATTTATGTGCATACCCACATGAGTATTAGGTTGTCTGTCTCATTCTCACCTCACATCACATCACCCTCACAAGAACACCGTCCTCTCTAGGTGTAACTGGTAATGGTATGGGTTTCATATGAGTGGGCTTATGGTGTGAAACTTAAAGATAAATAAAAATTAAACAAACACCCCTGATGTGAGCGAGATAAAAGTATATTGGATGCACTGTAATTATGTATCTAACATATTCAAAAATTAAAACAAATCAATCCACCAATGTTTCACAATTTTATTGCACTTCTTAAGATCATGTATTATAGTGAGTGATGAAGGCGTGAGAGGGGCATATCACGCCCCCTTGGAGCCTTCCTTCACTACACAGGAGCATGATTGGCGCGTGAGGGGCTTATACATGACTAAGATTACGGCGTGAAAAGAGAAGAAAGGGGAAAAAGGAGGGGGTGATAGAGCTTAATGAGAGCGTGATGATAACATAAGTGATGATGATGTGGAGTGATGAGATGGTAATGGTGTTGGTTGTTTATATGGCGCCTACGTAAAGTGATGAATGCTTGATGACTACACAATGATCAATTGTGAAAATAAAATATAATTAGTTTTAATGGCAAAAGTGTTTGAAGCTGGGTGAGGGTGGGTATTATTATATGTGTCTATAAAGAAGAAATCAATATCTTTAGAATATATTACTAGATTCTAGCGACGCTTTACACGATTAAGAAAGGAATATTTCTCTTTAATAGCAAAATTACATATGATACAATTTTTCTTGGATAACGTCGGGATAAATGCTTACATTTATTAGAATGTTATCATCACCATCAATACACCTTTATTATTTTTCTTAATATTTTTACTGTTTTTGTTATTAATGTTGTTGGTGGTGGTATGGTCTTCCAGACCTTGCTATTTAATGAAACTTTATTATGTATATTTGTTTTGTTTGTTGTTATTGTTGGTAAAAGAAGACATTACCAGTAAGGTTTTATTAAACATGAAAATAAATAAATAAATAAATAAAATACAAATAAGATCCCTCGTGGTTAGAGATGGACAAGTTGTTTTCGGTTTTAGAACCGGTTTTTTTTTCACACCTCTAATAGCAGCTGGCCTTCCTTATGGATCCTTGGGAGTTTGGGTCTTTTAAGTAGAGGTGCGCAAATCGGGTTTGACTGATTCCAAGCGGGTTTTGGCCGGTTCTAGTTCGGGTTTTGGCCGGGTACAGGTGAAATCAGTTTTGGTTCTGGTTCTAATTTGTCTGAAAACATGACCTATTTGTACCAACCGGTTCAGGTATGAGCGGTTTCAATTCTGGTTTTTTTCCCACCTCTACCTTTGGGACAAAAGAGCAAAACTATCTATAGGGCCTGCTTTATCTAAATAGCCCAAAACCTCAAATCCACTAATTTGAGCCCCAATTTTTTAAATCAACTATTTGTACATTTTCCTGCGTAAGCCCGTATTTTTATTAACTCGTTTTCAGATACCGTAGCATTCTATCCAATAGTGACGTCCTTGCAAGTTGCAATGTCTTTATAACTCAAAATACGTAAATTTATCACCTACCTATCATTATATCGTTTCTGTTTTGAAAGCTAACCTAAAATATCATCTCGATAGTTTTAGCTGTATTGTTACAAGCACAATAATCAGGTACTTAAAAAATGCATATTATAGTTGGTATGTCGCTTGCTTGCCCAAAAAAGTAAGAGAACATAAGGCATGTGTTGTGTGATTTTGCACGATATGACTTTATAGGATAACGATCAAGTGATTTTCTCAAACTATAAAAACAATGACCTAACTTTTGTAGAGATCAACGAGGAAAAGAAACAAGTAAACCGTTAAATAATTCACGGTAGAGAGACGTAATATCCTCAAACCGAATTAGGTTGGACACGTCCGGATGCATGATTATGTTTGAAGTAGTATATATATATATTTTTTTGTGTGTTAAAAAATATTGGTTTTTTGTGTATGGTTTGGTTTCATATAGCGGTTGTGAATTGAGATATGGTTGGTTTTTCTTTAGATATGTCGTATCCCTTGGAATGATGGACTTAGACTCAAATCATCAAATGTCAACACTTTGTGATTTTAAATTAATTTTAATATGAGTTAATAAGTTGTTTGGATCAATTTTGTGAGAAAGATGTTGAGTAGAACATTTTATATTGAGATGAATAAATTAGTTGTTAGTGTTGATTATTTAAATATTAAAAACAATCTTTTTAGTATCTACTTATTAAATGACAGATATATCATATATGCATTATTTTTTTTCTTAGCAAGGGTTGAGTGGGACTTCTCGTGACATGAAAACTGAGGCAACAACATGTGAGGATGGATGGGTTGGTGTTACAAGAGGGGCCAGTGACCAACTCAACTACTCGGCGGCAAAACGATAACCACACCCCTTAGTGTGATAACAAAGACTTGTCCAAAAACATGTCATAACTAAAACCTTAGTGTTTATTTATAAGGGTTAAGTTAAACTAAATAAGAATCTTAACCTAAAAAGCTTAAGAAGGTTCTTGAGCCATTAAATCATTAATCAATGGCTATGATTAAATCAAGTTGTTGGAGGATATTTTAGTCATGTCTATTTTTTAGGGGTGTGCATGGGTCGGTTTTTGGTTTAGTCCAAACCCAAAACCGAAATTTCGGTTTTTAAACCCGTTTGGGTTCGGTTTTTTCGGTTTTTCAAAACCCATTTGGGTTCGGTTTGGGTTTCGGTTTTTCTACTTAGACCTTAAATTATGCTTGTAAAAAAATAAACTAAAATATTATATTTGTATTAAAAATATTTTAAGTACAACACTACTTAATATTTAACAATATATACAAAAATATTTAAATTTAGTAAAATTATACTTGTTTTTGGTATACTAAGCCAATAATAATAATAATAAAATATATGATTTTTATTTAACTTTTGATATCAAGAATTAAGAAAATAAAAATAAACGGTTTATAAATTGTTGAAATTTTTCAAAGGTAATATATATATGCATATACGCATGTATTCGGTTTTTTCGGTTTTTCTTTAAGGTAAAACCATACTCAAACCCAAACTTTCGGTTTTTAGAAAACTAACACCAAACCTGTCGGTTTCTATTTGGGTTCGGTTTTTTGGGTTTTGGGTCGGTTTTTTTGGTTTTATGCACACCCCTATTACTTTTGTTGACATTTTATCAAATTCCCCTATATTCTTTAAACGTTCATAACTATTACATGCAAAATTATTTTTTGAAAAAAAAATATACCATAAAAAAACATTTTTTATCTTCAAAATTAGTATAGTTTTGCTATATAAAAATTTTGTTTTTTTAGTTCATTTTGTCTTTTGTACATGTCATTGTGTCTTTTGTCTTTCTACTCAATGTTGTGTTTTCATTAACAATTGAAGTCATATTGATGTTGCATAATACATAATATCAAACAAGGATGATAAAATAACAAGTATAAATAACACAATTGTAACGACCCGTTTTTAATAATATGAATACGTTTGAAATAATCGTCAATAGAACAATTGTGATTATTAAAAAAATTGAAAGTAGGTAAGAAATGATGAACGTGGGAGAGAACCATGTGTGAAACGGAGTTCCGGATTGTCTGGAATTGCAAAACGACGAAAATACAAAAAATATCAAGATTCTGTCTTCCAGGCGGTACGCCTAGCGCCACGCATCCACCCTAGGCGGTACGCGCGGGAGTGCGGAAAATATCTGGGATCCCCTGTCTCGCGCAGTACGCCTGAGACCAACCCTCCACGCGGGGCGATGCGCCTGGCGTCTATGGCGGCTGCAGATTGCTTATCTTCGAAGGAATTCACCAGAAAACTTATTTTTCTTCTTTTCTCGAGTTTTTCACCATAAACACACACATATACGAATTTTTAGCACCCAACATCAATTTTGAAGCTATCCAGACGTTCAGGTTGAGCCGTGGATCGTTTCTACACGTCCAGATCGTTGTATTTCAGTCAAAAATCCGTTCAAAAGGGTAACAATTTGTTTTATCCTACCGGTTTACTTATGTGTGGATTAAATATAGTTTTGAGTATTATATAATGATCTGGGATGATTAGAAATGAAGAACTAGATGTTTTAACGGTGAGATTTTGATTTGGATCCGTTATAATGCCCGTCTGTCATGAAATTCATATTATTGAGTATGATAACTAGTGGGGTGCTTAAAGCGTGGTTGTGATAATTTAAATATGACTAAGAACAAGTGTAGATTAATTTCTACACATGGGTTATTGATAAAAGCCTCAACGAGGTTTTGACTGAAAACAAAGAGTGAAACAGGTCGAACGAATTAGATTACATAAATAACACAAGTTGTGTGTTCATGTTGTTAAATCCTGTTATATGTGAATATATAATAGGAAGAGGAGGTGAATCTAGTTCCAGAAGGCCTGGAAAAGAAGTGGAGATTATTGTTAACTCGTCAAATTCAGGTAAGTTACCTAATTGATTGAACTTGTAGTTAAAGGACTGGGTGAGTCCACACTACAAGTAATTGTGCATTTGGCATATATACATGATTCGTTGAGTTGGTTGATATGAATATAAATGATTGTGGTTATTGTTGTTGCATGATTCACAAGGTGTGTGAACATGTGGTGATCTACGAATGTGTAGATGTTAAATTGGTAATGTGCATGTTTGATTCACAAGGTGTGTGAACATAAAACTTGCAATTCCAATGTAATTGATTCACAACGTGTGTGAACAAACGGTGGATTGGAAATGTGCATGTTTTGATTCACAAGGTGTGTGAACAAACGGTGGATTGGAAATGTGCATGTTTTGATTCACAAGGTATGTGAACAAACGGTTGATTGGTAATGTGAATGTTTTGATTCACAAGGTGTGTGAACATAAGACTTGCAATTCTAATGTAATTGATTCACAAGGTGTGTGAACAATAGATGTGACACCCCGTAATTTCCAGGTCAGCTTGTTATTTATTTAAATGTTTATTTAAATGCTTTACGTACATGTGGCACTAGAATTGGTTTAATTTAGTGTGACACGTGGCACGACAGTACAAACACTGGCACACAACTGGGTAATTCGTGGAATTATCGGCAAACAACACACACGTGTCAAAACACATGAACGTTGGTGAACGTCACAACACTTAAGCACATAAACACCTCACAAGTCAATTATGGCTAGTAATTGACTAATGGAGTCCAAACGACGCTCGAACAATGTCCTACAGTCGAAAAACAGGCAAGAATGGGCCCAGAACAACAAAATAGGCATATTGGGCCTTACATATGGGCCAGGCGGTACGCCTGACCCGAAGCCCCCATCCCAGGCGATGCACGCGGATGAGGAAGATGGCGCCTCATCCGGTGCACCCACGCGTAACGACGGAGCCACTCTCACCCACGCCAGGCGATACGCCTGACACATGGATTCGCAGATTTTCTATTTAAACTTCCAAGATCATCATTTCACCTATCTTAACCATTTTTACACGCCATAGCTCGGCTATTTCTCTTCCCAAACCACTGAAGCACTTAATTCTACCCTGTGGAAGCCATTAGAGGACCTTTCTTGAAGCTTTGAAGCTTGGTTTCTATCAAGAACTTGAAGGAAAAGGAGATTGTAGCTTGAAGATCACCATCACTACCTCGAGGCTACTCGAACCTGCTGTCCAGGAGTCTCCAGAGCTGCTCCAACACCCTCTTGACGATCTAAAGCTTGTGAGGTATCCTCTACATGCTTACACACACTCTTTTCACTCCTACACTCTCATGCAAGTGATAAATCACACATGCAAGCTCACTAGACTCACTTGCACGAACTTCTTTAAGTTTGAATCTTGGTTTGTTAGTTTTAACATGATTCTTGATGATCTATGATGTTGCTATGATGATTTGCAATGATCCAAGTTGTTGTACATATGTATCTATGCTTAAAATGATGTTTTGTGACATTATATTGCCATGCATGTATGATTCATGATGGTAGGAATGATCTTGGATATGTTGATATACTTATTGATGATATTAGAAAGATTACTCATGGTGGGATTTGGTTAAAATGGTTAAAAGGTTGATTTTTAGTAATCTTTCTATTAATAGAAACTTTATATTGACAAAATGGTGTTATGAATGATATAGTGGACATGCATGTAGATGGAATTGCTATTAGGACGATAATATGATGATTTGTGTATTTAAAATGTGATTTTGATGTGATTATAATCATTTTCAACGTGGTTACTATATTTAGTAACTTTTCGGGTCAAGATGTTGTTAGATGATGTTTCGGACCATGTTTGTATGTTTAAATGATGCTAGATGACTTAAGATGATGATTTGTGATATGAAAATTGGTTTAGATATGTTAAGATGGTCATTTTATACAAAAACCACAAAGTTACTATTTATGGTAACTTTATTTTTACAAAAACCAATTTGTAAACATGTTGTGTGATTTGAGCATGCTAAATGGTTTATTATGTTATAATATGATGACTAGATGCTAAGTTAGATGGTTTCCGATGTCACGTATGCTATAAATGGAAACTTTCCATTTTAGGAAACTCTTATGTGCAAACATGATGTAAACGACTTATGTGAACCCGTATAATGATGTGCTATGTGTTAACATGATCACGTAGGACAAATGAGCATGCTAGAACTTTAAAACTGTTATGCTTTGTGAACTTTCCAAAAATGGAAACTTACTATAAATAGTAAGTTGTCCATAGACGCGACTTGCGCGTTTTGCACACGACGAGCACTTACACATTTGCTACACGATTCACAACCGTCACACGGTTCACCAACGGGTCGTTGACTTGACACGGTCAACTTTGGTCAACTCTAGTCAAACACGGTCAAACACGGTCAATGTGGACCAACACGGTCAAACACGGTCAATGTGGACCAACACGGTCAATGTGGACCAACACGAGCAAACACGGTCATTGTGGACCGACACGGACAAACATGAACAACCAAGGGTTGTTGAACACAAACACGAGCACTAACACGAACACTAGCACAGTCACTTACACAAACTCACGTACGGTATACAATATAGGTTGCCGGTGACCGACTACACTACTTGACGCTTCAGGAGCTTACGCGTACTCTATTTCACTTCTTGATCACTAAGGTGAGTTTACGACCCCTCTTTACTCTTTTTCAAACGCTTTTAAATAGGGGGAGAATACTAGTTACATCGAGTCAAACATTTATTACTGTACAAACATATTTGGTGTATGCTGGTTTATTGGACAAACATTAAGTGTTGAACTCGTAACAAGCCCTCACAAAGTCTTACCGTTAATGTACGAACAACGTGGTAGATTTGGATGGATCCATTAGGGAATGACTAACCCCACGGGGCACCATGTTGACTGGATGTCATAACCCGTGCAAACTCTAACCTAACTTGCTATGTATACGAGACATAGCGGAGGCAATGACAAACAAGTCTAGTTCGGTAGTGACGCACTGACACTTTGGGCCTAGGGCTCGGTACTAACATTTGATAAACAGCATGACACACTTTCTTACTATATGTATATCAAAACCTGTGAACTCACCAACCATTGTGTTGACACTTTTTCTAACTTGTATTCTCAGGTAACTAACGCGGCTAGCAGGAGGACAGGAATGCACAAATTAAGGGACGAGCATTAGGGACTTACATGCATTCTGTTGTTTTGAAAACATTTTACTTTCATTTTGATAAACAATGTTGTGTTAAACTATATATACTTTTCTGCTGCAATTTGTCAAACATTTGATTTCCGCTGCAATATGTTATGAATCACTTTTCCGCTGCAAACTGTTTTATTAAGTGTATGTGTCAAACGTTGGATTTGTAAACGCATATAGAGTTGTTCTATATGACATTGAGTTGTGATTCTGGACACGTCACGCCCACGTGGACTGACACCACGAGTGGGAATTTGGGGGTGTGACAATAGATGACCTATAAGGGGGTAGACATTTGAAATTCAAGTGTCAAATTGTAAATTGTGATTTTTGTGAATTATGATGCACAATTGGAGTTTTGTGTGTTTATATCTGTGTTATGTTAAATTATAATGATTGTGCATTAATGGGAGACATAATGAGGTTTTGGTTGAAAACGAACCGTTAGTAAATCGTTTTGTATGTGGTTGACTATTGTTGTCAAATTTTATTTGGAACCTCATTAGTGTATCCATATGGTGTTATGGAATACACTTAGTGAATTGGTGAGGTAATCTTACTTAGTTCTAACAAACTAATAATGAATTTAAATGTGGTGCTTACATGTACAAAGGAGTAGGGTGAGCGGTAATGGTGATCGGGAATCGAACATGGAGGCTCGTATGGTGGTTTAATCTTTAAATAATCGAACTTGTGTGAAGCTTTTGTGTATTAAATGTTTTGTGAAGTTTGTAAACATACTTAAACTTGTTTTAACATGTGTTGATAAATAGTATGTTTAATGGTGTGTAAAGCACAAAAGTTTTTTACTGGGACCTAAACGTAAATTATTAAATTTTGGTGTAAAATGTCCGGAGGGGACGTGGAAGTGACAGGGGTGTCACAACAATGATCTTTAAAAAAGACACAATTACCTATAAAAAAGACAGAATGACGAGTCATTGTGTCTTTTGTATATGCATCATGTCTTTAGTACAGGTCATTGTGTCTTTTGTACTAATCATTGTGTGTTTTGTGTTTCTGCTCAATATTATGTTTTCCTAAACAATTTAATACACAATGATGTTGCAGAATACATAATGTTAAGAAAGGATGGCATAACGACGAGTATAAATAACACATTGATATTTAAAAAAGACACAACTACTTAGTAAAAAGACATGATTATCTTTAAGAAAAACAAAAAAAGATAATTATACACAAATGTTTAAAAAGACGCAATGATAATAATTAGACACAATGAGCTAAAAAATTTTAATTTTTTGTAACAATATTATACTCATTTTAAAGATAAAAAAAATTCTTGTTTTTAT
The DNA here is from genome assembly GCA_009363875.1 of Mikania micrantha. Lineage (NCBI taxonomy): Eukaryota > Viridiplantae > Streptophyta > Magnoliopsida > Asterales > Asteraceae > Mikania > Mikania micrantha. The sequence continues at coordinate 90,360,615 of CM018694.1, forward strand.
GATATATTTTTTTTGAAAAAATAATATCGTATGTAAAAGTTATGAACGTTTGAAACATGCGGGAGAAAGTGGTTATGACTAAATTACCCTCTAATAACTTTTCCCTCTAAAATTTTAAATTTTACCTTTTAAATTTGATCTCTTATTTCTTAGACTTTTTAGGATAAAGAGACTATTTATTTGATCATAATTTTTATTTACAAATGTAATGTACACCAATAAATAAATAAATAATTGAAGGGAACAAATGACACTATGCGACAGCGTCAACCTTATTTTTTTTAACTCTTTTCATATTGAATAAGATAACACAACGTCAACTTATAAATTCATATTATGCACGTTAAAGAAATTTAATATGTAATAAATATCAGTTTTTATAAAGACTTGTATTTTGTGTGGGGGATGTTAATAAATAATAAATATTCAAAAATTATAAGTAACAAACAATAAAGATTTAATAATTATAAAATTATAGTATAAAACAAATTTATTTGGAATATTCTTACGAATTATCAAGTTTTGGATTCATATTTTAATATTTATTGATCTCTCTTGTTTAGCAAAAAAAATAAAGAAGAGATAGCAACGACTTCTAGACTAAATGTCCATCTTGTATATATTTTGTTATCAAAGTAGTAAGATACGAAATGGTTGTAAAAATAGGACTAGTTGGTCGATTAATCGATAGTCAGCTAGGTGTCGATTAATTTTTTGGTTATCAATCGTAATACAGGCAGTCGGTCAAGATCAGTCAAAGTCGGTGCTAGTCAGAGCTAATCTGAATAATCGGTCAAAATTAAAAAACCTACACATTTATATTTACTTTCATGTGGGCTTCAAAGTAATAAGATGTAGTTATTCGGTTATCACAATAAGAAAGAGTTGACATTCAAACCATCTCCTATATATATATATATATTCAATTAGGGGTGTTCATCGGGTCGGATAACGAGTTATTCGGGTTATTCGAATCAGGTTTGAAAATTTTTTAGGTCTATCCGAAACCCGACCCGAAATTCGAAATATATTATCCGACCCGAAAAACCCGAATTTATCCATCCGAACAACCCGAAAAACCCTGTTTTTTTCGGGTTATTCGGATATCCGACCTGAAAAAACTAGTTTCTGCATATCCGAAACCCGACCCGAATTTAAAATTATATTATCCGACCCAAAAAACCCGAAATAGATTTCGGATAAGTTTTTTTCGGGTTTCGGATACGATTCGGATTTCGAATTTTTTTGAGTTTCGGATATTTTGAACACCTATATTCAATTGGATGAGTCACCTATTAACAAAGAAGATTTTAGTTTTGATTAATTTGAGAATCATATAAACCTAAATTATATTAGTAGTTTGAAATCAATAAAATAATAATAATCTAACACGTTCAAAATATCATAACTTTACAATGAAATAATATTTTTTTAAGAATCTAACTCGCTTATGTTGACGAGAATTAAAGACTTTGAATTGAAAACTAATAAACATAGATTTTTCTAATGTAGTGAGTTGTATGAATTTGAAATCAGGTTCCTCAATTGTTTGGAGGCCCATACAATAAATGTCACTTTTTTTAACGGCGTACGATCCCGTCGTGCTATATTTAATTATCCTGACGGTTGGTAAATATGATCGATTCCTCGATCGCCGACCGTGAGTCCGTACACCCTGATATGCGGGAACCCCGTGGAATAGGTAAACCCTCACACCTTCAAATACAGAGATTAAGCTCAAGTTTTATCTCCTCACCTGCTATCCATTACAGCGTCACTTTTAACCGCACATCACTTATGCTCGAGTATATCACTTTTTTATTTTCTTGTATGTGATGTTTGTTTGAGCTAACTACTTTAAGTAATACCCGATTGTGAAACTCCTTCGAGATGCATGAATTTTTTTTGATAATAAACGAGTCGAATCAGGCCAAGTAGGTCGAGATTGAGCTTGAAAATGATCCAATGAATCGAGCCTTACAGTAAACATATCAAGTTTGAGCTCAAACTTTCTTTCTTTTTTTAACGGTAATTTGGATCACTGACAGGTCATAGACACACTCGATTATATCCATAATCCAATAGAAGGAAACCCACCATGAGTGAGAGAAAACCCTGTAGCCTAACATGAAACCTCTATTTTGTCCATAACAAGACTTGAACTCGTGACCTCTCCAATATTGAAGCCACAAGGTACCTCTTCTCAACCACTTGAACTGAGGATCATTGATAGTTCAAACTTTCTTAAGTTAAAATAACAGGTAGAGTCTTAACAAACTTAGATCCAACTCGACTCGACTCACCTCGTTTATGTCCTTTATTGACACTATTCTTAAGTGTTTAAAGTATGTGTTATCCATCACTCCCCTACTCCACGTAGGCGCCACATAATCAACCAACATCATCACCCTCTTATCACTCCACATCATTTTTACGTATGTTATCCATCACTCCCCCATCACTCATCCATCACTTCCCTATCAGTCCACATCATCACCATTTTTCCCCCTTTTCTTCTCCTTCACCGCGTGACAGCCCTCACGGCTGACCACCACTTGATGGTCACATCCATGATCCATGTATGTTATGGCGATAGGGGCATGAGGAGGGTGGTCAAGCCACCCTCACGCTGCATAACTAATACCCTTATCGTGAGTTAAAAACATGTAGGAAAACGTCTATTTTCATGAGTCTCTCTCGTTTGAAGGTGTTACAATGCGTCTTGAGTCAAAATATTCTTTCCTGAATATTGTCCACATGTGGCATATCTCGCTATTATGTCAATTTTGCACAGCGTTTTCGCCATCATTTACATCTTCAAATCACAAGTTCAATTCAAACAAAGCAAACCACAGAAGCACCAAATATCATGGATGCTAAAACCCTAATTTCACATAACTTTTGCCTCAAATCTAATCGATTACAGTTTTACTTGTCTCCTTCAAAATGCTGCTACAATTCGCGCATTCAACCGCGTTTCAAATCACCTCATTACTCGCTGATCGGAAGAAATCGGCATAGGAACCGGTTATATAGTCACGTTAACCCTGCCGGAGCAGTTTCATACGAAGAAGATTATAGGAACGACGAGAGTTTTGCTGCGGCTACCTCTGTTAGTGATAGCAATGAAGACGAAAAGGAAGCTGACAGTAATATGGCAGTGATACATGAGGATTTGGCAGAAAATCTGAGTCTATGGGATCAATTGATAGAGATTTTAAAATTTTCTGGACCAGCTGCAGCGCTGTGGTTGTGTGGACCGTTAATGAGCTTGATTGATACAGCTGTGATTGGTCAGTCGAGCTCCATCGAATTAGCTGCTTTAGGTAGGCAAACAATCTAACATGCTCATTTTGGGACGTCAAAACGTGTTGTTTTAGAGCCCTCGTGTTTTTTGGGTGAATTTTAAGGATATAGGGGATACTGGAGTGGAATTATGGAGCTGATTTGTGTTTAATTAAATGTTTGCAGGACCGGGTACGGTGCTCTGTGATTATATGAGTTATGGATTTATGTTTCTTTCTGTAGCTACCTCAAATTTGGTGGCTACTTCACTCGCTAAGCAGGTTTCTTTGATAAATTTATATTTAGCATTGATTTATGTTTTCAAAACTCTGTTTTGTTTCTTTCTGTTGTTTGGGAAGTTCCGTCCTTGTGCTGATATATAATATTACAAGAGTAACCGCAACCTCAAGTTCTTGGATTTGGTGTCAAATTATGAGTGAAACTGATTGATGATGACTTCAAATTCAAAGTGGTTTGTCTTGCATTATGCAAAAACCATTTAAGCCGAAGTGTAATATGGGTTGCTGTCAATTGTACAAGTACACATAGACTAAGTATGACGAATTGACGATTAGCTGTTAATAAACTTTGTTGGGTTATTCCTTAATGGGCATCTCGGTTTTTTTTTTTTTCAAAAAAAATGCTTGTGTGAGGTGCATAAGGACATAAGGTGATCAGGAAAATGCCTCAGGGCACCTTGGCCTCGTGCACATTTGGGTCAAAACTGGTCAACATTGGTCTAAATTGATTTATGTGAGAGGGCGTTACGCATAAGCAAAATGATGAAGAGATTATGAATCGTTTACATGATAAAAAAGGCTTATATGTAAGCAAAATAATCAACACTAATGCAACATTTAGTTGTACATAAGGCTTACTTAATTGTACATAGAGCAACGCCTCAAGTACTTGAGGCTCTCAAGTCTCACCTCACGCCTAGGGCCTTGTCTTTTGATGCCTACAAGCCCGGGCGCCTCATGCTTTTTTAAAACCAAGTTGGCATTGTTATTGCTGCTCCACTCTCTTATTTCCTCTTTCAATGACCAATGTTATTTGACTAGTCAAGTTATGCAGGATAAATCTGAGGTGCAACATCAGATATCAACTTTGCTTTTCGTGGGATTGACATGCGGTATAATGATGCTTTTCTTTACAAGGTTCCGGGGAGAATGGGCCCTGAGCGGTAATTTTTTTTCCTGTGTATAATGATGCTTTTCAGTTAGACAATTGATGCATGTATAGTCGGACTACTATTTTCATTTTTATATATAGAGTACAAGCAATAAAAGGTTTTTGATCTTGAAGGACAATTAAAACAATGTCAATTAAACTCAGACCAGTGTTGTTTGATTGCAAAATTTGTATATACTTTTCAGCCTTTTCTGGAGCTAAGAATGTAGGCATGTTATCAGCAGCAAACACATACATCCAGGTTGTTTGATATCTACAACCTTTTTTTCATAACAGCAGTTTTTTTTTTTTTATTCCTGAGTGGTTTCATTTAGGGTACTTGTTCTGTATCTAATTATCTTAATGAACTTCAAGCCTTTTTGTTTGGAGGTTGAAATATTGTTTAGTTGGAAGATTGTATCTGAATATATTTGTTTAAATCATTGAGTCCTCAAAACCTTTTATTTTACATAATTATAGAATTTTCCCTTTATCTTATAACCTTATTTCAGTTCTGTGTTTGCCTAATCAATAAATTTGTTATATGGTAGTAGATTCGAGGCTTAGCATGGCCTGCAGTTCTTGTTGGATGGGTTGCTCAGAGTGCAAGGTGAATAATTTTTTTTTTTCCTTTTTTTGACTAACTGATGATTTTTCTGGGAGAATGTAATATGCGCCATCCCATTATCATTTATTTTTATGCAATGTTGTCTTCTAACAAAGAAGGACTCCAACATACAAAATTGAACTTAAATGTTCATCATATATTAATGTTCTTTCTATTTGTTTTTTTGGATGTTTCATTGAACAAGCGGCGTAACTTTTAACATTAATTGTATATTTCTTTTTGAGCAGTCTTGGAATGAAGGATTCATGGGGACCTTTGAAGGCTCTTGCAGTTGCAAGTGTCATCAATGGCGTTGGTGATGTGGTCCTCTGCTTATTCTTAGGATATGGTATTGCTGGTGCAGCTTGGGCAACAATGGTGTCTCAAGTATGCTCTATGAAAAATGATTCAACATACTTCTGTTAAGATGCAATTATTTTTATACTTTACACGTATTGTAGGTGATTGCATCATTTATGATGATTGAGTCTCTGAAAGATAAAGGATATAATGCTTATGCCATTGTTGTTCCATCAGCTAATGAACTTCTACAAATATTCAAGCTTGCTGCTCCAGTATTTATGATGATGATGTCAAAGGTTTGTATGCCGAATTTAGCATTAATAAGTTATAAGTAACATAGAGTCATAGAGATGGTAATTTTGATACATTTACGTATTAAGTGGCTGTTTTTTATTCTTTTACTGGTCAAATAAAAAACCTAAACCATATGGGAATGGGTCAAATGGGATGTTGTTTCACCCAGTTTTCCAAGAAGTAACATGCTATTGATTTACACAATTCTTTACCATGAACAGATACTTAATTCATCTAGACATTAGTCTAAAAAATAAGTAAAACTTCAAATTTGTTCAAATCTTCACTAGCAAATGAGAGTTTTAAACTGAAAGGAAAATGCCAAGCTCTCTCTCTTCATAATAGTTGTGTGATGCTTAATGCTATAAGTATCTTTTTTTACCTTTCTATGATACTTTAGACCTTATATTTACTTGAAAATACATGCTAAAATGTGCGAGCGTCGTGAATCTAAAGCTTTCCTTCACAAAAATTATTTATTGAAAACAAACACACCAATTAAAGTATGCTAAAAAAGAACATATATGTTCCTTAGAATACTTGTAAGGTCCAGTGGTTGAGTTCCTCACTTTCAATCAGATTGTTGAGAAGTTATATAAACTGAGTGGCCCCTATTGAGTTAAGTTGCTGAGAGTTGATACATATAGTTAAATCTATTAATTGATATAATGTGTTGTATATTTGTTACCAATATAGACTTATAGATTTTATCTACTAGTTATAAACTTTCAATATATAATTGGTTATTGATAGGAATCATAATCATAATTAGAATTATATTAATATGTTAGTAATAGTTAGTAATAGTAGTTTCTAGATAAGGGTAGTTTAGTAATAGTTATGGGATTAGTATGTTATAAATAAAGGGAAGGGTTTTGAGTGGAGGGTGTGAAGAATATTATTGAGACTGAATATTGGCTCCTTGTGGAGAAGGGGAGAAGGGTTTACCCTGGGTCATCTCTGATGATGTAATTGATTGTTCATTGTCATTTGGATGTAATTTGGATTTCAGTAATATCATCATATCTATCTTCCTCCTATCATTTTCAATTGTAATTCCTATTTCTATTGTGTGTTTGATTTGGATCTTCGTCAATGGTCCGACCTGCCGGATACCTGCCGTTCTAACATCAGCTTCAATTCGAATTCTATCAATGGTCGTCGTTTCATCACTGCCTCAGACCTGCTAACTACATCTTCGTTCCAGCAAATTTCAATTCTGCGTGATCTAATCGTTGAATTCACATCAAATTCATTGTCGATTGCAAGTTTTTTTGGTTGATTTTCTGGTTCGCTAATCGCTGCAATTTGTAGCCGAATTACTCGCCGATTTCAGACTTGCCGTTCATCATTGCGAATACCTAATCGCCGTCGTTGCCCCAATTTTCGTTGATTGCTGGCTGATTTTCCACCTTCGCCGTCCAATTGATGGTTAATTGCAGGTTCCGTGACTTTTGATTTCATCTGCGTGTTTCCGATTTCACGATTTCAATTTCTGTCGATTACAGCTTCATAATCGTGTTTTTGATTTGGATTTAATTCGTACACTGGAAGTCACTATTTCAGTCCATTCGTATTGTCTATTACTCTCCATTTCTGTTCCTTCAATTTTAACTTCTGTTCATTCATATTTTATTTCAGTTGATTTCTGCAATTCCATATTCTGTTCCTTCAATTTTAACTTCTGTTCATTCATATTCTATTCAATACCGATTGTTGATTTTCTAATCTCACACCTACCAATTGTTGATATCATCTTTCCTTTATCTCCATGGATACACAGTTTATTTCTCGATTGGATGTTCATGAGGCTCAGATTAACCAACTTCAAGCTGATGTGACTGAAATCAAGGTGTTGCTGAAGAAATTGGAAGTCGATAGATCTGCAAAGGCTGAATTTCGGCAATTCATGCTCGATTGGATGCAACGACATGAGAAACAACCAGTCAATGAGTCGCCTGGTTCTGGTATTTCAGGTATTATTTCTTCCTCCTCTGTTTTGACCTCAGAACCATCGGATCCTTTTTCGGGTCTCCCTTGGTCGGTAAAGAAGGTGAAACTCCCTGAGTTTACTGGATTCGATCCTCAAGGTTGGCTTCAACAAGCCAATTTCTATTTCGATATCAACTTCATTCCGGACAACCTTCGCATTCGTCTTGTTCACTTAAGTATGGTCGGGGTGGCTCAACACTGGTACAAGATTATCACTCAGATCTATGCTGGAATTTCGTGGACCGAATTTCAATTGAAATTCCTCCATCGCTTTAATAATCCCGAGACTCCGTCTCCTTCCAATGTGGAGGGAATTTCAGCCCCTTCCTTGGCTTTTTCATCTATTCATGATGAAGTGGATGTGAGTAAAAGTGTTTGGAAGCCCCAGAAGTTGAACAGGATGCAAAACCTGCTGATTTGGAGGGGAATAAATTAACAGAAGTTGAACGGGATGCAAAACCTACTGATTTGGAGGGGAACAAGTTAACACATGGACCAACATTAATTGCGTACTCAATGGTGTGCGACACAACCATAGATTTACCATCAATCCTGGCATGGACAAACTCATTGGCATTTTGTCAATATGGTGAAAGATTGATGGACGTGGCTCACTCGCTAGCTCACTTGAAAATTTTGCCTGGTCTTGTTGTTGACCAAATCACTCATTGGGCTCTGTGGATTCCTTGGGCGGCGTTTTGGGACAAAGTCTTGAGGACAAGACTTTTTAATAAGGAGGGAGTAATGATAGGAATCATAATCATAATTAGAATTATATTAATATGTTAGTAATAGTTAGTAATAGTAGTTTCTAGATAAGGGTAGTTTAGTAATAGTTATGGGATTAGTATGTTATAAATAAAGGGAAGGGTTTTGAGTGGAGGGTGTGAAGAATATTATTGAGACTGAATATTGGCTCCTTGTGGAGAAGGGTTTACCCTGGGTCATCTCTGATGATGTAATTGATTGTTCATTGTCATTTGGATGTAATTTGGATTTCAGTAATATCATCATATCTATCTTCCTCCTATCATTTTCAATTGTAATTCCTATTTCTATTGTGTGTTTGATTTGGATCTTCATCAGTTATAAATAATATTGTTATGATTTTAACATCTATAATATGGCATGATTAATTTTAGTTATCATTCATATATTTTAAGCTATGAGTGGTATTTTCCCTGGGTATGTTTATTATTCTCATGTTTTGTACAGTAAGTATCCACTTCGTTTTTTGGACCCTGCTTGACATCTAATTGAACCATTTGATGTTTAACTGTTTTAGCATTTACAATGGACTAAGTATTGTTGCAAGTAATTTCAAATTGCTTTGTGAAAACCTACACTTTGCGTATGCGATGTGTGCCTTCGCCTTGGCTATGGGGGCCTCTTGCCTAAAAGCACCGCACGCTTTAATACAACCTCTACTATTAAGCATTGCTTGCTACTTGACTTTAACATAATCAAACATGTCTCATGACAATAGGGCTAATTTAACAGGACTCACCTTAAGCTCTAGACTTGGTGACAAATTATCTATCCTTCACTCTAGCACACCTCCAATAATCATAGCCTATCACAATCATATTTTTATATAAAATTCTAGAGTCATCTATATAAAGGTCCTAGTCAACTTAGTTTCTAGCACTTGGTATTAGCACATCCTTGCATTTTAATTTAATTGAAGCACTATAGGAATTTCGTATAAAACTCCCTTATATCCAAACATTTGGCCTGCTTTAAAATTTTATAAAATCTTGATATAAATTATAAAATACAATATTAAACATTTAGAAATCTTTAAATTCCATTCACTTGAAAAATGCATTTATCCATAGCGTAATAATTATTTATATTTATGAAAAATTAACTATTATAACTTAAAATTTGAGTTTAAAGGAATTTAAATACATTTTATGAAACTTTAAAAAACACTCATAAATTTAACATCTTTAAGAAAATTATCTTTTTAAAAGTAGAAACTACGGTGGCCAGGCTTTTACTTTTAAATACAGTTATATATTTATGTGTGTATGCATTCATGTATGTATGTATGTATATTTGAACTCAAACTGTAGCTATGTATGTATGTTCCAGCTTGTGACCCAATCACAGGATAACCCTCAAAGTGTATTGTTTTATCCATAAAGCATCCAGCATCGCTTTATTTCAATGAATTTGAGTGTTGAGAGAAAACTGTTTTTATATCATATGTAACACATTAGTTATGTACTAAAAATGTGCAAATAGTTGTTTCATGCCAATCCAATCTGACCCGTACCAAAAACAGCTCGTTTCAATCAAAACCTGTTTTAAACCATTACCCAGCCTGCTGCCCTGCCATCTTGCCTCCTTTAATATGACAGCCAGGAAGGAATATTCTTACATTATGCTGTCTGATTTTTAGGTGGGATTCTATTCTTTACTCATATACTTCGCTACATCAATGGGCACACAAATCGTTGCTGCTCATCAGGTTGGTTTGCCTACAGTAGAATCAAAATATACTGTAGGGTCAAATCAGGATTTGTTTGGCACTGACATATTACTGTTATTTTAGGTCCTTATCCAAATATATACTATGTTCACCGTAGTGGGTGAGCCTATTTCTCAAACCGCACAATCATTTATGCCGGAGCTTATGTATGGTGCTAAACGAAGTCTACTAAAGGTTCATGATGCTATTACTGGTGTTGCTTATGCAGCCATTTTTGCTTAATTTTTATAATTTGCATATTATTTTCATTAATGTTGTGATGTGTTGATTTCCTCCAGGCAAGAATGCTGTTAAAGTCTCTGATGATAATTGGTGCAGCCTGTGGTTTAATATTAGGTGTTGTTGGTACAACTGTTCCCTGGTTATTCCCCAAAATTTTTTCGCCTGATCCTCATGTCATCAAGCAGGTTAGCTCTGCCTTTTTTTCTATTTTTCTTTATTTTTTGTCAATATAAATTAATCACACTTGCAATAAATTGCTACTAAATAAAGGAACGATTTGTATCTTGAAGTTTTACTGTACCTTCCTTCAATGCAGATGCACAAGGTTCTACTTCCATACTTTATTGCTTTGTCTGTGACAGCAAGTATTCATAGCCTTGAAGGAACATTGCTGGTATGCTTATTTTTAACTTGAACTTTAAACTCTTGATGCTTATTATTATCGTTATTGGTGGCATTGTTATTGTTGCTACTGCACCTTTTACTCTTATTGCTACTTACGGATTTGTAAAGAACTGCATTACTTAACAAAATTGACTATTATTATTATTTAGTAGAGAAGTTCATATGCTTATCAAATTTGACCTCTGTCAAAGCATGAACTACATCATAATCTGACTTTTGCAGGCTGGACGTGATTTGAGATTTATTAGTATATCAATGACCACGAGCTTTACTTTGGGTGGTCTTCTCCTCATGGTAAGGAATTCAATTTTTTTTATTTAGTGTTTGTTTTCTTCTCTGTTTACTAAGAATCATTATCCAGAGTATCCCATCTGTCTCAAAACATGTGCAATTTATAATACTTTATGGTTCAGTTAACATGTTTTGCTGTGAATCAAAATATTAAAAAACACTAGATTATTCTGAAAATTAGGAAATATTATTGATCAAAATCATTTACATCAGTTTAGGACTGATCACTAAATCATCTTGTACTGATTTCTTGCTTTCAGCTTTTTAGCAACTTAGGATTTGGTTTGCCTGGCTGCTGGTGGACGTTAGCATTGTTCCAATGGGTAAAGTTTAACTTAAACTTGCATCTAATAGTACAGGGTCGTTCTATACAAAACCAATCTTACTTACAGAACTGCATAAACACATATACCTATAGTTTTAATTGTCAGAGCTAGGGTCCCAATGGGAGCAACCTCTATCCTTTGGGATAGAGGTTTGCCACCATCTTACCCTCTCCAAACCCTACCTATAATTTGTTTGTGATACTTAAAAGTTAAAAATGGTTATGTAACTGCATAAGCCTCTCTTTGATCTACACTGCATACACATGCCTATGCGGTTCTCACAGTTTTCTACTTAAACTTGGTTATGTGTTGAACATGCCCCTCTTACAATGTGCACAATTGTAAAAAATGTACGACTCTAATATATCTTTTTCACTGTCCTTACAGTGTCGATTTACTGTTGCTCTACTACGTCTCATCTCGCCAAATGGCATCCTTTACTCCGAGGATAAGACTCGTTATGAACTTGGGAATGTTAGCACTGTCTAGCATGAACCCTAATCGATATTTTTAATCCCATTGACATCAGGGACAATTTAAGTTTGTCCTTGTGATAGCCTGATTACCACATATTTTGTATATGCTCTATTGAGTATCATTATCATCACATTCTAGAATTTATCATTCATTTGATTTTTGTCCAAGTTTGAATGGCATGGAGCACACTTGAAGGCTGTAAGCATAAATTCACCCATATAGGCAAGTTGGTACTCTTATTGTTTTTGTGCTGAGTTTTTTTCTTCTAATTATATACAATAAAAGGCATGTTCAGTGCCTTGAGTGAACACTACCTGACCAATGGTTTGCTGCCCTGTGACATCAGATTGTTTATTTCTTAAATTTTTCACAATTTACTTCATGTGCGCGTCTACGTGCGTACGTGCGCAAGAAAGACCTGTTGGCCTGCTGGACGCACGTCATCCAGTTTATCCAAGTAATTAAATTTCTAGAAAAATATTAAAAATTAAAAATATATATTTTTGGATATCCAAAATATCCATAATCATCCGAATAAAAAAACTATTTTGTATAAGTTGGATATTCAAAAGTATCCGAATTATTTTTAAAATAGGTATTTGAATCAGAATTTTCGGATATTTAGGGTTCGAATTTTTTTGATAGAATTAAAAACACCATGTGTAAACCTAAGACAACATATACAAACTAAAAACATCATATATATATGTGTATATATATATATATAGAGAGAGAGAGAGAGGAAGAACTTCAAAACTACTGACATAATATGCATCAACATTTTGAGAAACCGAGTCTCATACCTACTAACTGATGTACCTTAGATGCATTTCCTCTGGCTTCCGAAAAAGACATTATATGGACTGGATTAAAAGGATCGGTCATCCGAAAATTAGGAGCCATTTCTTGTCGCAAATATTCACTTGTGGCCTACCATATCTCGATCGATTGACGTAATTTTTCTACCGCGTGTACATTCCCATAATTATGGCGTTTTTCCAAAATAAAACTTTGTTGTTCAGCGTCTTGAACTATCCGTCTTTGATAGCTTGTCGGAAACCCAGAGTATTTACTTGATCGAGGATATGCGAGCATGTTTTAACTCAAAAGGGCTTGAGCTCAATTTTTTAATGCTCGAGATCTACTCATTTATTATCTGTTATTTATTTTTTTTATTCTTCTATTAATTTTATATATGTTATAGCAATACTAACTGTTTATATAACATGATTTAAATTTATCATGATTTTAATATAATAAACACTTATTAGAATAAATAAAAATAATATGCACATATCTAAAAAGAAAAAAAAATATAATACTTTAATCTTGTTTAATGCTACGAGTTTGGTGTTTAGTGTTTAATATAAAATTAGGGGGGTTTCACGCGCGTTGCGGCGGGAATTCTGCCACGATTTCGAATACCAAAACGTAGATACGATCATATATACAAAGATGTAGATATATCACAGTTGTCACTCTATTTATCATACCGTAAAAAATGTTATGCTTAATTGATGTCCCTAAAAGTGGCCTAAGAAAATGACTCTAAACACTAATCTAGACTTAACTTAAAAACAATGAGTTATAATCGAAAATCCTGAACTAAAATTTACTAAACCACTATGACAGGCAAGTGTACCTATCAATTACAGAATAGTTAATGGAAGTCTGGATATCAAACCCAAGAGACACTGACCTAACGAAACAAGATTAGAAAATGATTTAATACAAATAAGGGGGGTTTTGAATAAAAATAAAAATTAATTAAATTAATTAAACTAATTATCCTAATTAAATTGGAAAAGAAAGTTTAATTAATATTAAACCCTAAAAACAGATTGACAAATTTAATTGAAAGAAATGACACATGATTTTTAGAAAAACTTGTAACAAATGAAGAAAACTCTACTTAGGTTGGATTATTGTTTGTGATTATTGGAACTATTGACTTTGGTTGACACGATGGAACTAGGATTTTAAACAGCAAAACATAGGTAACCTAATAGATTCTGGATCAATTACCAGATGTAGCCAACTAAGAAAACCCTAATCTTGCAATACACACACACACTAGTTAGTTGGATCACCTCCCGGATTTTTCCAACAACACTTTTGTACTCAAATAGACAAGTCACATTCCTGATTTTCTTGTCTCAATACACCAAAGATGCAAGGAGTAATCTTAAAATATCTAATTTGACACTAAATGACAATAACACAAAGACTTTCAAAGAATCATCCCTTCTGGGTAGTTACTACGAAAACCCTAATGCTAAAGATCACCCGACAAGTCTATCACCTTCCGGATTTCTAGACTTGGATACACACAAAACCATAAAAACATCAATCAAATCAATTCCTATGGCTAGTGATTAGGCCTGTAAACGAACCGAACGAACATGAACAAGAACACATTAACGAACATGAAATTTGTGTTCGTGTTCGTTTATGTTCGTACATTAGTAAAATAAACAAACTGTTCATGAACATAAATGAACACAAACGAACCAAAATAAACGAACAAACATAAATGAACATTATTTAACACCATTGACAATCATAAACGAACATGAACACTATTGAACAAACATAAAGGAACACAATTGAACAAGCATAAACGAACCTAAACGACAAGTCTCTTGGATGTAAATACATATCATGCGTAAATTAGATAGTTAACCTAACATAAACTAACATTACATAGTTAATGAACATTAACGAACACAAATAAACGAACATAAATAAACGAACATAACTGAAGAGTTCATGAACATAAATAAACGAACACTAGATGTATTCATGTTCGTTCATTAACTAAACGAACACAAAATTTATGTTTGTGTTTGTTCATTTATTAAATAAACGAACATAAACGAACTTCCCGCCGAACAGTTCATGAACAGTTCACAAACTGTTCGATTCGTTTACAGGCCTACTAGTGATATCAAACAAGTCACAAACTAGTCATAACACCAGGTCAATGACCTAATACACATCTAACACCGAAAGACATTCAATAAACACGTATGGAACATGATATGAACTGATATAATTAAGATTAAACATGCAAAACTCATCAAAATGACATCATAAGATCTGTTACAAAAGTGTTTTCCATCAATGATCAAAACAATAGTCAATAGTAACTAATAATCATTCAAACATACATCCTAACCTAAGTAGAAACAAAGATCCAGCCAACTAACATCATTCTCAGTTAAGAACAATCAAAAACAATGAAATGAAATGTATTATACTACTAGAAATGAAGAACAAATGAGAAACAAGAATTAATTAAAGTGTCTTCAACAAAAGTCTAGCCTTCTAGCATTCCCTACCCTCCAAAGCTCTCCAAATGCTTCCAAAAACTCCAGAGATGCTTCTGGGATTGAAAAATGGCCGAATATGCTTCTAATTGTGGCCGGAAGGCTTCCCTTATAATTCTCGAATCAGGGTTAGCTTTTTTTCAAATTTTAAAGTCGTTGCGTACCGCTGAGCTCCACAAAAGCCATCTTGGCGTACCGCTACAGACAAAACAAGCGGGGCACCTCCGAAATCCTTGGCATACTGCCAAGGGTTGGAAATTCCCTCACAGCATACCGCGACAGATGCAAAAATCTGACATTTTTGTCCTTTTCTTCTATATTCACCTGGGGCTTGATTTTATCGTGTTTTAGCCTCGATTTCTGCTCATTTCACTCGATAAACCTGTAAAAACCATAAAATGTAAAACAAAACTAAAAATAACCTTAAACGACGTATTTACAAACTAAAATCGACTCAAATTCACTTAAAAACTAGATGTGTTTAACAACCCATCATTAATCGTAAGATTTAACGTACCGAATTACCGATATAGGTAACTGCATTTTTTGACCATAAATTAAACTTTAAGTCATACCGTCCTACCATGATAATATCACGAATATCAAAATGCATTTCAAAATCTGGTCGGAAATTAAACAGAAAAAACATTATTTAATAACTAGTATTACTATTTAATTACAATTATTATTAACTAGTTTAACCCGAATCTAACTGATTTAATCTTGTTCAAAGCTAAACTAACCCGATAAAAACCTGATCAATTATTTTCAGAAAATCGGTTTTCAATCAAAAATGGTTACAAGAAAAGGTTTTGACTTTTGTTGATTCAACACTTAACTGGTTTGAGAAAAGGAAAATCAATTTGTGTGGCTCAACTTATGGATATAGTTACGGACTTCCTGGTCCCCTTTTGGCCCGTTTGATTTGTCATGTTGTGTAAGCTATATATAATTATATTTATATTGATCATGTGGGTAATTATACTTTTTTTTTTCTTTCTTTCTTTTTTTTTTGTTTTTTTTGTCAATAGTTAAATTTGAATTCTTTCATTTTATCTCCAAATCTTATATGGAATAATGAACCTATTTTTATTTGTCAGTGTCCTAGCTTTACAAATTGTACAGACTAGGTTTCATCTCTCGCGTATTGTGGCGAGTTATCACAATACACTCTCGAGTACGGACATTATACATAATTTGCATAAGCATAAGTTAAACATTAAAATCAAATCTCTTATCATGAACTAACTATATACAATTTTTCATAAAAACATAAAATCATTTAAAATCCTCACAAACATGTTACAAAAATATTAGACAAAATTACTTACAAAATTTGGTTAATAAGAAAAGAATTAATAGGTGGACATCCTTTAGTGTCGCTATTGCCACGTGGAGCTCCCTGTCGTCGTCGTATTTCTTTCAAGTTTTCTTGTTAAAAAAACAAAGGTTGACACTGTTGGGTCATCATTTTGTTCTTCTTATTGACCATTGTTATAACATGTTAGTAATTTCTAATTGTATGCATTCACTGCTAAAAAAAATGATTTTTGCTGCAACAAGTTGCAACAACACACTTTTGAGTCTAGAAAACAACGATCTTACCCAGTATATTCCCACTTTTCAGCAGGGGCTGGGGGAAGGATAGATACAAACCTTACCCCTATCCCAATTGGAATAGAGATGTTGCTCCGAAAGAGTCCCCGGCTCAAAGTTATCGTTTGAAGTTGATCATCCCAATGATTTTAACGTTATTTTCACAAATAATTAAAATAACGTTAAAATTAGTGCACTTTTGAGTCTAGAAAGAAAACCTAAATTTTGCCTTTAATTTGCCACAAGATAGTGATGGGAGGTAAAAAAATGAAATTTCCGTTGTAAATGTGTCGCAAATTTGCGACTCATTTCCGACAAAGAAGAGATTTAATTTAGTTAATTATAGTATGTGTCGCAAATGCGTCGTAAAGAATTATTTTAATAATTTTTAACCCATATTTAATATAATAATGATATTAAATTAAATGTATATTTTTTAAAATCCAGTTGCGTCGCAAATGTGTTGCAGATTTACGACACATTTCCTACAAACTCGAGATTCAATTTGATTAATTAGACATGTGTCGCAAATTTGTTGTAAATCATTAATTTAATATTTTTTCACCAATATTTACCTTAATAACAATAATAATGATAATAACTTAGAAGTATAATTTTATAAATCATATTGCGTCGCAAATGTGTTGCAGATTTTCGACACATTTTTAACAAACACAGAATTTTGCGACACAAAAATGCGTTGCAAATTTGCGACGCATTTCCGACACTTTTCTAGTCTGGGGATAAAACCATATTTTTCAACAAGCGTCAGATTAGCAACAAAACTTAAAAATACATATTTTCCGTCACAAATATGTCGCAGATTTGTGAAACATTTCCAACAAATATTTCATAGTGTGATTAATACGTAGCACATGTGTGGCAAGTTGCTACATATTTGCTACGCAACACCATAATAAAATATAATTATTCATTTTAATGATGCCCATATGTTTTTTTTTCGTTATAGCTTTTGTAAAATTTCATTACACATGTGATACTTTTACTTCGCAAATCTATATGCTGTTATAATATTACAGATGTGTGTGTATACCATTAGAGTTATGCTTATAACTATAACTATAAAATTTTATAAGTTATCAGTTCTATTATTACACGTGTACATTCAATTAGTGTTTCGTCATAAGCTAAAAGAGAATAAATTATGTTTCGTCGCAAAATGTGTCGCAAAATGTGTCAGAAATGTTTCGTTGCAAATGTGTCGTTAAAAAAAATTATAAAAAACAAGCTATCATCGCAAATGTGTCAGTAAATATAAAAAACATAGAGATGACGCAAATGCGAAGCTAATGGAAAACCCAAAAACTGTTGCAAATGTGTAGGTAAAAAAAAACCTCAATGTCACAAATTTGTCACTAAAAAAACGAATTAACTAATTTAGTAATTGTAAAGAAAATTAGGTGTAGTGTAGCAAATGCGTTGGTAGTTTGCAACGCAGTTTTTTTGTCACAAACTTGTCGTAACTTGTGTTGCAAATTTGTACCTAAAATTTTGCAACAAGGGTTTTTACCACAAAAATTTTAGGCAGCAAATGTGTCGTAAAGTGTGATTTGCAACGTATTTGCTACAAAAGTTAGCGTTGCAAATTTAGTGTTTTTCTAGTAGTGATTATTGGGTGTTACTAGTTGCTCATTCTAATTGATGCCGAGTGCCTGTTTGCTAGATTTTATCTGTTAGTGTATGGTGTACGTAGTGTATGATATTGGTGGCTTATTGTATGCTTCTTGGCTTATGATCACGTGTTTATAAACCATGGTGATGTAATTTTTAACTTAAAAATATTATTTTTTAAACTATTTTGTTTAAAAAGGCTAAAATGATTTTTAAAAACTTGAAAACCGACCCTGACAAGCTTCGAACGAGCTCATTTTCGCATCATTGGAACTGACTTTTCAAGCCCTAACCATAAATCATAGCATTAAAACCTAAACTTTAAGACTAAGCCTTAAAGCCCAAAGACAAAACCTAAAAATTAAAAACCAAGGTCTAGAACCTAAACTTTATAGTTAAATATTAAAGCTAAAAACTAAAAGCTAATATTGCAGAATTCGACGATGTAGTTTCAACATCCACAGATTGAGTTCAACCAGAGTTCATTTGGGTCGTTTTCGGGGGTTTCATTAATAATTTTTAGTCTTTTAAGCAAAATATACTTTTTATTTAATCATTCCCCTATATAAATCTTCCTAGGGCAAGTTCTCCTAAAGAGTTCATTTTGCCTAAGTATGCTAAAAATGAATTTTTAAAACTCGAAAACCGACACAAACAAACTCCGGTTGAATTCATTTTTGCATCACTGGAACCAGCTTGTCAAACCCATAACCCAAACCATAAATCATAAACAATAAACCCTATTACTATACCCAAAACTTTAAAAACAAACCCTAAATCTAAAGATAAAACTTAAAATCTAAAACCACGCCCTAAAATTAAATTCTAAAACTAGTTGTTAAAGCTAAACCCTAAAAGCTATTATTATTGTAATGTTTGATGAGACGGTTCTAATTCTATCAAAATGAGTTCTATTAGAGTTCTTTTGGGTTGGTTTGGAGATTTTAAAAAAAAATTAGTCTTTTTATGCAATAGACTTGTTATTTGATCTTTTCTATATTTTTTTAATTAATAAAAGAGTATATTTAAGGAACACTTGTCAACTTTTTAGCGTCGTAAATCCTTCATTTTCTCGCCTATTATCTGACCCAAAGCTAATTTGTATACGTATTTTTCTATACCCGAATAGACACATCTTATTTTGTGTTTTCAATATATCAAAAGCAATTCCTAATTCTTGTATATTGTGGTTCTTGATGTCGAGGATCTTTCTTTCTAAAAGTTCACATCATTAACAATTATATATACAAAAGCATATGTGTATACATATATAAAAATCATGATAAATCTACATGCATGAAACGATAGATGTTGTGATAATGATCATTGAATGAGTTAAATCAAGATTCACAAACAATATAAGTATAAGTGTAAACATCCCACGTAGATAAAATTTAAAATCAAAACCAATTTACATGAACATCAACAAATAAAATTTAAAATAAATAAAAATTGGATCACAGAAACTAACCCGAGATGAATCCAAAACTTCTAATTCAAGATTGAAAGCGTACGTCGCGAAACAATTGACGAACTCATAGCGACTCTATCACACACACATATGGAGTGCTTGCAAAGAACACCAAGAATAATTTCAGATTACGGTGACGGTTACCGATTTTAAGGTTTTCAATTGTTTCTCGAATTAGAATTTGAACTCGTGAAATGACTTTTGATTTCTCCATCAATTATAATATTACCATGTGTATGATGTGGATTGTGGGGTTTTTTTCTTGTTAGCTACAGATGGCGGTTACGAAAGAAGACGCAAAGGCGGTTGTGGCGGATGGAAAACGTGACTGAAACAATGTGAAACAGAAGACCCAAAACCTGATTCTGGCAATCGTCTTATCATTAAAAACATGAGATTCAAAAACCAAATACTCACAAGAACATAGTGCCTTTTATTCAAGAATCTAGTTTAATGAGTGTGAAACCTTTTATTCTGGCTTGAGAGCTGTCAAGATCTGCTTGGTCAGATCATAGGCTTCCATCATCGACTCGGAAAGCACGTATTGTTTCCGCTCAATGCCTTCTCCAACAACCATTTCACTCTATCCTGCAAATTAACTCACATGCCACATCAGTTCTGTAATCAAGAACATTTCAGGGTTTGTTACATATTAGTGAAATCGATACCTTACAGGGAGAGTCCTTTGTATGCCGCACGATTTTCTTGCAGAAGGTACAGTGGCCATCCATCACAATTATTGAAGCTTTTGCAGCGGCCTTCTTGAACAGGCATGAATGTTCGTGCCTGTTTAACTCTTTACTTTTCACGACGGAATTGCAGAATTTGCAGTATCGATACGGCTTCAACCGGAGTCTATTACCTGCCATTTCAGCGATTAGTGATCGCTCTTCGTTTACCGACAGTCGATTTCTTCAATTCAATCTTCTTCTGTCATGAAATGAAAAAAAATCAAGTTGATAAAACAGAGAATTCGATAATCAAATCTTACTGGCAGAATTATCGGCGTTACCTCGATGGCGATGAACGAAGACAACCGGAGACTAACAGAGCGCGCCCATTTTTATATCCTAAAGAGTGCGCATTATTAAGTAATAACCCATTGCCCCCCCCCTTCAAACTTTCAAAAATGTCGAAAGACCCTCCTAACTTTCAAAAATGTTACTTTTATACCCACAATCTAACTTTCATGCGTTCATGCGTTTTTCTTTATTTATAATCTTCTTTATTTATTTATTTTTTTTCTACGTAGGAGCTTGAATCCTTGACATTAACAAATGCAACACCAATCTAACACCCAAGAACAAGGACCCAAACCCCCACCTGCATGCATTTTTTTACTATGTAAAGCGTTTGTATATATGTTTCATTTTTTGGATGGTTTGGAATGTCGGCACTCAAGAGTCAAGACGGCATTTTAATCGTTTGCTCGTCTTTGGCACTCTGGGACATACCGCATACGTACGAGCCCATCTAAGGAGAACGTTATAGATCAGTAAACCCCTAATGTTGCCTTAGAAATATTTTTGAGAGTGGATTTGAACCCAAAACCTCCATAGGAAAGTCAAAAGGTTAACCACTAGGTTAGAAGCTCGTAGTTGTATATGTTTATACTTATTAGTGTTTTATTGTTTTTTGATGACATCTTGATTCACACTTATGGCCTAGATACCCACTTTCTTTTCTAATCGTAATTGTATTGCGAACATCAAATGATAGAATAGATAGCTATTTATAGCCGTAGTTTTGGCAGCTAATTAACTATCTAATGGAGACTTAACGGTAAATACCAATTAACTACCATAACTACCAATTAATTGCCTAACAGTGTTAACAAAACTAACTTAACTATCAAACTTAGGACAATTGCAATAATACAAATATAACAGTTAACTTAGGATAAAGTTTAAACTTGATTCTCTTCCAACATTCTCCCCGTAATCAACATCTACCCTTACATGTATTCACAATAGTGTTGAATCTTTTTCATAAACGAGAAGGGATTTTTACTCATCCTCTTTCTTTTTATTCTTTCATTTTGTGCATTCATTTGCTAAAATGACCATGTTTTCCACCTTCATAACACTTGAAGTTACTCTTGTATTTATTTCCTTGACTTGTACTTCTGTCACGTTCTCGTCTCGTCCTCGCCCTCGCCCTTCTCCTGTCTCAAGCCTCTTCCTTGTCATCTTTCATGCCCTTGATTACCAGTCCTTTTCCATTAAGTCAATTTTATGAATGATTATCTGAACTTGCCATTTAAAGTTTACGTTGATTTTTGTCTTCTGGTTCGTCTTGACTTTTGAAGTGTTCTTCACAGGTTGTTATCCTTCCTGCTACTATTTCAAATGGAATTTTGTCTATTTTTGAATATGGTTTGATGGATGCTAGGATCAGTAGAAATTTTTTTGGAACTGATTTGAGCAATTTCTTTACAATAATTTTATCTTTCAAAGTAGTATACATGCTTAAAGTTTCAAACTTTATATAAGTCACATACTTCTTTCGGAGTCAAGTATTATGTAACTTGCATAATAATATCTTTCGATAATGTTTGGAAGAACATTGCTTTTGTTGTATGCACTTTCTTTTTATATAAACCTTTAGTGGATTCAGTGGTTTCCCGAAGACCATAAGCTTTCAGGATTGTTTTCATCAATAATTCCCAAGTTGGTGTAACTTGTTTCAGTAAATTTGGACATTAAAGAGATGTCCTCCCTTGTTCACGAGTTAACATCGACGTGCTTTCTCCTCCATTTTCAAGCATGATTTCTTGATTTACTTTCTTTGGTTTTCTCTGACCTATCTTGCTTTAATATTTTCTGTACTTGTTGATGTCACGTTTTTTATCTTGTTATGCTCTTGTTTTCTCTTGCTTCTTGCTAATTAATTCAAAGATGAATATCATGCATATATTAAAAACATCATGAACTTAGTAAAACATATGCATACTAAAAACACCATGTACAACTGAGGTTGATTTGAAAAAAACAAAATGAAGTTGTTATTATTTTCGTTTATTCTGTGAAAAATGTCATAAACATCCATTTTCAAGAACATTCAAAAAACACCATAAAGTGTATTGTTCAAGAACACCTAGTTCACATTGTTTTTTTTATTTTTAACAACTAAGGTTTAGTAAATAAATAGGGAGTACTTTTAGTTACTAATCATGAAGTTGTATGATCGTTTAAAAAAAATTATGGTTGTTTTAAAAAAAAAGGAAAACATGATAAAAAATAAACAAAATTTGTCATGAGTAAAATACTTTTATATAAACTTTTCACAACTTGATCTTAGTCAGTCATTATATACCTAATAGCTTTAAATTAATTTAGGGTTAGTGGAATTTATGTGGGTGTAAAACTGAGTCAATCACAAGCTAAGCTTATCTAATGTTGGAGTTAGACTTGTTTATTATTTGGTATTTATTTTTTTATTCTTGTTATTAATTATATATATATATAGGGAAGGGTTCAAATACTAACCCTCCTTACGGTGCTAACCCATTAACTTTGCCAAAAAATAGCCGAATCTTGAATTTTTTTTAAACATCATTGTAACACAATTTGAACACCATGTTCAGTTTTGAGTTTTGGCTAATTCATCACCGTTTGGGCTCTTACAGTACTGTATGTGTTTAAATATTTAAAACTTACAGTACTGTAGCAAAAACCTTACAACGATGATATTTTTTAAACGGTGATGAATTAGCCCAAACTCAAAACTGAACATGGTGTTCTAATTGTGTTACAATGATGTTCAAAAAAAAATTCAAGATTCGGTTTCGTTTTGGCAAAGTTAATGGGTTAACGCCGTAAGAGAGGGTTAGTATTTGATCCCAATCTTATATATATATATATATATATATATATATTATAGCAATACTAGCAGTTTATAAACATGACAAATATTTATCATAAGTTTAATATAATAAACACACTTTATAGATTAAATAAAAACTAGAAAAGTTAACCGCACGTTGCGACGGGCTGTATGATTAAAATTCGTATGTTGCAACGTGGTGGTACAATTAAGATTCGTGTGTTTGCAACATGATGGTACGCTTAAAAGAAACATATGAAGTCACGACTAATTAGTTAGAAAGATTAAAACGTAGATAAAAAGTTTTATTGTATAATTTTTTTAAAAAAATACTGATAGGAAAAAGTATAAGAAAAATCAAAAGCAAAATCGCAAGATGCGTTGTGTTTACGAGTTTCATTATGTATGTTACTCCTATGTACATAAAAGAGATTTATAAAGTTGCAACGAATTGGTTCTAAAGATCGAAATGTATATACAAAACAGTTATATAATGGGCAAATGTTATTAAGTCGATGTTGGTCTCATTTTCATTAACATGTCACCGTTAGTCGATATAACTAACGGTTGTATTATATTTTTCTTAATTAATAAAAGAAAATTATTGTGAAAAATTAGATCGTATATAATATAGGAGATTAACTCTATATTTAAGAAAAAATTAAAATTGTGAAAAATTAGATTGTATATAATATAGGAGGTAAGCTCTATATTTTAAAAAAAATATGTTGCGACGATATATTAGAAAATCATTAATAAGTTAAATCGTTGTAAAAAAATGTTAAGAAAAACAAAAACAATTGAAATATAGCGAAAATATTATGCCGTTGTAAAAGTTAGAATTACGAAACGTAAAAGCTTATTTAAAAAAAAGTAAAATATATTGTAGATTCGTAGGTGAGTGGACCAAAAACATAGACGAAATCGATTTTGACTAATATTTATCCGAAACATATAAATGTAAAATATATAAGAGTTAATTCAAGTGGAAAATAAACGGATTATATTTTGATCAATATTTATATCAAAACGATTATAATTTATAAGTAGAAAAAGTTTGCGCAAAATATGAGAAGGGGCCGGAAGAAAAAAGCCAAAAAAAATAACAATAGAAAAGATTCTATTAATTGGAGCCGAACTTGAGATTAGGAGAATGAAAGGAAGAAAAAAAAGGTTAGGATAATGTATAAAAAAGAAGGAAAAAAAAGGTGTCTTGAGAAGGTGTTGAACACACGAGTACACAACCTTCTCTATCAAATCAAAAGGGTCAACCAGTCCAACAAGGAAACAAATCAAATCAGCAATCACACACTTAATATATAACCTAGTTGTACATGCTCTTATTTAGAATCCAGTGACATTTTTAAATAAGGGTATATAAATAATGATATGCACATATCTAAAAATAAATAATATAATATAATATTTTAATCTTGTTTAATGCTATGAGTTTAGACTTTAGAGTTTAGTTTTTTTTATGTAAAATATATTACACATTCGTTGTTTAGAGATATTTATCCAAACGATTAGATTTATCGAGAAAAAAAACAATAGCAACATGGCAGTTGGTATTAGAAGATTGCAAATCTCAAGCAAAGTTGGTTTCATGTTTTCGTATATATTATTATTATTGTAATTAACAAAGAATAACTAATTATACTATACAAGGATTCTTTCTAATAAAAATTAACAAGTTTCAAAAAAGTATGAAAGTAATTTTCCTTTAAATTATGAGAAACTACAATTAAACCTTTTTAACTCACACCTAAACAATGATTCTTTTAATTTTGTCAAATAATAATAGTTCTTAATTGAAGAACCCTTTATATAAATGCGTATATATGAATACCAACTAAAGGCTAAGACCAAGCTGGTTCGACCCAGGCGTGAGGATCGACCTGCTCCATTCCAAACCCGACAGTGTCTTGAATGTTTAGTCCATGGAAGCTATGATACCTACGTGTTTCAAGAGAATAAAACACAATCTTCCCATTCTCTGAATCCAACCGTGGGAAGAAGATCTTGTTCTCCATCTCTGGAACTTTAGCTTCAATGCAGAGACACGTGGCGCCACAAATGTAAATCATATGCCTTCCTAAACACTCGATCCTCTCCCACTCTTCTGAATCATTCAGCTTGAACACCTCCACGTATCTTCCAAGCTTCCCTACTATGACCAGTAACAGTTGTTGAT
Organism: Mikania micrantha; assembly: GCA_009363875.1. Taxonomy (NCBI): domain Eukaryota; kingdom Viridiplantae; phylum Streptophyta; class Magnoliopsida; order Asterales; family Asteraceae; genus Mikania; species Mikania micrantha. The sequence goes on from CM018694.1 coordinate 90,386,531, forward strand.
CACGTCTCACAAAAAAGTATTCTCCTTCACGGCCTTTTGTACCTACCACTTTCTTATAATAGTAACCTTTCAACTTGAACAGGTTTTTAAAAACATAAACTTCACCCTTGTCGCATACAACATATATATCCAGGCCCCGGAATGTCGGAAAACAAAAGCGATCTGGGGCGCCATACCCAAAATCCAATCGGATCATAACCCAGCTTTGTTCTCGAGCTACAAAGTGGATGCAAACACATGAACCTTTACCCGCTTGCATAAATCCAACCACCATGCAAGCAGGGGAAGTAGGAGGTGCAGAGAAACATAGGCTGTCTAACGTACGCTGGGCAGGTGGGAGCTTGCGGACTTCACTGGTGAAGGGGTTGAGGAACATCAATATGGAATAGTCGTTATAAAACAACAACCAACCGAACCTAGAACAACGAATTCTTTTGTTACGGATTGCTACCTGAGATCTTTTCATATAGTACCTGTCACCGAGCATCGGATTCGTAAAAGTAATAACATCCTGAATCTGGTCTACCACCATTAGCCATGGGGAAACTACTGCGTACTTGTGCAATCTCCTTGATGCCATTTTGTTGCTCCATTGTATCAAAGGTGCTGCAAAAAGACAGTTTTTGCATGTAGCACGAAAGCACATGTATTCAACACCAAGGCAGTGGCCCATTATCCTCTCCAAAAGATGAAACGGGAGATTAAGCAGGTGTGATTCATCCTCATCATTCGCACCTGATCTTACAACAATCTTATCATCCTTTACCTCTTCTATTTCAGCATCAAGTGTTAACTCAGTTGCTTCATGATCACCTCCTAACCTACACAAAAGAAATGTGATTTTAGGAAAAACTCTCCCCTTTTATTAAAAATTATATAAAAGACAAGAAATTTAAAGCAATACCTGCATTCCCACAATGACACATGGCTTGTGGGGTAAGCCATAGAAGACAAGAAACTGGTTTTATCTTCAACATTATACGAGTGCATCATTTTGCCCATTGAATCACGGATGTGTATGTAACCCCCTAATTCGGCCCCAATTCCATGGTTGTAGAAAACAGAGCAATCACCAGAAAGATCTATGAAAAATACAGCACCTTTGATGTCTGCCATTTCTTCCCACCTCATATCAGCCACGACCCATTTATATACACACACGTTACCAATTGTTTTTTTCATGGGCTCCTTAAAAGCTACTGTAATATAGAATAATTCAGTACCGAATCCTTTCAGAAGTGAAATCGACATGGGAAAACAAGGGAAATCAGGACGACTCCCATATTGCAATAGTTTTATCAATGCTTCTCCATCCTTAGCTACAATGTCAACCTGTATGATAGAATCTCCATCGTTAGACATGGCGTATACTTTACCATTGAAAGAAGTTGGGCATTGTAAGAAACCATCATAATGGCCCGTTATTTCCTTGAGCTGCCTATGGTATGCCATTTTCTTCCATCTCAACCTGTTTCTTTTTCTTCTAAAGCCTAGCTGACATACAACAAAGGTAGGCTTTCCAATTATCGTCAATAGTAGAACTGAAATAGGATCGTCAGGAGGGGAGGAGAGACAACATTGTCCGATGATTTCAGAATTGTTCAAAGTCAAGGGGGGGAGACTTATGATCTTAGAAGTCACTGGGTTCCAAAGAGACCACATTTTGTTGTTGGAGAGAATCACCCAACCATGGGAATACCCACGAATACGTCTCCCGATTAACTTGGGCATTCGGCACTTATAATGACACAGTTGGTCCTGTATGGTGTAAAAGGTCTGGCCACCGGTGCGATCTAGGTTCTGAGCAACAAACCATGGATGGTTTGCCGATAGGGGAGGCAGCTTATCACCACAAGCAATCGACGTTTGCTCCATCTGTTAATATTAGTTAAACTCAATTAAAAGTATTGATTTTGCGTAAAAAAGGTCATAAACTCAGCAAAACAGTTTCACGCCCAGAAACCTAAACCCTCTTTTACGAACACCCAAAACACAAAACCTTCCGTGTATCTATGTAAAATCAAAACTTTTCATCCAAAAACACAATTTTCTCATAATTTTCCATAAACAACAAAATCAATAACGTAAACTAAACACAAATATACACAAGACACCAAATCAAAAACAACATTAAACCTGTCTAATGCCGTGACTTGTAAAGGCGAACTGGCGGTGAGTTTCCGCGGTTTCCGGTGTGGCCGTTTCTGTTGTTTTCAAAGAAGGTGACCAGTCTCCAGTGCACGTGCCTTCTGTTTTTGAGGGACTTGAAGGATTAGAAGGGCTTGGAAGTTGGAACGTGTGGCCCTCGGATTCTATTATTTATAATGACTGCGTGTAGGTCGGTTAAGGGGCCCATCAGATAAAAATAGTTTCATTTATATATTCGGGCTGGGCCACGATGACCAGGCCCGTGTTGTATGCATCGATAGAGTTGCACAAACCGGTTTTTTTCATCAAATCGATTCGGTTTCTAAACCGGTCCGGTTTGGGTAGTATAAGGGTGAAACCGGTTTGGGGTGAAACCAGTTCGGTTTGGAAACGGGTTTGAGAGAAAGGGATGTCAGACATATAGGAACCGGTTTGGGGGGTTGAAACCGATTTGATGGGGTTGAAACCGGTTTGTTCAATACCGGTTTCTAGCCATTTTTTAGATCTAGGTGTTGCCAATGTATTTTTGGAAGTTAGGAGCGTATTTTGGGTCTTTTTTTGGTATTTTATACCCCTTAACTTACTATAAATAAGTATGGGATCGCAATTAAAAATGCAAAAAAAACACTCATTATACGCTTGTAGATGGAGATGTAATAACATTTGCATTGACATAACTCGTCCTATATCCCAAATCTTCATTTGAAACTTTCAAAGAAAAGTGTGAAGCAGTCGATAATCAACGCTTGATATGAGAGAGACTGTATAATTAACACTATTCTATGTTTGATGATGAAGAGCTTGTCATTTTGAATACAAGGTTCAATTGAACCTCCCATACATGTATACATAAATATCTGTTTATTTATTCTTTGACATTTTATAATTATTTATAATACTAATTTTATTCAGTGGGAATTTGTGCTGTAGGTTTATTGGGTTAAAAAAATCAAATAAAGAACAAGAAACCTGGAAGAAAAGGTAACTTAATTGTTCATCTCTTCATGCAATCATGCTAAAAAATAGTTGATTAAATAGATAAATTAGGTTTTTAAGAAGGGAAATAATAGGCTCTCAATGGAAGGTTAGAAATATTTTCAATTTCACTAATGGTCCATTCAATCTTGATCAACTTCAAGTTCACTAATCCGTGTTCATGCAACGCAAGGCTCACTTCATGAAACCAAAGAATCACAAGCTCATCATTCGATTCAGATTTGCCAACTGGTTTCACGAGGTGTTTTTTTAATAATTTAGTCATGCAGAGAGTATCTAAAGAGAAATCAAAAGAGGTGATTTCTTCACCTGTTTGTTGATTGCTTATACTTGTTAATTTTTAATATAACATTTACTAATTAATCGTTAATTGACTGAATATTGATTTTCCACTTTGATTTTTAAGTTTGAATCTTATTTTTGCATATTCGATTTGTGTTTGTTGATAATTTATGTATAACATTTGCTCATCAAACATGTGTTGTTTTTTTGTACCAAAAGAATTGATTTAAATTTGATAGCCTCTACTAAAAATGTGCAAGCTTAATAATAGGTAAACTTTTATAATGAAAACCAAAGTTAAGTTTAATCTTTACAATTAGGTTAATGATTCATCGTAATTTTTATTTTTATTTCATTAGTTTGATCAATTTTAAATAAACAAAACCAAAACTTAAGACCATCCGTAATACCTATCCCACTGAAATCTCACCTCATCGAAATTTTCTGTCACGTCATCACCCCACTAAAAACCTTAAAACCCCGTGGTGGTCACCCCCACTCGTCCCACGGTGACACCATTACGGGTGGTCTAATACATATATAATCTTATAGGTTAATTTTACCACTTCAATTAGTGGTAGCAATATTAAAATCTAAATACTGTTAAAAACAAAACACTAGTTAAATAAACATGCGTTTAATCTCGTTCAAATGATGGTAGGGATTAATCTCACTGATATTTTTTTTGAACAGCTAAACTCAGTGATACTTGTTTGGTAACAATATTCTTTGGTTTTTACTTTTTAGGGCAGGTTATTGAAACTTTTTAGTTTTTAAATAATATCACTAACGATTGTTTTTATATTGAGGCAGGGTTGACAATTTCCGAAACAAACATACAATAAAGACACAAAATTAACATGTTTAATGTTTAATCTTAACATGTTTTGTGTTTTAACAGATTCACACAGTTACAGACTTACAGGTTAAAACACATGTTAACATGTCATAAATTTGTTAATTGTTTTTTTAAATAATTAAATATATGATGTTAATATTGAATTTGTGTCAGCTTGCGGCCGTGCGTTCAAGTATTCGGGCATTCAGCAACTTCACAATTGAAACCCTAGTTTCCTAATTAACTGCCGTCGCTCCTTACACAACAGCCGATACTCCCATCACCGTCGATCTTCACAATCGCTCCTCCTCTCACCGCCGCTCCTCCGTTCGCCGCCGATCCTACGTCCCGTCACCGTCGTCGCCACGATCCTCCTACGAGGTATGCTTTGTCCGATAGTGTAAGAGTTTTTACATGAGCTTTGAATAGACTTTTATGGGATTTTGGAAAACTTTTTTTTTCACTAAATATGTTTTCCTTATCATCTCCCAGGTCTTAATAGTGTTAACGATTCTTCACATATAGTTTAGATGCTATCTCTTAAATCTTAAGATTTTCACATGGTTTCTAGGTTACTGCATTCTGCCTGAGAAGAAAAAAAACACATTAAGTAGGACTATTGTTCTCACTTTTCACATCAACAATGAAGAAGAAGCTAATTTCCACCTCTTCTGCCACTGTTGCCAACACCACAGTTGACCTTAAAGCCCTAATTCACGACCATGCTCTGTTCTTTGACAAACTAGTTGAATTAATCCCAGCAAAATTCTACCTTCCAGTGGATGAAGATTCGAAACCCTGGTTTCAAGGCCTCAGCAAAGACAAAAAAGCATCTCTCAAACAACAAACACGGGAAAATATCAGGAAGTCACGCCGTGATCGCCTTGACCCTGAGAAATCACAAACCACAACCCTAGACCTCCTCAAAAAGAGCATCAGTAAGGACATGAATGATAATAAGAATTCTGATGATGAGAATGATGATGATGACGAAGAAATTGAAATTGAGGTGAAACCAATTACAGATTTTGACGGTGAAACCAGTAACAATAACAAGTCTGTTACTTATGAGACGTTACAACAGAAATTGCATCATAAGCTTGAAATGCTACGTGCAAATCGTGGGCAGGGAAAAAGAACAATGATGATGAATGAAGTAAGAAAAAGGGACAATTTTACTGACAAGAAACGAAAAAGGGAAGATAATGGTAAAGGTAATAATGGTAGTGATGCCAGTGGTAGTGGTAAGGCAAAGATTGAGGCTGATTTTGAATTTGGAAAAGTGAAACTGGGAGATGAAGAAGGTAATAAGAAGAAAATGAAAAAGATTTCAAAACAGAAAGAGTTGGAGAAAGCAAAGAAACTGAACGAAGCTAAGAAAGAAAATGTGGTGGTTGCGTCAAAGCATTCGTGGAAGTCTGCAACTGAAAAGGCAATGGGAGTTAAGGTTCATGATGACCCGAAGCTTTTGAAGAAGAGTTTACATAAGGAGAAAAAGAGGCGGGAAAAGAGTGCAGGGAAATGGAAGGAGAGGGTGGAAACTCAAGAGAAGATGAGGGAAGAAAAGCAAGCAAAGAGAAGAGGGAATATAGAAGAGAGAGCTAATCAGAAGAAAATGAGGAAGATTGCTAAGAGAGAAAAGAAGCTCATGAGGCCTGGATTTGAAGGCCGAAAAGAAGGATTTATTGGTGAAAAAAGTGGTTAATAGGTGCGTACATTTGAATCCTGTTTTTGGATTTTTCTTGTGGCTTACAGACTTATATTTCATGCTTTAATTTATATTTTCTCTAGCCTTGGAATTTTAAGTTGATTTTAAAGATGTGAGGCTTTGGTTTTAATATAACTAGAGGTTTATCTCCCGTGCGCTGCTGTGGGATCGAGAGATTTTCAACCATTTACATCTGTTTTTCAAGAGTTAGGATGATCTTTCAGGCAGGCATGATGTGTGCAAAATCACTAAACACACCAACAAGTTTCAACATTTAGATAATACAATCTGATCACTTCTAAACACATGAATATATCTAAATTTTAGAGCTAAGAAACCACATGAAGATGCTAAAACAAAGTTGTTACAATTGAAAAAGACCAAACAATTTGTACAAATCCATTTTAGGTTCAGATCAGAAGGAAGAAAATCACAATGTTAATCATGGTTGCCTATGAATAGTTTTCACATGTTTTGAGGATTATCGCACCTCTTGTCTAAGGTCATCCATCACCACTTGTATATATTGTTTGCGTACATTTGGGCATGTCATGTAAAACCGGGTTTTGTTTGCCTTGAATTCAGTAAAAGAGGTGTTGCACACAAAAGTGTGAACCTGAAACACTGTACGCGGCCCCCAATGTCTAAAAGATGCCTGAGTTGGCCATTAGTTCAGACAGACAGAACTCCTAGCCTACCAGCTACCAATTCCCGGGAAAAACCCAGACCCAAGCACCCACCTAAAAGCATGACGGTGAAAGGCCGGTAAAACCGGGTGGTTCAAATCTATTTGAAACTTTTCTTTTCTTCATTTTTGGTTTTTTTTCACACCTATGTTGTCGTTTTTTTTTAATATCCTTGAGAACCTACTTGTGGCCAATCCATCATTTTACTTTTTTGACTTCCATAAAAAGGAAAATTCAATACAAAACAAAAATACTTAGTTGTAAATTGAAATGAATGTTTATAGCAGAAAAAAAGAGCTAAAAAATGAAAATTTTCACACTGCATTTTTTGTTTGTACATTGCTCTATGAAATTAAGTTAATATATGTTTGACCTATCGATCATAGTGTATATGTATATGTAGCAACAGTTGATGAAAGCTACAAGCGACCTTTAATAGTGATAGTGTTTGCAAGTTTATGGAGGTGCTCTTTTGGTAATATGTGGTATGGCGTGCGTTATAACCTTGATATTAGGTGACTTTTGATGATATTACCATGGTTGTTGGATTCTGGCGTTGTCCGAGCTTGTTTATTTAACCTCTCCGTCGATGTCGCAAATTCTTTCCACAGCATTGCATCAATATTCCTATTACTATAAACTATAAAGCAGTATTTAGATATGTAAATATGTTTTTTTAGTACGATGATATCTATTTACTGTTTTATATGACGAAATGATGACATAGAAGTTATTTAGCTTCTCTGAACGTCCTTTCATCCTTTCTTTAGGCTAATGTTACAACCTAGATTCATAAAATATATATATATATATATATAGGTGGAAGTATTAGTTTTAATATAATTATATGGAAGCATTATGGTATTTTTTTAAATGGTCGTACATTTAGACACTTCAAATCCATAACTTAACATCCCTCCTAACTATACAATCTTTCTGTTAATATAACTAACACAAACAATAGTATGAGTTTCTTCAATCTAGATGTCTACAAGTCCATAACTGGAAGTCATAGAAGTCAGTTTCAGATGCTTGAATATGACTCGACACTATATATGGCAAAATGGGCAAGATGGTAACGGGTTCGGGTTGGGCATGTTTTAAAAAAGATCATTTTGGTTGAGGTCGAGCTGCTGCAAAAATGAATACAGTTCAAAACAAGAGGTTTTAGCAACAATCAATTTCTGCAAATAAATGAAAAATATCATAAATTGTTCCAATGAGAGCTGATAATAAAATTTTTGTTGCAAGGCGATTAAGTGTGTTGGATCAACTAGTGCGTACCCTTCTCACCCAAAATTGCTCTGGGTGTTCGATGAAATTCAAATCAAGATTAATCTGAAAAGAAGTGTAATAAATTTAAAAAAAAAAATTTAATTCATATCAGCTCCATTCTCTCCACACGTAGCAATTCAAGATGAAGATGATTTTAGATGAATAACATAATAGCTCCGCATGGATGATAGAATGTCCTCCAAAGCTTCATTAAAAATCCCCTTTGATCCGAAAACCAGATAAGTAAAATGAGAAAGGAACCGTTAAATACTGAGTTGGAGAGGAAAAAATTAAATAGAAAATTCTTCGACAAAATTGCTGGTTTGATTTGCGCTGATTGGCATTGGCGTACCTATGTAGAAGGGTTGGGGTTGGGGTTGGGGTGGGGGGCACCCTCTTAATATTTTATAATCGCCGCTCTTAAATTTGCGTAATCAGACTTGTAATGAGAATTTAAGTGATTCTTATACTTGTTTTTTGGATAAAGAGTTGCTTAAAAAAGTCTTCATAGATATTGTTTTTGATAGATTTTAAAAAATAATCCCGTAAAGAACAATTAGTCCTGACAATCTTGACCTATAACAAGATGGGTAACTTAAAAAGTATATGAATATAATAAATTCAAATGGGTAACAATGATTAATAATATATTTGATGATAAAATTACTAAAAATGATTCAATTGAACTTGTTTAGTTAAAATTCATTTTAATTTGAACGAAATTGATGTTTTATAAAATGGCTCGTTTAAACCCAAACTAATTAGTCTAAAACTCATAATGACTTGCACTCATCCTAATCCGCACCCTTTCGAAGTATTTACTCAACCCTTCCATTTTGCCGAACATAAGAACAACTTTTGTTGTATTGTATTTTTATTATGATTTTATATATGAAATTTAGTTTTATTGCATTTTTTTAACATAACCCAACCCGATTCGACATTACCCGATCTGAACAAAATAAAAAATTGTTATATACTGAACCATGAACAACTTTAAAAAATTTTCGCCTCCCCATGAGAAAAAATTCTGAGTCCGTCACTTAGGTAATGAAAATTGAAAATTTTTTTGCTGAACGAAAATCAATGAATACTATACAGGCTGATCGTTGAAAACAATAAAAAAAATTGACGATTAATACCCAACTTATTACCTACACAAAAGAAATCTTCAAGCAAGTGGTCTCGAACTAGTGCCAAATTGACGGTTCGGACCGGTTTGTGAATCGGTTTAGATGAAACCGGCTTAAGATCGATAAAATAACGGTTTATAAACCGGTTTCTGGAACGGAACCGGTTTTTTTTTTGCAACTCTACCTTAAACTAAAATGTCCGGCATAACCCAAATTGTAAATACTGGGCCTCGATCGCCATTAACTACTTGATACTAGTTTTTAGTGGTTTTACTCAATTACCTATGCCACTGTGGTTTGGAGTGTGATGTTTAATCACTTCTGGTTCGTGCCACCGGCTTTTTGGTTAAGATCTTGGCCAATGTGTCTTTCTTGCAGGTTTTTCAGCGAGTGATTAGACTTCAAGAATGGCCATTTCTTCTGTATCTTTTTGGGAATTTTTTTTACTAGTTTGAATCACTATTTCTAGAGGTGACTTCAAAGATGACTTGCATGACAATAACATGCTGATTGAGATTATTAGTGAAATTTCTGGTTTTCATCATGATGTGATCAAGTGCATAATTAAATGCCTACGTACAGTGGCGGAGCTTGGTCGACTTGAGAGAGGGACGAAAATTTTTGAAACCGAAAATATATGTTAATTTTTTGAAGGGAGAGGGGGCGAAACCCCTATTTTTAACTAAAAATGGCATTTCGACCTAAAAATTATCTTAAAAAATCCGGCTTTTGATTCATCCTTATATGCATGTGTTTTTGGTCTAGTTTATTACCATTTCAACTCAATTCAAGCTTGTAGTAAGTCAGTATCAATTACTTCGTAAGCGATTTGACTCGAATCATTTACATTTTTATTAGCATCAAAACCGATACATTTTATTTGTAAGCAGTCTCGCTGTCATTAGTTATAAATGTAAACCATATCTTGATTCTCTTCTCTAGATCATATCTTCATATGCTGATATTGTGTTTGTTTATTTACAAGCTTGACATTGCATAGTACATTTGCAAATTGCACCGCTACTGGTTAGACATGATTACACTTTCACCCTTAACAGTTCTTACGAGCTAATAACAGACTTGATCACCTCGATTAAATTCGGGCCATAAGCCCGTTCAATGAATACCATATGTATCCCTAATCATTATCGATCCTCTCCCTTTTACTCTCCAGTCAAATCATGAGATTTCTTCCTCTAAGGTTTGGGTTTTTTTCTGCTATTCTGTGATTGCTTCTTACTACAGTTATGAAATACAGTTACCTTCCGGTGTGAGGTTGAGTGGTTGAAAAACACGCTACAAATACGCTTCTAAAGAGAAACAACAGCTGAGATTCTTGCAAGGTTTGATGAAAAAGCACAAGAAATTTTGACGGAAATATTAAACAGAATTATGAATCGGGGAGAAGCCATGAATAACCCTCGTAAGAAGGTGATTGCTGCCAGTTCTATGCATCATATTGCACAGACAATACTGCTCAACTACCAAAGAAATATTGAACCGGTTAGCAACAAGAGTTGTTTGGTCTGATATGTGGGATGATTGCAGACATATAATGACAAACTTAGATGAAAGCTTCAAGCTAGTGCTGTAATAGAAAAGGTTGAAGCTAGTATTGAGGCTGCAGCCAGCTTCATGGCAGAACTAGTGAGATAACCAGAAACCTTATAGGACGCCAACAAACCAAGAATGGATCCAAAAAAATGGCAGTGAATCAGTGATTGATGAATGGAGTCTTCGTATGAATCAACCATGAGTTTGTTACTAGACCAAGGTCTGGCTTGTGATATTTTGAATCCTTTTGTCTTGATGTAGCAACTTTATCGTCTTATTTTGTTATGAATGACGAAATATAACGGTGTGCTAGGAAGGTACATTATTTTATAAAGTTGGAACTCCTAAGAAAAGTTTGTATGATTGTATTTACAAAAGGGTGATTACAATTGCCTATTTATAGACATGATTATATATTTATAGAAATTGTCACATAAAATTAAGAAAACGACTCTTAAATCAAAGTTGTTTATAAGACTTTATGGGGTTTGGTTTGCATAATTTTGCCATCAGTCAATCATAACATTCAAGCAACAAAAATAACATTAAACTAACAGCAAACTCATACAACACAAAATAGAAACACAAAATCAGTAGAAAAAAGGGCAGTTAAAAGCAAACTCATGCAACCAAAATTGATCTTTTATAACATGAATCTTTGGATCACATGGATTTCTAACCTTGTGTTGTGAATGCGGATTTTAAACAACAGGTACTGGCATGGGCATGGGCTCATCACCAACCACAAGCGGCGGCCTATATTCCTCGACTTCTTTGGGTGGGAATGCAACCACATCATCCTTTGGCATATGAATGACAACATTATCAGGTAACGGAGTCTTAGGCCCAAGCTTCCCAGTTGGGTCCCAGTCAAGCATGATCTTAACCTTGATACCAAGAACACCCTGTTTGATTTACACAATTTCAGTTATTTAAAGATGTGTACACAACACATCTAAAATGCAAAAATCATTTCTTCAAGTGTTAAACCTGTCTAAGAAGGACATGTCTGACAGCAGAGTCAATATACTCCTTGACTGGCTGACCTGAGGACACCATATATCCATCCTTGAACTTCATCGATTTTGCACGCTGAGCCCTAAGCTTTCCGCTAACAATCACCTGATAGCAGTAAACAAAGAGTGTTGACAGATGTAACAATTGCAACAAGAAACAACACTATGAGATTACATACCTCACACCCTTTAGCTCCATTCTCCATAACAAACCTTAGAACCCCATAGCAAGCCCTGAAGAAAGGCCAACAGTCCATCACTTAATAATTCACATGAAGCTAAATCTTTTCTACTATAGCAATAAAGTATTAATTAAGTAATTAATCATTATAAATTAGCAGTTGATGAAAACCTGCGAACAGCAAGGCCTCCAAGAAGCTTGTAGCGCAAAGACTCAGCCTGAGCAATAGCACAAAGGCCTCTGTTGTTAACTCTTTCAGCATAAAGCTCCACACTGTTTTCAGGGAACTTAAATCTCTTCTGGACAAGTGATGTCAGCTCCCTGATTCTCCTCCCCTTCTCACCTGCGTAACCAGTTATAAAAACATATTTGACCATATGGTTAAAAAGTCCAATTACAATTTAAATCAAGTAAACAATACCAAGAACGTTTTGGGTACGGGTAGCCCTGATTATAATCTCAGTACGCATAGGTGTAACCCTGACTTCAACACCAGAGTACCCATCCTCTGCAAGTTCTCTGGTGAGGACCTCATTCAACTCAGCAAAGAACACACCATCAGCTACAAACTGATACACAAATAATAAATTACAATACGATCTATGTGAATATATGATATCACAATATCAACTTGTAATAATACGGTTCATGATTCTAACCTTTCGCTTTTTGCTCAATTGAGTAGCCATTTTCGACAGCAGATTTTACGAGATGAAGATAACTGTTGTTGAAATTCAATATCAGAATTAGCAAAAGAAGTTTTTATTCATTGACCAATAAAATCTATCCACGATGTTGATGATTGGGTAATTTCATCAAACAATTGGTGTTCACATAAAAGTTACAATCATTGTCTTAAAAAACAGAATTTTCAATGTTCTACACTAGATCATAGCGTAAAGCGAGCAGATGAGAGACAAAAATAGAGCCGTTTCAGCATCAGTACCAGCAGAAATTCATGAAAAAAAGAAGGAAAAAAAAAAGATTTAAAAACCTATCAGATAAGATTGCATGAAGACAATGGAAATCACACCTCAAAACGAAGATGTTGAAGGAAGACCAGGCGATGGAGAGGAACTACAGATGAAGAAAACGGGTAGGGTTTGATAGGGTATTCATAGAGACGGGCCTGTAGCCCTAAATGGAGCGATCTGGACTTGACCAGGCCTGTTTTGAGCCCGTCTCTCTATCCAATAATGAATTTTAAGCCCACATTTGCCAAATAAATAAATTTATTAATTAATACTAATAAATAAAAATAAAATTGGACACATGGCACAATTTTAGAGCATATTCACAATAAGTTTTCCGCTTATCTCTCCTATTAATTTCATTCATATTAAATAGTAAATACTAATTATTTTATTAATATTTTTCTCATAAAATAATAGTTCATAATATATTAAAAATAATATTAGTAATAAAAATCACAGTTTTTAAGAAACTAAAATTCCTATATAATATGATTAGAAAAACAAGTTTTTCATTAATACAAACTTTTTTAACCGGTTTTTTAAAAAATAAAAGTTTTATGAAAAACAACTTTTTTTTAAATAAAACTAATTTAAAAGTGATATTTGTTTAACTCATGTAGTACATGGATAGTACATGTTATTGAAAAAAATGGCATGTTTATAAATATTTTTTTGTATATGAAATCAAAAAAATTAATGTTTAAAAAAATGATATTATTATTTTAATGGTTAAAGTATAACTTATATCTAATTCCGATCATCATTTATACCAAAAATTTTTTTTTGTAATTTTAAAAATTTTATTACTAACTATCTATTATTTATTTTTATTCAACCCTGTAACACACGGGATATTAGCCTAGTAAATAAATAAATAAGAATCAATAAGTGTAACATATAGCATGGTAAAAACATAATAAATTCAGTACAAAAACACAATGCATTACGAAAAAAAAATCCGGTATAAAAATACAACACAAAAAATAAAAGTTTAGTATAAAATATTCAAAATATAGAAAAAAAATATAAACCAAGGCAAAAAAAATCAATATAAAAAATAAAATTCAAATTAAAAAATCCAATACAAAGGCTATAGAACAAAAAAAAATATACTACAAAAAAAAAATTAAGTATAAAAAACAAGATGTTATACCTAAATTATCCTTTCTTTATTTTTTTTAGCATTCGACATGTCAAACTTTTATTGATTTCTACTCTTTTTAGACAAAAATCACTTTTTATATGATCATTTCCTTATATTTTACAAGTATGTTTCAGGATTAGATGGTCACTCGTCTGTTACGGCACAATGCGAAAAAAATTAATTTTCTTAAAACTTAAAAAAAAGTAAATTAAAAGTATTTATGTAAAATTTTTTTAATTTAGATTATTAATAATAAAATATAACGATACCGTGTAGCTATTAAAAGAAGTAAAAAAAAAAATAGCAAAATAAAAACCAAGGAAAAAGAAGAAAAAAATTTACCAAAAACCGGTAAAAGGGGGTGTCAACTGTCAAGGCTTAAACGAACGTGGAGGAGGTAAGTGTGGGGCATGCTTTAATCACATCACCAAGTATGCTTGTGATTAACTTACACCTAATTGTATGTAAGTAAAACAAAAAAAAAAAGAATAAACGTATTAAATAGTTGCATCAATTGTATTAACATCTACAAAATAAATAGTAAATTCTCTCTCTTTACCAACATATCTGACTATCCATATTCCATAGCAGTCACCCTATTGAAATACTTCTTCACCGAAATTTTATGCGATGCCATCACCCTACTGAAAACCTTAAAACCGCACAATGGTCACCCACTGAAGTACTGTGGGAGGAGAATAACGGGGTGCGAGAGTGGCAAAAGCGGGGAGCAGGAGCCGTGGAGGGCCAGGATTTGTTCCCATTGGGGGAGGAGGGCAGTGTTCAAACCGGACCCCACTGAAGCTTCGGATCCCGCCAAGGCCACGAGGCGACCGCTGCATGTAGTCTTATGACAAAGTGGGTACTTGGGAACGGAAATTGATAAATAAATGAACACCACAATACAAACAATTGAATACAACAGTCAATATCCATTTAATCGGAATAAGATCAGACAAAGATATGCGTTCTGTCTAGTGATAACAAAAACATGGCATCTTTATATATTGGAATTTGGAGGGCCAAACATATACATACAAACACATTTGTTTAAGATTATAAAACCCAAAACAAACTCTAAAACACTCGAGTAACCTTGCTTGCCTGAACACGCTCACGTTTTTCAATGTATTCAAACGGAAACCAGCCTGCTCTCCCTTTGCATTCACCTTCTGCCCAACCATTATTTGAAACCTATAAACAATAACAGGGAATAATAATAATAATAATAATAATAATAATAATAATAACAATAATAATAATAATAATTAAATAATAATAATTCAAAATTAGCATGAGCTGCATACCTTTCTGATAACAACATAATCACCAGATGATAAACTTAGCTCCACGTCAGAGGCTGCATTATATGGAAACATAACCTGGAACAAATGGGAAAAATTTCCAACCGGAGGTATATAAGTCGATGATAGAAATTATTTCGTAATAAAAAAAAATAGTTTATAAAATGACTACCTCTCCTAAAAAGTAATCCGCCTCATGATTAGAACCATTTTGCATAGGATAGGTAGATGTGCTATTAACATTGACTTCTTCGTATGCCGGGGGAGGAGGAGGAGGTGGTGGCGGAGTTGTTTCCACAGTTGGAGGAGCTGCTTCAATTCGTTGACGTTCTGATGCCATCTGATGATTCACAAACAAACAAATATACGCAGTAAAGTTAATGATTCAAAAACCACGTCATTAAATATAATGAATTAAAAGCCGATAAGAAGAATCTTCTATTAAGCATTTAGTGTTTGGGTTGTGTCAAAAGAAGGTAAAGAAATAAGCGACCTCACGTTCTGTTAAGCAAAACGAGTAATGTTCGAGATATATTGACTAAAAGTGAAAAAGAAAAAAATATCAGCATTAAATTCACCTACTGCAAAAGAAACACGCCCACGACCCAAGCTTTTGGAATTTAGAACCTGAAGTTCATTCCAGATGTTATCAAATATTTGGCCTCACAAGGACTTCCAAGGGTCATATCTTATAAAAGTTAGGCTTAAACCTGGAACTGTCTACCAGCTACCTAAGATGTTAAATTTTTATCCAAATGGTGTTGGACCATGTTCCGCCCACTTTGGGTCTCTTTTGTTGGAGCCCAAACCAACTCAATGCCAGAGTCTGTTTCCTTCTATGTTAAATATAGTATAAAATGCAAACTTCAATGCACTTTCTCTGTCTGGTTACCTTCAATGACTTTTAAACTCAAAAACTAAATCACTTACTAACCTACTTCTCTTCAAAGCACAGAGTCACACTTGCATGGTAATATCCCTACAAATATAACAATCAAACCCCTCTAAGTCCTTACTATATATGCACATGCACTCTACTTTGATCAATCTAAATAGCTGCAAGAAAATTACGTGTTGGAGGTTAATTGTACCAAACTTAATAACATGACTGTCAAAAATTATGCAAAAAGGGGTTAGGCCAAGGTTTGTTAAATTACTTAAGATGAATTGGGGAAGGCATAGGTGAAATCTCAACTACTTTTTTACTATTTAACTGCACACACATGCATGTGTGTGCCATTATTGTACTGAGACAGATAAAATTTTCATGTGCACATGTCGAAAAAAACGTGTATATACAAAGGGTGATGGGATCACTTTGTACCTCTCCTTCAAGATGATCAAGAATCTGAATAACCTTCTGGTGGTAAGCACGCTCTGATTCAATCTATCAAAATCCATGTTTCAGATAACAAATCATAACATGTGGATTTTATATATACCATTTGGTGGAAGTGTTTTACCATGGAAATAAGTCTCTGCAGTGTCATATTTTGCTGTTGAGCTTCAACTGCAGCCATTGCTGATGCAGCTTCCTTTCCCAATACTGCCATGTTGGACTTCAAGTCTTGCAATTTTGTTTCTGCTGCTTCTAGTCTTGAAAATAGGTCAGGATTCCCACTTCCATCTATTACTTTTGCTTGTCGTTTTGAAACTTCAATAACCTATCAAAGTTTAATGTTAAGTATTGAACAAAAGTCAAGTTTCAAAAATTTTAATTTACAAATTAAGCACCTGTGCTTCAGCTTCTTGTCGCATTCTGTCATAACGTTGAGCAAGATGTCTAGCATCTTCAAGGGGAGCTCCCATTACCATTGCTCTTAAAGGCTCTGCAACCTACACAATTTGGTGGTAAAAGACAGAATGAAATAAAATTTCCTTTGTCAGGGAGAAAGATTTAATTTATTCCAAACCTGTGTTCCAAAAGATTTCAGTAAATTTCCTCGTTCCTTTTCCATCTGGACACGAGCTCGTGAAAAGTTAACTGCAGCTCTTGACAATGTATTTCCACTGGTACATGTATTCTCAATACCATATTTTCTGCTATCTTCTGCCAACTTGGTTCCTGCCAAAAGATTTCATTCATAAAAACTAATATTATGCTTATTTATTGAAATTCAACTAAAACTGGAAAGTATCACAAACTTGCCTATTTCAACTTGTTTGGAACCAGTGACTATATATCCTTCAACGCCCCGAACAATGTCTCTTTGAAAATGCTGAAAAATAAACACTCAGCAGATTGCAAAGAAAAATGTAAAAATGAATATTTTATCTTCAGAATAAAATATTGATAAATATGTTGATGATACGAGAATTACTGGTTAAAGTTAAACACATGCAACTTATAAATATGGCTCTTAATTTGGTTCTATTTTTATCCAATTCAAGTTTTTAAATGAAACATACAACACCAATACGTGAGGGAAGCAACCTTGGCAGCACGTGTGGATATGTATAGCCTCTCAAGTTTCTGGTGAAGCATGAGTTCTGCTTCATCAGTCACCATATTATCTGAACCTCCATAACCTCCACCACCAAACTGCTTGAAAACCGCCTGAAATTGAAACCAATTTTTATTATATAATCCTGCATTGTGATTAGGTAGTATGGTATCAAACCAGAGCAAAGAATAGAGATTCTAAGCAACTTTTGGAAACCACATATAGAGTAAACAAACAAACAAACTTACCCAATATATACCTACTCTTCAGTAGGGACTAGGAGGAAGGATGAATACAAACCTTACCCCTATCCTTGTTAGGATAGAAAGGCAACTCCGAAGGAGTTCCCAGCTCAAAGTTATCGCTTGAAGTAAATCATCCTAACGCTTTTAAAGTTATTTACACAAAATAAGTAAAATAACGTTAAAATTAGTGCAATTTTACTTTTACTTGAGGGCCCACACATATATACATTATATGTGTGCACCGCAAATAGGGCAAACCACATACAGAGTTTAACCATGTAAGATTTTAAGAAGACTAATAAATAGGTAAGATAGGGTCTGCTTAGTAGTGTGGTGATTCTGAAATGAAAACTTTAGATCAAACTGGATGACCCAGTGATCCTAGAAAAGGCTTTCTATTAGTCCCTTCAGTTAAGAGTTAATTGTGTTCAACAGATACTGTTCAATTTTGGAAGCAAAAAATAGAAATAAATATTTTAAGACAGGCTTACAAATTATTCTAGATAAAACCATTTTAAGTCGTCTGATTCAAGTTTTACAATTGCAAGTTTGTGCTCGAATAAATTACATCAAAATGCACAAAGCCTTCAAATCACCCACAAATAATTATCTAAGATGCTTCTTCCATTTAATAATTCACCTCAGAAAATTAGGAATGTATTTGTATCTGCAATTATATTATTGTTACAATGCTTCCTATATTAAAATTTCTAATACCATATCCTTCTGAAGACAAAAGTATCAACAGCTTCTAAGAGTATTACAGCGTAAGCATCAGAACTATTTGAATGAACAAATGTATATATGTAAATATTAAATAATTGTCAAACGTTGATAGATTTGAAAAATATCCAGGTCCTATACACATAAAACGTATGGATAGTTGTTTCTGAACACCAGTGGTACAAAGTTCATGGTTGCCGCATCAAGCATCTCAGCCTACCTAGAGCCAGAGATTGAGACAGAGTACAACGCTAAATTTAGATAAATTATCAGTAAGAGAGTTTGATGATGCTTCATGTAAATTAACCAAATCTGATTTGATAAATCTTTTAGGCTAAGAAACGTGCCGACTTGATCCAACGTTCAAATAATTCTCAATTACTCGTACTAATTATGCAAATGCTTCGATGTCAAACATAAACTGTAGCTAGCTATATTGGAACTGCAATTACTTAAACTGAAAGAATGAATCGCTTTCTCATATCATCAATAGATCTTTGCTAAACAAACAGTTGCGAAGAATATTAACATTGATATGAGTAAAATTTCGCCGCCGCAACTGAATCGGAGGTCAAATAGAACAAATTAAATTCGTACCTGTTGTTGTCTGGCAACCTGTTCCCGAAGTTTCGTTGCCTGTTTCCTGATCGCTTCCATTCACGAACTGATAAAAAAAACAGGAGAAAATGAGGAACTACTTGGACGGAGAATCGTCGGAGATTTATTCCGATGATCAGATTTAATAGTCTGTAAATCAATTCCAGATATCAATTCTGTCTGGTTTTCCTATTTTGAATCGACTGGTCTCCTTTGAAAAATATCACATTTGAACCCTCGAGTAATAATATATACAATCAATCAATCAACGTACTCAGTATATCCCGTCATTAGCATGCTAAGGCAGGGTCTGAGGAGGGTGAGATGTAGACAGCCTTACCCCTACCCCGTAGGGGTAGAGAGGCTGCTTCCAGTGAGACCCTCGGCTCATGATGCTTGATCAACCGTCCGAAACGATTTTAACGGTATTTTCACTGAATAAGTAAAATAACGTTAAAATTAGTGCAATTTTACTTTTGCCCCTCAAGAGCTGTCGACACATATATATATATTATATGTGCGCACCGCTAACGGGGCGTATCGAGTAATAATATATACATTAACCAAAAATTAGAAACACGGTGGAGAAGTGAAAGTTTAGTTCTAACACTTAATTTTTATTTTTTATGTTTTATAAGAAAAAATTAAAAAATATATATAAATAAAAAAAAATTTATGTATTTATTACACATATATTACATATTTAGTTTTTACTGTTACATAATATAAAAGCGTCATTCTGTAATATATGTGTGACAAGTACTTGTATTTTATTTTATTTTGTTTATTTTATTATAATAATATATATCGCACACCTAAATAAAAAAAAAACAAATTTTACACCAGTTTGAACGAGTTTCTTAACTCAAATAGGTTTCCAATTATCCTTTATATATATAGAATTGGGTTCAACTAAATAGTCATCTTATCCTAAAAAGGCTAAGAAGGATTATTGGTTATTAGATCATAGGATTAAAGGCAGCCAGTAACTTGGAGTACAAGATCATTACTTGGACTACAATATCATTGGTATTTAAACCCTGGTGTGTAATCACCATAAAACAGCACTTTACCCTTTCTATGTTTTTACTATAAATCTAAGTATTTTGTCTTTAGTACAGTATTGTTTTTAAAAAAATGACAAGTTTGTAATGAAATAACACGTTACTTGTTCAGTGTTACCATAAAACAACAATTTCCGTATTATGTGTTGTTTTATAATAAAACATGGATTTTATTTTCAATGCTATTCATTGAGGTAGATGTGATGGATTTTAAATCATATGATGTGGGTGAAAAAGCTAGAAATTGAATGAATGTTTTGAACTAGTGGGTTTCACCGCGCGTTGTGACGGTAATTTCGCTACAGTTGCGAATACCAGAATGAAGACATGACCACGTATATCAAAATGCAGATATAAAAACACGTCAAACAATAAATTAAATAATCACAAAAGAATGCGACAAATAAATAAAATGGAGAAAACAATGTTTAATTATTTATATTATTTTACTATTGTTATTTTTTTAATTGTTAGTATTATTTAATTATTATTATTATTACGTAATTAAATTAGCAAAAAAAAAAAGAAACAGAAAAAATAATTATTGTTATTTTTATCCAATTGAATTAGCAAAGGAAAACAAAAAAAATATAAAAAAAGAATGTAATTTGGCTTGAAGGGATTTGAACCTCCAACCTCTTTTAAGAGATGATAAAACTTTAACCACAAAGACATGATTTTATTGTTGTTCGCGTTTGAAAAGTATATATATTTATCTAATAAACTATTGTTAGTAGTTTTGTAAATATATAGATAAAGAAGGGTAAATCTGGTAATATTTTTATTTATTTACTATTATTACTGTCTCTTCACTTTAGACTTGCCACAATGGGCATCCCGTTGGGCACGCGGGATCCTTCCCCGCCGCGGTGTCCAGCGGGAACACCGCCCCCTACGCCCGCGGCCCCCGCTAACCAGCCAAGAACGGCTCCCGCTCCCCGTTGGTTTCCAAGCCACGTGATTGGTTGCAATTTTTTGACCGTTATTCAACGGGAAAAAAGAAAAAAAAATAATAAATAAATTTTTAAAACTAAATAAATACCCAACTTTTTTTACCCAAAAAACCACCCAAATCTCTTCATCTTTCATCTTTCTCTCTATATTTTTTAAAAAAAAAACACAAACATGAATCCAAGGCCTAACAATCCCAATCCCGAATTCAACCCGTTCTCATACGATCCCAACCCGAATACCGCACATATCATCAACTAAATTCAAAGTGGAAGGATATGTGCACCAAGTTAACAAAGTTTAGTGGGATCTATAGCAACTGCGCAAACAACCGAAAAAGCGGGATGAGCGACGAGAACGTTTTGAAATGGGCCGAAAAGGAATACCAACTAAAGAGTAACGGCCAAACGTTTAACCACTACCACGTTTGGGTGGCGATAAAAGACTCGCCAAAATTCCGTGTTCTTTGCCAAGAAGGTAACGAGGTCCAAGGTTCTTCAAAAAGAACCAAAAATTCCGAATCGAACGAGTATTCGCCGGGGGGTTCGACCGCACATACAAATTACGCGGTTAACCTAGAGGATGACGAAGAAGAAGCCGAGTTCGACACCCCACCGGAACCGTTAGACCGACGGGTCGAGATACAACAAAACGGGCGTCCTCTTCGAGTCGTCAAACCGTATCCTCTAACACGTCAACAACCGAACTCGCTGATCAACTCCAAGCTTTCACAACTTTTCAAAAACTAAAACACGAAGAAAGGAAAAAAATGCACGAAGAGAAAACTCTCCGATCCGACCTCAGAGCACTTGAGTCTTTGCCTCCCGACATGCTCGACGACGAAGATCGTGAAATAATGCAAAAAATGAAAAAGAAACTCTTGGATAAATATCGTTAAATTTTATTTGAATTGTTAGTTTTTTTTGTACGGTTTTTTTTATTTAAATTTGCAATTTAATTTTTATTTTATTTGTATCTTTATTTGAATTGTTTAATTAAATTCTAAGTTATTATTTTTTGTTTGCAAAAAAAAAATTAAATAAATCAATTAAATTTAAAAAATGTTGATGACGTGGAATAGTGGGGAAGGGTTTTCAGTGGGGTGACCATTGTGGGTGATTAAGGTTTTCAGTGGGGTGATGACGTGGCATGAAATTTCAGTGGGGAAGGGTTTTCAGTGGGGTGACCGCTGTGGATAGTCTTACAAATGTATATATGTTAATTAATGATAAGAAAACACTAAAGAGGGGAACAATGGTGTTTATTTTACCAAAATGTCCTTCCCTCTAATTTTTTTTAACGTTATATTTTCTAATACATCACATCTCATCGTCTCTTTTGTTCTTACATATTTTACGTGACCAAATTATAGTTTCTAACAAAGTTGAGTTGGATGTGATAGTGTTTTAGACGTTGGTGTTGATAACGGTGACAGTGGCATGTAGGTAGCCATCCAAAAAAAAAGTGGACTTTTAGGTTGCAATGATCGGCTATATCTAAAGCCCATGTGTAAATCATACGTGAGTGGGGCTGGTCACGCCCCTTGGCGCCCACCCCCCACTACACAGGGGCGTGAGGGGCAAGGCGTAAAAGAGGTCACGGCGTGAAAAGGAAGAAGAAAGGAAAAAAATGGAGGGAGGGTGATGACATGAAGTGATAACAGGGTTATGATAACACATGTGGTGATGATGTAGAGTGATGAGGGGATGATGATATTAGTTGTTTACATGACGCCTACATAGAGTGATGGGGTAGTGACCACTACACATGGTCTAATTATCTATTTATAATTTGTTTTAAACATAAATTTGTCAAAATGAACGGGAACAAAAACCAATCATTGCTCAAAAAAATAAAACAAGTCATATCGGGGCGTTGTATGTACACAGGTTGATCACATTTCCATTGAATGTGAAGTCATATCAATTTATTAAGCATACATAACCAATGGCAGCACACAAGCATGTAAATTTTGCATGAAACTTGTCAATTTGAAATTATATGTTGGTAAAGAAAAGGTCACGACACGAGAAAACAAAGCACTTGCTTCTGGAGACACCTGTTAACAAATAAATATAAATAAATATAAGATCAAATGAAAACGTATGAGATAGAAGATCCGGGCCATTGGCATTTATAAGCGAAAGAACAAGCTGGTTTATTTGAGATAATAAAATATCTAATCACATTTTACTATACAAAATTTGAATGGATAAAAAATGTGTGTTTTTGACATGCAAAATACATCCATGACTCATAAGTTGTTTCCACGTGTCACCCATTTTACCACACACTAGGCCGCTTTCTAAAGCTTTATATTGATGATGGTAAACATGTAATTTTAGCTTCAAGCTTGCAAAAAATAAGAAAAACCTTGTGCATTAGGCCAGAACTTGCAAAGAGAAGATTTTTGCAATTATCATAAGCCAGATGGAGTAAGTAAAAAGGCAAATAGATTTGTTAACAAGCCAAGCCCCAACTTGCATATTTTGGGCTCGACTCGTATAACTTTAGAGAGTTATAGTTTGCTCAGATCATTTAGATATCTAATTCTAACGCTCAAGCTCGTTTAACTTGAGGATACTAGATACATAGGACAAGTAGCACAATGTTCTATGAAACACATTAATGTTTCGCTTTTGGAGTTTAAGTTTATCATATGAAGAGGATGATTATTGTACAACATAATCAATTTGGTTCTGACCTTGATTATTTGTCATGAATCCCACATTATTTTTAACCAATGATCCTCTCGACCATAATCATAAACGATCTCAATCTGCAGCAATCAAAAATATAACAGCTTAGAACAAAAGCACGTTAATGTTGATTATAGGGCCTGTTAAATCTTAAACAGTAGTATGCCAATTTTCCAATTGTATCCATTTACTGTTAAATACTTTTCTTATCAATATTGCGGAAAAATAAAGGGATACATGATAACTGCCTAGCAACAACTGTAGACGTATGATGATAATCCCTCTATTTACAAAAAAAATAGCTTTTTTCCCTACCTTTTGATTAGAATAAAGAAATATCAATGGAATTTATAACCTGCTTAAAGTATGTGTACTAATGAGATGAAAAGAAGATTACCCCAGAAGGTGGTGTAGGATTGCGAGTAAACTTGCTGCCTCCAGGAGCCCATGGAACTGTCGGTTCCCAACACAAAAAAAAAAATAATAATAATTTATTTAAGATTTGATTTATTGATAAGTTTGATATAATTGAAGACTAAAGCAAATAAAATGAGTAATAGTGCTAATTTCATTCCTTATAGAAAGTTACTTTAATTCTGCTAGGCTGCTAGCACTTACCAATGTAAGGATCAGGGTGGCGCCACTTATTGTACTGTGCCTCACCATCAGTAATCATTCTATCAATAGTCTCTATATCTTCCTGAACACCCAACAACAGACAACAATGCAAATTAGATGCTAAACAAAGACAGGAACCACAATGCAAAAGGTGCATAACTGTTCAATCAGTCATCTCAACATAAATGCTCCCTAATGTTGGCATTGCGACTCGTTACAAGTTAAAGTTCAATCATAGTTGCTAAATGCAAAGAAAGATATCATATTATCTTTTTAATAATTACAATGTTATACATTAACATAAGATCTATCAATTAGCTTCTTGGCTATTCAGCTCTGATGGATTTTTGGCTATCACAGTAAAGGTCAACGCATAAGATTGCAAAAAGATAGGCACAAAACATCATCTACCTAGATGGCTAGATGACACCAATAACCAAATCGTAGTACTTTTGAACTGGATTGCTTTTAAAAGAAAGTTTTTTTGAAGCAGGGAATTAACAATTGTTTCACTATAGAACTAGAAATAACATATATAAATCATGTTCTTGATATCCACCATTACAGCCCCGAATGGTGGATTATAGGAACATAAACAATACATATACAGGTATAACCCTAATAATTTACACTTTAAATGGACAATTAACACAAATTCAGATGGTAAACAAAGAGCAAACGTCAAATTATAATCCTTTGATGATAACACACTTAATTAGCAGCAATGATTTTTAAAAGGAAAAAAAAAACGTAAGTTCTTACAAACATCGTTAGAAACATTGATTATCTTATAATGTACAACAAAGGGCAAGAGAAACGAACCACATTCTTGTTGGCGTCGAATCTCTCGCGAAGTGCATCGGCCTGAAAATTTTACAATTTAACAGTTAAAACAAAATCGAAGAGCTAGATGATAAGAAAACCCTAATTGAGAGTTGTAGGAAATACATCGGGGTAGAAGAGATGGCGGTGGACGGCCCAATTGAGAGCGTCTTTAAGAGCACGTCGATACAGGATTCTCACTCTCTCCTTCTGTGCTGCCCTCCGAGCCAGATACGATGCTGCTCCGCTCATCACTGATTCGATTCTCTCTCAGACACGCATACGATTGTGTTTCATATTCTGCTCACGTGGTTACCCCTTCCACTTCAAAAATAAATGCTTTACATTTGCGTTTTCTAATGATTTTAGCTAAACCATCAATTCTCTTTTAATTAATTAAAAGGATCTGAACCAGTAAGTGTTTAACCAGTTAATTCTAAATAGTTCAACATTTGAATAAAAATACAAAATACCTATCATTTTTTACAAAACCCTTAAAATGGTAGCCACCCCTTCTTGTTGTCTTCGCAGCTCCCCCCCCCCTATCGATCCGAATCGCCCTCGTCTTCGGTCTTCGCGTCGTGGATCTGACTCGCCTTCGGTCGTGGAGTGTGAGGCAACGTATGTGAAGGAGCGGAGTGTGTGGCAGCGGTGTGGCGAAGGGACAACGGCACTGTGTGCTTCGATCAGTCGGAGGTGAGTCATGCCCCATTTTCTTAACATTCAGACTTACTCTCATGTCTGAATCATTCAGATCTTCATTTAGAAATTTTCATTCCATTCAGATTAGTTTTTTGTTGAAACAAATTGTTTGAGTCTGAACCATTTATATTCATTATCCAAAAAATCTTAGAAGAAACATGAACCATTAAATTATTAATCAACGACTATGCTAAAATCAAGTTGTTGTATAATATTTTAGTAATGAACATTTTTGTTGATTTTCTATTAAGTTCATCGACATTTTTTAAACGTTTATAACTTTTACATAAGACATTTTTACCCGTAATAAAACAAAAAGATATTTTATACAAAAATGTAATATCCAGGATTTTCCGATCAGTTTTACGGTGATTTTACCACACTTGTAATTCCGACAACTTTAATAAAATGATTACGTAGGAATTTTGTCTCATTTAACATTGTTGTTATATGTATATTCATAAATATATAAAATTATAAACATTTATCTATTTATAATATATACAAATTATTTTATAAGATTATCAATAAAATAAACTCAAAGCATTTATAAATATATAGTTTTATAAAAGTAAGTTTATAAATTTTAAAGGTTTTGTAAAAATAAAATGTCAAATAAAGCTATATGGATGAAAAGTGGAATTTTAAAACTTTAATTTTGAAGTTTAAGCTTGAAATGATCAAAGTTCAAACCACAAGGTCTTAAGTGTAAAATGTAATTAACCAGCCCCCTTCCCTTTTGTCCCCCGTTTTTCCGGCACAACACCGGCCAAGTGACCGGAATCCGGCCATGGTCCGGCCAACACCCCAAAACCCATTTTTTTTGCACCATTTGATCGGGTTTCGACACCCCCATGACCCAAATCTAATTTCTAACGTTCCATAATAATTAAAACGAGTTATTACGAGCCTTTAATCCAACTTTAATGATCACTTAACCGCAACATTAACCCAAGAATTAAACTCGACCGTTCGGCTTGAATTAACGCGCTCCACATATGTATATCCTTTATTTCGATCATACAAACTGAACCATACTATCAAATCGCTCTCAAATCTTCTCTGGAATCACGAACAAGACGAAGAACGGCCGACGTTTTCCTTGAGCTCGAACTCGATCAAAATTCAACCAAACCAAGTAAGTAAATACACCCTCGGATTCGGTTTTTATCCTAGAACAATAACCCTCTATCAATTTTAGTTAAAGATCATTCCTTTGATCGATTTGAGAATTAGGGTTCATAGGTAATTAGGGAAAGTCTAAGTTAAATATAAATGTATTTTAATCTGGAAACCATTAACAAATGTGTGTTTGGTCTGGTGGTTTGAACTTGGGCAAGATGGATATAAGGTCACGGGTATGAATCCTACCCGCACCATTTTTCTTATTTTGTTATTTTCTTCTTTTAATCTATTTCAACTATCTTAATAAATATGAAAAATTTTATAAAAATATTTATAAAATGCCTGGAAATATTTTACAAACTCAGAAAAAATTAAATAAATAAATTCATTTTATTTAATTATAAAACTAATAGTTTGTGGTTTATAAACAACTATTTAAATCAATTATCCAACATTTCTGGAACATAGATAAACCTGCTCAAATTTTTATAACTATTTTTATGCAGGAAAACTATTTAAATCAAATTAAAGGTGTTACTAATCTGATATAAATAATTCCTTAAAAATACTTAATCTATTATAAAAATTCTGGAAAAATTATATAATCTTTCTGGAACTTGTATAAATCTGTGAAAATTTTTATTTTAATTTTTATAGTAGAAAAATATTTATTTTGATTTAAATGCTTTATAAAACTGAATAAATAATTTATTAAAAATACTAAAATAAATTTAAAAATTCTGAAAATTTTTACATATGTTATACTCTGAAATATTTTTGTTTGAATAAATATAATTTATTTAAATAAAAATGCTATTTAACTTGAATTATAAATACTATAAATAGATATTTTTAGTTATATAAAATTTCAGAAAAATACATTTATTTTCTGAAATAATTATTTTTAACAGAAAATATCTCTATTTCTATAAATTTACTTTATTTAAATAAAATAACAAATAACTTTGTTTAATAACTTTATATTAAAACATAAACATAAGATTTTGTATTTAGTAATCATCTAACTTAGTTTTGATCTTCCCAAATTCATTTAGAACCTAAGTGTAGAACCTATAATACCTTAGAACTTTACTTATAACTTGTTGAACTTAGAACGTTTTGAACTTATAACTATAGGTTTGTTGTTAGGATTCATTTCTCGCAAAGTTGGATTATCAACTACTTGAACTCTCAATCTAGTTATCCTATCCAGGTGAGTTTCATATTCCCCTTTTCTTGATTTGATTTTGTTTTCAAAATATCGGGGATGAAACATGAACTACAACTATTTGAACAATCTGTATCTATGAACTTTATCTTGTGATTTGAGCTTATGTCCCAAACTACATGTAACCTATCCTCGAAACTTGCATTGATCATTAACTATATTAGCCTGACTGTTGTGATGATAGCTATTGAACTGACCATTCCACCCAACCGGTGATCACTCAGTTACCAACTATTGAACTATTGAACTTTGGTATGTTTGAACTATTGTGCACAATTTGAACTATTGGAACTATAAGGATAGTATGTGTTACTATGCCTAATTTGGTTAACTAAGGTTTGATCTGCAATAGTTTAATGTATGTTTCCACATTAAGCCTTATCTATTGATATGTTTATGATACATGATTTAAACTTTGAACTATTAAATTATTTATCAAGTCAACTTTATGATTCTCACCAACTACTTTTGTAGTTGACCTTTCAAACTTATTCATGTTTCAGGTGCAACTTAGTGAGCTTTGGGATGAACACATAAGATGCTTGGACTTTAGAAGCTTTAAGAATAAATTGAACTCTAGTTTTTGGTTTATTGAACTTTGGTTGTTTGAACTTATTTACTTTGGTTGTTAAGACAATGTAATTTTGTTGCATTAATTATGAAACGTTTTAGTTTGATCATGAGCTATTGAACAGTCACGTTCGCGCCCCGACGTATTCCGTCGTCGGTTGGGGTGTGACAGATTGGTATCAGAGCCATGGTTATAGGGAATTAGGTTATTAGACATGACCTAGACTATAACCTAAGTTAGCCAGGATCTTATATGTTCATCATCCCTATTTCTATCTTTAACCTTATTCTCGGTCTATTATTAGGAAACTTTCAACTATCAAAACTTCATGATATTCTTAGACTTATAGTCTAATCAAAAAAGAAAATCTCGTCAAAGTCTTTGAGTTTTAAATGACAATTGTAGACACGTGCAATCTGGAAGGGTAATTACCTGTAACTTGGGGTGTTCTGTCTAGGAAAGTGTTACGTATAAATCCAAACCAACCGTTGGACCAGTTACGCTTTCCTGGGAACCCTCGAGGTGAGTAGTTACTTATAGGCTAAAGCATGTCCCACGCAATTGTTAAATAAAACTTATATTACTTTGATTAGTCAACGTAACCGTACACTGGTTACAATCCCTATGGCCTACCTAAACTATCTAGTGATTCATATGAATTATCCCATTGAAAACTAAACATCTACCATATTCTATGTTTTATTTCCATAGAATGGCTTCTCGTCGTGAAATTCGTCGTCGTGAAAGGAACGAAGAGCTTGCGCAACTTGTAACTCAACAAATGGCCATTGTTTTACCAAACCTTGTAACTCAACTCAATGCAGCGAACAAAAATGAGAATGGTGAAAATGGTGGTAACCATAATTGTAGCTTCAAACACTTCAATTCATGCAAACCTGTCACTTTCAATGGAACTGAGGGAGCCACTGGTTTATTACAGTGGTTTGAAAGTATCGAGAATACTTTTCGTAACAGTGGTTGTCCTGATGATCTTTGTGTGCAATATGGGACAAGTGTCTTCCAAAAGAGGGCATTGACTTGGTGGAACGGAGAAAAACGCAATCGTGGAGCTGAGGTTGCTTTGGCATTGACTTGGGATGAAGTCAAGACTCTTATGACAGAGGAGTTTTGCCCAAGGAATGAAATGAAGAAGTTAGAGGAGGAATTTTGGAATCTTGCCCAAGATAGTGGTGAAAATCTTGCTTACACCACTCGTTTCCATGAACTTAGCCTGTTAGTACCTCATATGGTCACTCCTTTATCTAGGGCTATTGAGAAATACATTGGTGGGTTACCCATGTAGATCCAAGACACTGTATGGGGTAGGAATCCAAAAACCCTTGAGGATGCGATCCGACTAGCTGCAACCTTGACTGATAATCATGTCAAGGTGGGTACTTTAACAAGGAAGGGTGCTAAGAAGACTATCACTGAAACCACTGCTACTGATTCTTCCAAAACCACCTCCACTGAACAAACCAAAACCACCCCTGCTGAACCTTCAAACAGGAACAAGAAACGAAAGGGTAGAAACTTTGCTGTAACTACAGCTGCTCCTTTGAACCAAGTCCCAAGGCAAGGGTTAAACACTGCAAAGAAACCTTATGTGGGAAACCAACCTTTGTGCAACACATGTCGTTTACATCACCCACCCAATGTACCATGTCGCCTATGCACTAATTGTGGGCGTTATGGACATTTGCATACCACCTGCCGAACCACTCGACCACAAAATAACCAAGCTTTTCCTGCCATACAACAAAACCAAAATCACCAGAACAATCGAGCCATGGTTCAAAATCCTCCATTTGTTATCCAAGGAAGAGCTTGTTACAATTGTGGTGATCCAAACCATATTCGCAATACTTGTCCAAGACTCGCAGCTCAACAAGCGGGAGTGCCAGCAGCTCGTGGGCGTGCTTTCAACATCAATGCTAAAGAAGCTCAAAATAACAACAACGTGGTGAATGGTACGTTCTTAGTTGATAATCAATATGCTTCTGTTCTTTTTGATACGGGTGCTGATAAAAGCTTTATATCCCTTGAGTTTGAACCTTTGCTTGCTAAGAATCGTACTAGACTAGAAAACACCTACACTGTAGAAGTAGCGGATGGAAGTCCAATTAAGATTGATTCAGTTATTCGTGAGGTTCAGTTAAACTTAAATGAGCATACCTTCTTGATTGACCTTATACCTATGCAACTTGGAAGCTTTGACATCATAGTAGGCATGGATTGGTTAACTCAAAATCGTGCTAAAATTGTGTGTGCTGAAAAATATATACGTATTCCTCTCCCGTCTGGCGATACTCTACACGTTTATGGCGAGAAACCAACTCGAGGGCTCAAGCTTATGTCCTGTACAACCGCGCAAAAGTACCTGCGTAAGAACTATGTGGCATTCCTAGCTCACATTGTGAACAAGAAGGACAAGGAAAAGAAGATTGAAGATATTCCTATTATTAGGGATTTTCCTGAAG
The DNA here is from genome assembly GCA_009363875.1 of Mikania micrantha. Lineage (NCBI taxonomy): Eukaryota > Viridiplantae > Streptophyta > Magnoliopsida > Asterales > Asteraceae > Mikania > Mikania micrantha. The sequence goes on from CM018694.1 coordinate 90,418,039, forward strand.
TGTTTCCTGAAGATTTACCTGGTCTTCCTCCTACTCGACAAGTTGAATTTAGAGTTGATCTAGTACCTGGTGCAAACCCTGTAGCCAAATCACCTTATCGTCTTGCACCTTCAGAATTGCAAGAACTCGCGAGCCAACTTCAAGAGTTAGCTGATAAGGGATTCATTCGCCCAAGTGTTTCACCTTGGGGAGCATCTGTATTGTTTGTCAAAAAGAAAGATGGCTCATTCCGAATGTGCAGCGATTATCGGGAGCTTAACAAACTCACCGTCAAGAACCGTTATCCGTTGCCAAGGATTGATGACTTATTTGACCAACTACAAGGAGCAACTTATTTCTCAAAGATTGATCTCAGATCGGGATATCATCAGCTTTGAGTCAATGACGAAGATATTCCAAAAACTGCGTTTCGAACAAGATATGGTCATTACGAATTTATGGTTATGCCTTTTGGCTTGACTAATGCACCTGCCGTGTTCATGGATCTAATGAACCGAGTGTGCAAACCATACTTGGATAAATTCGTTATCGTTTTTATCGATGACATTCTGATCTATTCCAAAACGAAAGCTGAACATGAGGTGCACTTACGTTTGGTTATGGAACTCTTAAAGAAAGAACAACTATACGCTAAATTCTCTAAATGTGAATTTTGGCTGAAAGAAGTTCAATTTTTAGGGCACATAGTAAACAAAAAGGGCATTCATGTTGATCCTGCAAAGATTGAGGCTGTGAAAAATTGGAATGCACCTAAAACTCCTACTGAAGTTCGTTCATTTCTTGGCTTAGCTGGCTATTATCGTCGTTTCATAGCCAATTTTTCTAAGATTGTTGTACCTCTCACCAGTTTAACACAAAAAGACAAACCTTATGTTTGGGGTTCACAACAAGAAGAAGCATTTCAAACTCTTAAACATAAGTTGTGCAACGCTCCTATCTTAACTCTACCTGATGGAAACGATGATTTCGTGGTCTATTGTGACGCTTCTAATCAAGGTCTTGGTTGTGTGCTTATGAAACGAGGCAAGGTTATAGCTTACGCGTCACGACAACTCAAAATCCATGAAAAGAATTACACAACACACGATCTTGAACTGGGTGCTGTTGTGTTTGCCTTGAAAATTTGGAGGCACTACCTTTACGGTACTAAGTGTGTGGTGTTCACCGACCACAAAAGTCTCCAACACATTTTCAATCAAAAAGAACTTAATATGAGACAACGACGATGGGTTGAGTTACTTAACGACTATGATTGCGAGATTCGCTACCATCCTGGAAAAGCGAATGTTGTAGCTGACGCTTTAAGTCGTAAAGAACCTGTTAAAATCCATAGTATCAAAATTCGAAGTGACATTCAAACTCGAATATTGGAAGCCCAACATGCCTCGATTACTGAGGGTCATATGTCTGAGGAAATGGCATGTGGTGCCGAGCATCAACTTGAAACTAAACCCAATGGATTACTTTACTATCTTGATCGTATTTGGGTTCCTCAACGAGACAATCTTCGCACTCTTCTTTTGAACGAGGCTCACAAGACTCGTTATTCTGTTCATCCAGGAGCAGATAAAATGTACAAAGATATCCGAAACCAGTATTGGTGGCCTGGTATGAAAAAGGATATTGCTCTTTATGTCTCAAAATATCTTACTTGCTTGAAAGTTAAAGTTGAACATCAACGTCCTTTTGGATTACTAGAACAACCAGAAATTCCCGTGTGGAAATGGGAAGGTATATCCATGGACTTTATAACTAAACTTCCTCGAACATCTAGTGGGCATGACAGTATTTGGGTAATTGTTGATCGTTTAACTAAGTCAGCTCATTTTATTCCAATTCGTGAGGATTATCGAACCGACAAGTTAGCTCGAATCTACATCGATATTGTGGTTAGTCGTCATGGAGTTCCTTTAAACATAATCTCTGATCGTGATAGCCGTTTTACCTCTCGTTTCTGGCAATCTTTACAATCGGCATTGGGCACTAAATTAAATCTCAGTACTGCTTATCATCCTCAAACGGACGGTCAAACTGAACGGACCATCCAAACTTTGGAGGATATGCTTAGTGTCACACCCCGAGCCGTCGGGATAGGATCGGTTGTCCCGTCGGGCGGAAGGTTCCCGAGGTGCGATATCGTGAGTGATAATCGGATTGATCAGATTGTTATATTGCACATGATACATAAATGAGAAATGCTAAATATGATAGAATTACAAAGTTAAATTACATCAGTAAGTTTATAATTTAACAATGTAAATCTACTATTAACATCATAAGTTTCTATCTTGTATTTACACAAGATATACAAAATGGTATGTGTAATGATGTCTTCAAAAATATGCAGGTCCAAAATACTAAGTCTTTTATTTGAAGTCCTAGTCCAGAAGTAATGACTTCCTAATTGACCTGTTCGTCACCTGAGAAGTCATGCAAAAGATCAAGTCAACACATGGTTGGTGAGTTCATAAAGTTTTGTAAATTTGAAAATGTTTTGAACCCTTCTTTCGGTAAAGACTCTAACCTCATTAACACCACATGTATCATCCAGATCGGTATGCTTATATATAGGGCATACCCTTGGGTCAGGGCTACAACCCCGCCCAGACGCCATCCCACCACATACTAATCCGCATAGGACATTGTTGTTAATGATAATTAAGCGTTTTTACCTACCATACACTTTTAAACACCCATGATTCCTTTGTTCTCTGTTCCTGTAATTGCAATCGTTTGAAATCTCTCTTGATTTCATATGTTCATCATACAAATATGATTAAGACAGCAATTGTAGAATTTGTTATAAATGCTTAATTAAATCAATAAATAAACATTCAATAAAATCTAAGTCCTAACGATTGGGGCCTTTGGTCAACTCGAGTAGACTAGTCTGTCAATCAAGGTACTTAGTAGTAAAGGAGATCTGTAAACCTCATCAAACATATGACCTATAATCAATCAGTCTAGCTAGGACATCTTTTGATATATAGGCTTTCATAGTTCTTTAGACCGTCCATAGTTCTTTAGTTCTTTGGCACATTTTATCTTTGAGCATTTCCCAGATGTTCCTCAAAATAGTTCTTTGTACTTAGTTCTATGAAATAGATCGTTAGTTCTTTGACAACACCTTCTTGAAATAGTTCTTTGAAAATAGATCGTTAGTTCTTTGACAACACCTTCTTGAAATAGTTCTTTGAAAATAGATCGTTAGTTCTTTGAAAATAGATCTCTGAAAATAGTTCTTTGTTTAAGGTCTTTAGTTCTTTGAAAGTAGTTCTTTGAAATAGTTCTTTGATACATAACAGTTACCTAAACGGGAGTCTAAGATAACAGTTATACATATTGTCACACCCCGAGCCGGCGGGGTTGGATCGGAGTCCCCGTCGGGCGGAAGGTTCCCGGGGCGTGATATCGTGGGTGATAATCATGATGATCAGATTGTTTACATAGCATCAACGTTTAAGAATATCTAAAGCACAATCAAATGATATATAGGATTACAAAGTTAAATTACAATAGCAATGTTCTGCAATTTAACTAAGTAAACCTAACCAATAGAATAAGTTTTATATCTTGTATAGGTACACGATATCAAAAATAATACGTATCATCAACAAAAGATGTGCTTTTCCAAAAGTCTACTAGGTCCTCTATCTAGGCAGCCTAGTATGCATATCCAAAAGCTTAAGTTTAAACCTGTTCTTCACCTGAGAAAGCATGTAAAAAGATCAAGTCAACACAACGGTTGGTGAGTTCATAGAGTTTATAAGTTTAAAATAGCTTTAGCAAACCTCTTTCGGTAAAACCTTAATCTCATTAACAACACCTGTATCATCCAACTCGGTATGCTTATATATAGGGCATATGTAAGGGACAAGCCCTAGCCAACATCCCACCACATACTAAGTCACATAGGACATTGCTATTAATGATAATTAAGCATTTTACCTACCATTCGATTCATTCTTCATCATAGCTTGAGTTTATTGTTTTTAAAGTTTACAAGTCTATAGCATTCGTATGTACTAGCCTCCATAAGTTTAACAAGCATCGTGTTTATAAGTTTTGATGTTGACCCAAAAGCATTTATGCATCCCCTAGGTAACAACCTTAATCTCATTAACACCACCTGTATCATCCAACTCGGTATGCTTATATATAGGGCATATGTAAGGGACAAGCCCTAGCCACATCCCACCACATACTAAGTCGCATAGGACATTGTTGTTAATGATAATTAAGCGTCTTACCTATCCTCCATATCGTTTATAGCTTTAGCATTATGTTTAAGTTTATAGCATGAGTGAACATTGAGGAATCACTGTATGGCAAGCACTGAGAGGCCATAAGTCTACCCCTCAATTCCCGACTATAAAGGTCACCCTATGGCAAGCACTGAGAGACCATAATAGGTGCCTCCTAGTCCTGACTGTGAAGAACACATGAAGGCAAGCACTGAGAGACCAACTATTGTTCTTCAAGTCCCGACTAGGAAGAACACATGAAGGCAAGCACTGAGAGACCAACTATTGTTCTTCCATAGCCAATAGTTTTAGCATCCAAATAGTTTCACAACCGGTAAGGCAAGCACTGAGAGGCCAAACCGTTGTTTAGTATAATAAGTTTAACAACCGGTGAGGCAAGCACTGAGAGGCCAAACCGTTGCTTTTGCATAACAAGTTTATAGCATTCAAAGTTTATAGCATTATGAGCACTTCAAGCATTTCGAGCATTTAAGCATGATAAGCATATGGTATTTGCATTATAGCATTAGCACTTGGCATTAGTATATAGCATTAAGCATCTAGTTTATGAATATAGTTTATCATAAGCATCACGAGTATAGTTAAGAACATAGTTTATAGCATGAGCATCATAGTTTAAGAATATAGTTTATAGCATAAGCCTCGAGTGTATAGTTTAAGGATATAGCTTAGAACATAAGTATAAAGAGTATAGCTTAAGAATTTAGTTTATAGCATAAGCATCGAGTGTATAGTTTAAGGATATAGTTTATAACATAAGCTTTAAGCACTTAGTTTAAGCATCAAGTGTATAATTTAAGCTTCTAGTTTGCAACAAAGACATCAATCACCCAGTTTAAGCATGTTGTAGCATAAGCATCAAGTCTTCTAAGCATCCAACATATGTTTTCAAGCCTCAAGTTTAAAGTATAAGTTTCAAGTCTATTGTTTTTCAACGTATTCTAAGTCTCAAGTATAAGTTGCAACATAAATATCATGTTTATGTTTAAAGCATTAAATAACGTTTCAAGAGTTTATGAAAATATTTAACATGCTTCTCAGTCCCGAAGTAAAACAAATAAGTTTGAAAAGGGACAAATGAACTCACCTTGTAGTAGTAGGGTTGACTTAGCTTAAAAGAAATTGCACGCGCTCTTTGATTGCTCTTGATTTAATGTTCACGCTCCTGTATTGATTTCATAATGTTTGTAACTTATAAGTACCAGTTTATAAGGATTTGTTGTGCGTGTAAGTGTTAGTGTTAGCCCTAAAGTGGCTAATACTTATGATTCTTGTTCGTTATCCGGCCCTAATTCTTTATTGTACAAGATCTCATTGTTGTTCATTAGTTACAAGTTATCAATTGTATAATGAGCTTTCAACCCTTCATGTAACTTGTTTAAAATTGGTTATCGCTTCTTACAAACCACGTATTTATTTCATCAACATGTTTGATCATTGCTTTCATCGTTTGATTTGCTTATTCAAAAGTTTTCCATGGATTTATAGTTAATTGGACCGGATAACCAATGGAACTATTTATATTATTGGGCCTAATTAGTGGACCTTAGGCCCAATTGATTCTATAATGAACGATGAGGGCTTTGGGCCGGTTTCATGTGGGCCGAATAGGATAAATTAGGTTGATCACTTAGGTTGAACCGGTTATGAACTTTGGGCCGAAATAACTAGGATGTTGGGCCTAGAAAACTGTTATTGGGCTTGTGACAGAATAAACAAAATGCGTTGGGTTTGGGCTAGACAAGATCACTTGTGGGCCTAGCATTGACTGAAGTGGGCCGATAGGTACAAGGATTGGGCCTTGATCTATTATTAAACAGAAAATCAGTGTGTGCCAAGTCAATGAGTTCGGTCAAGGGTATGAACAATCCAACTAAACAGAAGTTTCCTCCAAGTGTTGTTTGGGCAGCGAACCCTCATCTGGATCCATAGCTAGGCTCGTGAGCTTTAAGGGCAACATGGTTCGGCTGTTGTTAACATACTGCAGATTCGTGAAACAATTGGGGTTGAGCAGCGTATAAGGGTTCGCCCTAGGGTATGCGCAGAAGACTCGCCGGAGTGCAAGGTTCGCCGGAGATGCATGTTTCGGCTGGGTTCGTGCAGAAAGTTCGCAGCAGTGGCTAGGGTTCGGGGTTAGGGTTCGTGAGTCATGGCAGCAGCAGGTTCGTTGCTTAGTGGACAGAGTTCGGGAACTGAACTAGGGTTCGGCCAACAAATGACTAACAGGTCGTCTCCTTAGTGGCTGCAGGGTTCGGTCAGATGTATGGTCCCGAACATGTTCATCCTCCTTCAACCTCGACCTGCAACCATGAAATCTCTACGTAGTATTCTGTCCAGACTAGTTTTCGAGGGTGTGTGATGAAAATATAAAGATGGTTAGCCGGTTGGGTGCATGATAAACAATAAGGTCACGAAACCCATTTTTCAGCCACTTCGTGGCTTGTACCTCTAGATTTCGTGGCTGGATCTTCAGATGTGTTGTACTTTCGTGTAAAGCTCATCAATGGCTTCGTGTGGGTTCAAGAATCACGCAAATTGGTGGAGAAATGAGCTAGTTATGGAGCTCCAAAGCTTGTAAATGGTGGGTTTTGTTCTTGTAGAGAGAGGTGGACCGAAGGGGTTAGGAGAGAGAAAGTTTTGTGTAAAAATGAAAGATTTGCTCTTGTTCAAAGCTTTATACACCGGGGTGGTCCGGGTTCGTTTCGGTTGCTCGTTCATAATCTCGTCGCGTATCCGGCACATTACGCGTATTTTTCGTAACTTAATAAAAATAGTTTATTTTAACAAGTTAAATGTTTATTTTTGATAAAAAAATTATTTCATTTATCGTTGTAATAATTATTTGTCGAATTTAATTATTTTACGCGCTTCACTTGTTTTAGCGTTTCATAAATTTTCTTTGCGATTTGTAAAATTAATTAAGTTTAAATTATTTTATGATGAGTTTCAAAATTGTAAAATAAGAAATATTATATTTCTTTAAATTTATGATCGTTCGAATCGTTATTCGTTTCGTCAGATCGCGTCGCCATCGCGCGTATTCGTTCGAATCGTCACTCGAACGAACACGTCGATGGTTTGGCTTTCTGATTCTTGTTTTCTACTGTTAAGTCATTATTTCAGAATGTTAAACTTTCATATCATTCGCACAGATCGTCACCTATACGAATAATTAGTCGGTTTAGCATTCCGGAACAATAAGTTTCAAGTCTATTGTTTTTCAACGTATTCTAAGTCTCAAGTATAAGTTGCAACATAAATATCATGTTTATGTTTAAAGCATTAAATAACGTTTCAAGAGGTTTATAAAAATATTTAACATGCTTCTCAGTCCCGAAGTAAAACCAATAAGTTTGAAAAGGGACAAATGAACTCACCTTGTAGTAGTAGGGTTGACTTAGCTTAAAAGAAATTGCCCGCGCTCTTTGATTGCTCTTGATTTAATGTTCACGCTCCTGTATTGATTTCATAATGTTTGTAACTTAAAGTACCAGTTTATAAGGATTGTTGTGCGTGTAAAGTGTTAGTGTTAGCCTAAAGTGGCTAATACTTATGATTCTTGTTCGTTATCCGGCCCTAATTCTTTATTGTACAAGATCTCATTGTTTTCATTAGTTACACGTTATCAATTGTATAATGAGCTTTCAACCCTTCATGTAACTTGTTTAAAATTGGTTATCGCTTCTTACAAACCACGTATTTATTTCATCAACATGTTTGATCATTGCTTTCAATCATTCTCGTTCATGATGATTTGCTTATTCAAAAGTTTTCCATGGATTTATAGTTAATTGACCGGATAACCAATGGAACTATTTATAATATTATTGGGCCTAATTAGTGGACCTTAGGCCCAATTGATTCTATAATGAACGATGAGGGCTTTGGGCCGGTTTCATGTGGGCCGAATAGGATAAATTAGGTTGATCACTTAGGTTGAAAACCGTTTATGAACTTTGGGCCGAAATAACTAGGATGTTGGGCCTAGAAAACTGTTATTGGGCTTGTGACAGAATAAACAAAATGCGTTGGGTTTGGGCTAGACAAGATCACTTGTGGGCCTAGCATTGACTGAAGTGGGCCGATAGGTACAAGGATTGGGCCTTGATCTATTATTAACAGAAAATCAGTGTGTGCCAAGTCAATGAGTTCGGTCAAGGGTATGAACAATCCAACTAAACAGAAGTTTCCTCCAAGTGTTGTTTGGGCAGCGAACCCTCATCTGGATCCATAGCTAGGCTCGTGAGCTTTAAGGGCAACATGGTTCGGCTGTTGTTAAACATACTGCAGATTCGTGAAACAATTGGGGTTGAGCAGCGTATAAGGGTTCGCCCTAGGGTATGCGCAGAAGACTCGCCGGAGTGCAAGGTTCGCCGGAGATGCATGTTTCGGCTGGGTTCGTGCAGAAAGTTCGCAGCAGTGGCTAGGGTTCGGGGTTAGGGTTCGTGAGTCATGGCAGCAGCAGGGTTCGTTGCTTAGTGGACAAGAGTTCGGGAACTGAACTAGGGTTCGGCCAACAAATGACTAACAGGTTCGTCTCCTTAGTGGCTGCAGGGTTCGGTCAGATGGTATGGTCCCGAACATGTTCATCCTCCTTCAACCTCGACCTGCAACCATGAAATCTCTACGTAGTATTCTGTCCAGACTAGTTTTCGAGGGTGTGTGATGAAAATATAAAGATGGTTAGCCGGTTGGGTGCATGATAAACAATAAGGTCACGAAAACCCTATTTTTCAGCCACTTCGTGGCTTGTTACCTCTAGATTTCGTGGCTGGATCTTCAGATGTGTTGTACTTTCGTGTAAAGCTCATCAATGGCTTCGTGTGGGTTCAAGAATCACGCAAATTGGTGGAGAAATGAGCTAGTTATGGAGCTCCAAAGCTTGTAAATGGTGGGTTTTTGGTTTGTAGAGAGAGGTGGACCGGAAGGGGGTTAGGAGAGAGAAAGTTTTGTGTAAAAATGAAAGATTTGCTCTTGTTCAAAGTTTTATACACCGGGGTGGTCCGGGTTCGTTTCGGTTGCTCGGTTCATAATCTCGTCGCGTATCCGGGCACATTACGCGTATTTTTCGTAACTTAATAAAAAAGTTTATTTTAACAAGTTAAATTTTATTTATTTCTAAAAAAATTATTTCATTTATCGTTGTAATAATTTATTTGTCGAATTTAATTATTTTTACGCGCTTCACTTGTTTTAGCGTTTCATAAATTTTCTTTGCGATTTGTAAAATTAATTAAGTTTAAATTATTTTATGATGAGTTTCAAAATTGTAAATAAGAAATATTATATTTCTTTAAATTTATGATCGTTCGAATCGTTATTCGTTTCGTCAGATCGCGTCGCCATCGCGCGTATTCGTTCGAATCGTCACTCGAACGAACACGTCGATGGTTTGGCTTTCTGATTCTTGTTTTCTACTGTTAAGTCATTATTTCAGAATGTTAAACTTTCATAATCATTCGCACAGATCGTCACCTATACGAATAATTAGTCGGTTTAGCATTCCGGAACAATAACTGTTAAGGTTTTGTCTTGTTTAACCTCACATACGTTTACACAAAATAATATCACATCAATTATACATATGTTTCAACACTGTGTTGTCTGACATGTTTCTGACTGTTAAACCCTAAGGTTTCAGTCAAATTCAGACAATCGTATAATAGTTTCTTGTTAATCAAATGCATCAATAGTCTAAACATAGTTTCTCGAATTGTGTACCTGAGGTACTGTACAAGTTACTGTACAGTTTACTATTCCGGTAACGATTCCGGCACAGATGTTACAGTCTCCCCTTGTTAAAGAAATTTCGTCCCGAAATTTAAAAGTTATTATCGGATACAACTCTTTCTATAACAATGGGAAAACTTTGGTCAATGTGATATTCTTACGCTCCCAGATTAAACTCTAGGTTGCGTTTGGAATCTCCTACATATAGCCTCAAAGTTTTGCTAGTCCTATTGCTCATAGTTGTCTTATTGTTTTGCTTGCTTAATCCTTTGTGTGACTCTAACACCTCATTGTTCAAACTAACCGATGCTATGAGCATCAGCTGTTACACAATTTTAGTGTTAGCTATGGCTTCCTACGCATGTTATGTGTATTACCAAGGATTCTTTCTTTGCTTCTATTGAGTTAAAAGTATATTCCTAAGTTTCATGGAATACTCATGTGATCAGACTAATAGGAATAAGATAATTTCTTATTCATATTAGTATCAAATAAAATGAATTCTTATGAGTGAGGAGATACTACATACCAGTACCCGTCGCCGGGTCTTGGCGTGCTGCAGCGGCTCCGATCATAAATGCCCTCCCACGAGGTACTTGTGCTCCTGGTTGTACTCTTTTCGGGCAGTCTCTAGAGAAATGACCTAATTCCCCGCAGTTATAGCATCCCCGATTGTTGTTGTTATGATTGCCAGGATTTTGTGGTGGAGGAATTGCTACTGCGGCATTGTTTGTAGCTCGTGTGGCCGGAGCACGGCATTGTTGAGTCCGGTGACCTAGTCGGCCACAGTTGTTGCATTGCCTGCATGGCACCGTAGTAGGATGATGAAATCTGCAGTGTATGCACTGAGGATGCATTCCCACATAGTTTTTGGGTGCAGGGTTGACAGGTGCTGCAGGGGCTTGTCTCAAAGGTGTGGCCATCGCATAGTTCTCAACGACCTTTTGCTTCTTCGTTTGATGATACTCTGGTTTCTTAGTTGTTGCTTCCTTAGATTTTCCCGTTTCCTCTTTCAGAACTCCTGACCTCACCATTACTCCAGTAAGTTTAGCTGAAAGAGCAATGGCTGACTCCAAAGTAGTAGGATTTGCAGCCAGCACAATACTCTGTATGCAGGAGGGTAAACCAGCAACATATCTGTCAATAAGCTTTTCCAAAGTTGGCACCATTTCTGGCACCAAAGCTACCAGTTCATGATAGCGGGTAGTGAAAGTCATATGATCGGCTCCCTTCATCACGTGGTTCGAGAGCTCAATCTCTAGTTGTTGCAGTTCATGTTTCGGACAAAACTCATTCCTTAAAAGAAGCTTAAATTCTGCCCAGGGCATCGCCATTGCTTCATCTCTTCCCTTGGCTCTTATCTGTGCGTTCCACCATGTCAAAGCTCGTTTGCTGAAGGATCCAGCTGCATAGCGCACTTTGTGATGTTCCGGACAACTACTTATGTCCAAAGTGTTCTCCATTTTCTCGAGCCATTGGATCAGTCCGACAGCTCCCTCGACTCCAGTAAAACTAGGTGGTTTGCATCCTACAAAAGACTTGTAAGAACAGTCTGAGGTGTGGCTAGTGTTTCCACTAGCTTCCCCTGTTGTATGTCCCGAGTTGTTGCCATGACCTTGAATCCTATTAATCATCTCGGGGATGACATCCTTCAGTTGACTCGTCAATTGAGTACTCAGCAGTGTCGCCAAAGCGATAGTAGCAGGATCAATTAGCTGAACAGTGCTTGAGCCTGGTTGTGGAGAGTGTGGAGGAGGTGGAGGAGGAGGTGGCGGTGGTGAATCCGCAGGTGAAGGTGTCGAAGAGTGTGGTGCAGAAGTCTGTGTAGTAGGCACCGGAGTCGGTTGTTTTCTAGGCGGCATTCTGATCATAACCAAAAGGATTTGGTTAGTGCAGTGATCGAATGCAGAAAACATAATGCAAACTTAAGTCTTAAGATCTCTACATGTGGGTCCCTAAGTTATAGTCTAGGCCAAACCATTTAAGTAAGTGACCTAATATTCTCTATAACCTTGAGCTCTGATACCAATCTGTCACACCCCGAGCCGGCGGGGTTGGATCGGAGTCCCCGTCGGGCGGAAGGTTCCCGGGGCGTGATATCGTGGGTGATAATCATGATGATCAGATTGTTTACATAGCATCAACGTTTAAGAATATCTAAAGCACAATCAAATGATATATAGGATTACAAAGTTAAATTACAATAGCAATGTTCTGCAATTTAACTAAGTAAACCTAACCAATAGAATAAGTTTTATATCTTGTATAGGTACACGATATCAAAAATAATACGTATCATCAACAAAAGATGTGCTTTTCCAAAAGTCTACTAGGTCCTCTATCTGGGCAGCCTAGTATGCATATCCAAAAGCTTAAGTTTAAACCTGTTCTTCACCTGAGAAAGCATGTAAAAAGATCAAGTCAACACAACGGTTGGTGAGTTCATAGAGTTTATAAGTTTAAAATAGCTTTAGCAAACCTCTTTCGGTAAAACCTTAATCTCATTAACAACACCTGTATCATCCAACTCGGTATGCTTATATATAGGGCATATGTAAGGGACAAGCCCTAGCCAACATCCCACCACATACTAAGTCGCATAGGACATTGCTATTAATGATAATTAAGCATTTTACCTACCATTCGATTCATTCTTCATCATAGCTTGAGTTTATTGTTTTTAAAGTTTACAAGTCTATAGCATTCGTATGTACTAGCCTCCATAAGTTTAACAAGCATCGTGTTTATAAGTTTATGATGTTGACCCAAAAGCATTTATGCATCCCCTAGGTAACAACCTTAATCTCATTAACACCACCTGTATCATCCAACTCGGTATGCTTATATATAGGGCATATGTAAGGGACAAGCCCTAGCCAACATCCCACCACATACTAAGTCGCATAGGACATTGTTGTTAATGATAATTAAGCGTCTTACCTATCCTCCATATCGTTTATAGCTTTAGCATTATGTTTAAGTTTATAGCATGAGTGAACATTGAGGAATCACTGTATGGCAAGCACTGAGAGGCCATAAGTCTACCCCTCAATTCCCGACTATAAAGGTCACCCTATGGCAAGCACTGAGAGACCATAATAGGTGCCTCCTAGTCCTGACTGTGAAGAACACATGAAGGCAAGCACTGAGAGACCAACTATTGTTCTTCAAGTCCCGACTAGGAAGAACACATGAAGGCAAGCACTGAGAGACCAACTATTGTTCTTCCATAGCCAATAGTTTTAGCATCCAAATAGTTTCACAACCGGTAAGGCAAGCACTGAGAGGCCAAACCGTTGTTTAGTATAATAAGTTTAACAACCGGTGAGGCAAGCACTGAGAGGCCAAACCGTTGCTTTTGCATAACAAGTTTATAGCATTCAAAGTTTATAGCATTATGAGCACTTCAAGCATTTCGAGCATTTAAGCATGATAAGCATATGGTATTTGCATTATAGCATTAGCACTTGGCATTAGTATATAGCATTAAGCATCTAGTTTATGAATATAGTTTATAGCATAAGCATCACGAGTATAGTTAAGAACATAGTTTATAGCATGAGCATCATAGTTTAAGAATATAGTTTATAGCATAAGCCTCGAGTGTATAGTTTAAGGATATAGCTTAGAACATAAGTATAAAGAGTATAGCTTAAGAATTTAGTTTATAGCATAAGCATCGAGTGTATAGTTTAAGGATATAGTTTATAACATAAGCTTTAAGCACTTAGTTTAAGCATCAAGTGTATAATTTAAGCTTCTAGTTTGCAACAAAGACATCAATCACCCAGTTTAAGCATATTGTTGTAGCATAAGCATCAAGTCTTCTAAGCATCCAACATATGTTTTCAAGCCTCAAGTTTAAAGTATAAGTTTCAAGTCTATTGTTTTTCAACGTATTCTAAGTCTCAAGTATAAGTTGCAACATAAATATCATGTTTATGTTTAAAGCATTAAATAACGTTTCAAGAGTTTATGAAAATATTTAACATGCTTCTCAGTCCCGAAGTAAAACAAATAAGTTTGAAAAGGGACAAATGAACTCACCTTGTAGTAGTAGGGTTGACTTAGCTTAAAAGAAATTGCACGCGCTCTTTGATTGCTCTTGATTTAATGTTCACGCTCCTGTATTGATTTCATAATGTTTGTAACTTATAAGTACCAGTTTATAAGGATTTGTTGTGCGTGTAAGTGTTAGTGTTAGCCCTAAAGTTGGCTAATACTTATGATTCTTGTTCGTTATCCGGCCCTAATTCTTTATTGTACAAGATCTCATTGTTGTTCATTAGTTACAAGTTATCAATTGTATAATGAGCTTTCAACCCTTCATGTAACTTGTTTAAAATTGGTTATCGCTTCTTACAAACCACGTATTTATTTCATCAACATGTTTGATCATTGCTTTCATCGTTTGATTTGCTTATTCAAAAGTTTTCCATGGATTTATAGTTAATTGGACCGGATAACCAATGGAACTATTTATAATATTATTGGGCCTAATTAGTGGACCTTAGGCCCAATTGATTCTATAATGAACGATGAGGGCTTTGGGCCGGTTTCATGTGGGCCGAATAGGATAAATTAGGTTGATCACTTAGGTTGAACCGGTTATGAACTTTGGGCCGAAATAACTAGGATGTTGGGCCTAGAAAACTGTTATTGGGCTTGTGACAGAATAAACAAAATGCGTTGGGTTTGGGCTAGACAAGATCACTTGTGGGCCTAGCATTGACTGAAGTGGGCCGATAGGTACAAGGATTGGGCCTTGATCTATTATTAAACAGAAAATCAGTGTGTGCCAAGTCAATGAGTTCGGTCAAGGGTATGAACAATCCAACTAAACAGAAGTTTCCTCCAAGTGTTGTTTGGGCAGCGAACCCTCATCTGGATCCATAGCTAGGCTCGTGAGCTTTAAGGGCAACATGGTTCGGCTGTTGTTAAACATACTGCAGATTCGTGAAACAATTGGGGTTGAGCAGCGTATAAGGGTTCGCCCTAGGGTATGCGCAGAAGACTCGCCGGAGTGCAAGGTTCGCCGGAGATGCATGTTTCGGCTGGGTTCGTGCAGAAAGTTCGCAGCAGTGGCTAGGGTTCGGGGTTAGGGTTCGTGAGTCATGGCAGCAGCAGGGTTCGTTGCTTAGTGGACAAGAGTTCGGGAACTGAACTAGGGTTCGGCCAACAAATGACTAACAGGTTCGTCTCCTTAGTGGCTGCAGGGTTCGGTCAGATGGTATGGTCCCGAACATGTTCATCCTCCTTCAACCTCGACCTGCAACCATGAAATCTCTACGTAGTATTCTGTCCAGACTAGTTTTCGAGGGTGTGTGATGAAAATATAAAGATGGTTAGCCGGTTGGGTGCATGATAAACAATAAGGTCACGAAAACCCTATTTTTCAGCCACTTCGTGGCTTGTTACCTCTAGATTTCGTGGCTGGATCTTCAGATGTGTTGTACTTTCGTGTAAAGCTCATCAATGGCTTCGTGTGGGTTCAAGAATCACGCAAATTGGTGGAGAAATGAGCTAGTTATGGAGCTCCAAAGCTTGTAAATGGTGGGTTTTTGGTTTGTAGAGAGAGGTGGACGGGAAGGGGGTTAGGAGAGAGAAAGTTTTGTGTAAAAATGAAAGATTTGCTCTTGTTCAAAGCTTTTATACACCGGGGTGGTCCGGGTTCGTTTCGGTTGCTCGATTCATAATCTCGTCGCGTATCCGGCACATTACGCGTATTTTTCGTAACTTAATAAAAATAGTTTATTTTAACAAGTTAAATGTTTATTTATTTCTAAAAAAATTATTTCATTTATCGTTGTAATAATTTATTTGTCGAATTTAATTATTTTTACGCGCTTCACTTGTTTTAGCGTTTCATAAATTTTCTTTGCCATTTGTAAAATTAATTAAGTTTAAATTATTTTATGATGAGTTTCAAAATTGTAAAATAAGAAATATTATATTTCTTTAAATTTATGATCGTTCGAATCGTTATTCGTTTCGTCAGATCGCGTCGCCATCGCGCGTATTCGTTCGAATCGTCACTCGAACGAACACGTCGATGGTTTGGCTTTCTGATTCTTGTTTTCTATTGTTAAGTCATTATTTCAGAATGTTAAACTTTCATAATCATTCGCACAGATCGTCACCTATACGAATAATTAGTCGGTTTAGCATTCCGGAACAATAACTGTTAAGGTTTTGTCTTGTTTAACCTCACATACGTTTACACAAAATAATATCACATCAATTATACATATGTTTCAACACTGTGTTGTCTGACATGTTTCTGACTGTTAAACCCTAAGGTTTCAGTCAAATTCAGACAATCGTATAATAGTTTCTTGTTAATCAAATGCATCAATAGTCTAAACATAGTTTCTCGAATTGTGTACCTGAGGTACTGTACAAGTTACTGTACAGTTTACTGTTCCGGTAACGATTCCGGCACAGATGTTACACATGTAAACATATAAAAACATTCAAGTAAACAATTTACATAAAACAGTTTACGCATGCTTCTCAGCCCCGCGTTTTAAAACAAAATGTTAGAAAAGGGGCAATGAACTCACCTTGTAGTTGTGGAGTTGACTTAGCTTAAACGAAAGGATGTACGCGCTCTGTATTGTGATTGAGTTTGTTTTCAAGTTCCTGTATTGATTTCACGTTGTTAAGACTTGTAAGTATAAGTTTGTAGGGTCTTGTGTGTGTAGATGTAGGTGTTAGCCCTAAAGTTGGCTAATACGCGTAAGACTTGGTCATAATCCTTGTTCGGTCCCGTATGTTTGATTCAAGTCAATGACATTATAAGTTATCATCTATCATTAGTTATAAGCCATTTGTTTTGATGAAAGACTTAGTGCTTAGTTTCCAACTCGTCTTTGTTGATCTTGTACGTTTTGAACATTTATTGCATAATTATTTATTAATTAAGCAAACATTCTTTTGACATATCATATTTTGATCTTATGAAATGTAGTGAACCCATGTGGGCCTAATCATGGCATATGGACCGAACAATGTGACCAAGTTACTTGTTGGGCCTTTGTGTAGCAAGTTGGGCCTTGGGCCCAAATCCATGGGCCTTGAAATAGTTCTTGAACAATTGAGGATGGTGAGGCTTATTTGAAAGTGTGGGACAATGATTTGGACTAATGGAATACAAAGGCCCGGACAAATGTTACAAGACCTAGATTTCAAGTGTTCTTATGGGCCTCTATTGGGCCACAAGAGAAATTGTTGGGCCAAAGGTGGGCCCAGTCAAGATTTGTTGGGCCTATAGTTAGAATGAGTTGTAGGATTCAGAAATGGGCCAGAAGTAGGCTGTTGGCCAAGTTAATAGCAAAGTGGCTCCAAAATGAGGACAAGGGCCTCAACAATAAGCCTTGGATCAGTTTCTGTGGGCCTCGGGCTGATTTAGCTGGGCCTCTTGGATTCCATCAAGGCCCGAAGTAAAATAAGTCTTGGGCCAACCTGGGCCTGGTTCTTTTGGGCTGAATTCGATCGTGGGCCAATTTGTCCTTGTGTCACCTAATGGATATGGGCCAAACAAGGTTCTTGGTTAAATGTTTGGGGCCTACTAAGGCTACTGGGCTGGAACAGAATGTGTGGGCCAAGATACACTTGGGTCTAGACAGTAGGCTGTTGGGCCTATCCTGGGCCAACCAAATGCGATTGGGCCTACTGTTGGGCCTGTTGGGTCTAAGCAGTGGCCTTGGGCAAATTATTGGTGGGCTGATTAACTAGGCCATGCAGCCGCATGGGCTTTGGTTTGGCCAAGCTGGGCCTAAGTGGCCACGCCCTAGAGAAGTCTGGGCCAACTCCTGGTCTTTTAACACCAACCAAGTTATTTTGGGCTTTGATGCTGAAGTTGGGCCAAACTAGATTATTGGGCCTGGGTACTGACCATGTTTTCAGTGGAATGAATGAGGGTTTCCAGTAACATCTTTGGCCAAGTAAGGTGTTAATGGTTGGTGTTGGGCTTGGACATTCTTATGGGCCGAAGCTAGTAACTGTGGGCTCCCTTACTGGACCTAGCTGATTCTCTGGGCCTTTGTATGTATTCTGACCTAAAACCTTTGTGGGTGTTGCCTTGACCAAGTGGCCGAAGGATGGAGGTATGAGGCCGATTAGGGTTCGGTCGAAGGTTGGTGATAGGGTGGCGAATGAAAGAGTTTGGCCGAATGTAGAGTTCGAATGGGACCTCCTGGTCGAATGAGTTACTTCCGAATGAGGCTCATTCGCAGGTTGATAGTTGGCGCATGAGAAGGGGTAGAATGGGGTCATTCGGCGTATGGGTGTGGCTCCTTCGGCCATGGACCACTGGTCATTCGACCACCTGGTTCGGGTCATTCGGCCGTAGCAGAAATGGTTGGACTTCACTTCCATTTCAAAGATTCAAAGGTGATGGTGGTTAAGGGTTGTCCCCGTGGTTGTATGGCTCAAGTAGGTAAGTATTTGGCCGACTAGTTTAGAAGATAGGAACGAAAGAGTAAAAACCCTAATTTTTCGTGACTTTCTCATGATAATACCTCGAGTTCTAGTGAGTAACAGCTCCGATCTGTTGTACTTTCATGTAGAGCTCGTCGAGGGCGTCGCGTGGGTGCAAGAATCACCGATTTTCGTTAAGAAATGAGAGAGATATGAAGAGGAGAAGGTTGGAGATGGCTAGGGTTTTCAAAACCGGGAATGGGGTTTTTGGTGGAAGAGATGAAGTGGGAAATGAGTAATTTTTTACTCATTTATGTGTTTTTATACCCCGAGGGTGTTCGGGTTCGTTTTCGTTGCTCGGTTCGCGTTTTCGTTACGTTTCCGGAAAATTACGCGTAATTTAAATGGAATTAATTTAAAAGAGTTTAATTTAATTATTTTGATGAGTTTCAAAATTGTAAAATGTCATTTATTTTATTTTATTAAATTACTTTCGTTCGTGTCGTGTTTTCGTTTTCGTTTCGTCAGATCGCGTCACCTTCGCGCGTAATTCGTTCGAATCGTCATTCGAACGAATACGACGATGGTTTTGCTTTCTGACTTTTGTTTTCTACTTTTCAGTCATTATTTCAGAACTCTAAACTCACAGATATGTTTGTGTGAATCGTCACCCACGCAAACACACTGTCAGTTCGTTATTCCGAAATAACACTGTAATTATGTTTGAATTGTGTTTCCTCACTGTCGGACTCAACTAAACATCATGTTTTCACATTGTTCTTGTACTGACTTGTCGGTCATCTGATTCCTGTCATTTGTGGACATCAGATCGCAACCGATATGTTTTCTGAATATTGTTTGAGTACCATTGTTTCTCGTGATTTGTTGTGTTAACTGTAATTAAGTTTTCACTTAATAAACGCAACTAATGTTTCAAATGTACGTTGTACTTAATATATTTAAGTTTATACGAAAATACGTACAACGATTTCTTGTATTTAAGATTCTGTTAATACAAGTACTGTTCACAATCGTATAAGTACACATAGTTACTGTAGAAAGTACACATACCGTACGGACTTGCCGGACGATCTGGTACTTGATGTTACACTTAGAGCCTATGTTATCGATTTTGGTGGCAATTGGGACTCTTACTTGCAGTTGATCGAATTCTCGTACAATAACAGCTATCATACGAGTATCAACATGGCACCTTTTGAAGCTTTGTATGGTCGTAAATGCCGATCACCTATTTGTTGGAGCGAGATTGGTGAAGCACAAATCACTGGTCCTGAATTAATTCAAGAAACATCTGATAAGATCATTCAAATTCGTGATAATCTTCGCGTAGCGAGAAGTCGACAAAAGAGCTATGCCGACAATCGTCGAAAACCCTTAGAATTTCAAATTGATGATCGAGTTCTTCTCAAGGTATCTCCTTGGAAAGGCTTGGTTCGTTTTGGAAAGAAAGGGAAATTATCTCCTCGTTATGTGGGTCCTTTCAAAATCATTGAACGTATCGGTAAAGTGGCTTACAAACTTGAACTACCAGAGGAAGTAAGCAACATACATCCTACTTTTCACGTGTCGAATTTGAAGAAGTGTCTAGCCGACGAAAATCTTCAAATTCCACTCGATGAAGTGCACATTGATGAAACGATGCGATTTGTTGAGAAACCTGTAGAAATTATGGATCGTGGTGAGAAAAGACTTAAACGCAGTCGAATACCGATTGTGCTAGTTTGATGGGAATCTAAGCGTGGACCAGAACTCACTTGGGAACGGGAAGATCAAATGAAAGACAAGTATCCACACCTGTTTCTACCGACTCCAAGTAACTAATTTCGGGACGAAATCTCCTTAAGTAGGGGAGACTGTAATATCCAGGATTTTCCGATCAGTTTTACGGTGATTTTACCACGCTTGTAATTCCGACAACTTTAATAAAATGATTACGTGAGAATTTTGTCTCATTTAACATTGTTGTTATATGTATATTCATAAATATATAAAATTATAAACATTTATCTATTTATAATATATACAAATTATTTTATAAGATTATCAATAAAATAAACTCAAAGGATTTATAAATATATAGTTTTATAAAAGTAAGTTTATAAATTTTAAAGGTTTTGTAAAAATAAAATGTCAAATAAAGCTATATGGATGAAAAGTGGAATTTTAAAACTTTAATTTTGAAGTTTAAGCTTGAAATGATCAAAGTTCAAACCACAAGGTCTTAAGTGTAAAATGTAATTAACCAGCCCCCTTCCCTTTTGTCCCCCGTTTTTCCGGCACAACACCGGCCAAGTGACCGGAATCCGGCCATGGTCCGGCCAACACCCCAAAACCCATTTTTTGCACCATTTGATCGGGTTTCGACACCCCCATGACCCAAATCTAATTTCTAACGTTCCATAATAATTAAAACGAGTTATTACGAGCCTTTAATCCAACTTTAATGATCACTTAACCGCAACATTAACCCAAGAATTAAACTCGACCGTTCGGCTTGAATTAACGCGCATCCACATATGTATATCCTTTATTTCGATCATACAAACTGAACCATACTATCAAATCGCTCTCAAATCTTCTCTGGAATCACGAACAAGACGAAGAACGGCCGACATTTTCCTTGAGCTCGAACTTGATCAAAATTCAACCAAACCAAGTAAGTAAATACACCCTCGGATTCGGTTTTTATCCTAAAATAATAACCCTCTATCAATTTTAGTTAAAGATCATTCCTTTGATCGATTTGAGAATTAGGGTTCATAGGTAATTAGGGAAAGTCTAAGTTAAATATAAATGTATTTTAATCTGGAAACCATTAACAAATGTGTGTTTGGTCTGGTGGTTTGAACTTGGGCAAGATGGATATAAGGTCACGGGTATGAATCCTACCCGCACCATTTTTCTTATTTTGTTATTTTCTTCTTTTAATCTATTTCAACTATCTTAATAAATCTGAAAAATTTTATAAAAATATTTATAAAATGCCTGGAAATATTTTACAAACTCAGAAAAAATTAAATAAATAAATTCATTTTATTTAATTATAAAACTAATAGTTTGTGGTTTATAAACAACTATTTAAATCACAAAAACACATCAAAACTATTTATAAAATTCTATAAAAATTATACAACATTTCTGGAACATAGATAAACCTGCTCAAATTTTTATAACTATTTTTATGCAGGAAAACTATTTAAATCAAATTAAAGGTGTTACTAATCTGATATAAATAATTCCTTAAAAATATTTAATCTATTATAAAAATTCTGGAAAAATTATATAATCTTTCTGGAACTTGTATAAATCTGTGAAAATTTTTATTTTAATTTTTATAGTATAAAAATATTTATTTTGATTTAAATGCTTTATAAAACTGAATAAATAATTTATTAAAAATACTAAAATAAATTTAAAAATTCTGAAAATTTTTACATATGTTATTTGGATAGAAAACAACTCTGAAATATTTTTGTTTGAATAAATATAATTTATTTAAATAAAAATTCTATTTAACTTGAATTATAAATACTATAAATAGATATTTTTAGTTATATAAAATTTCAGAAAAATACATTTATTTTCTGAAATAATTATTTTTAACAGAAAATATCTCTATTTCTATAAATTTACTTTATTTAAATAAAATAACAAATAACTTTGTTTAATAACTTTATATTAAAACATAAACATAAGATTTTGTATTTAGTAATCATCTAACTTAGTTTTGATCTTCCCAAATTCATTTAGAACATAAGTGTAGAACCTATAATACCTTAGAACTTTACTTAGAACTTGTTGAACTTAGAACGTTTTGAACTTATAACTATAGGTTTGTTGTTAGGATTCATTTCTCGCAAAGTTGGATTATCAACTACTTGAACTCTCAATCTAGTTATCCTATCCAGGTGAGTTTCATATTCCCCTTTTCTTGATTTGATTTTGTTTTCAAAATATCGGGGATGAAACATGAACTACAACTATTTGAACAATCTGTATCTATGAACTTTATCTTGTGATTTGAGCTTATGTCCCAAACTACATGTAAACTATCCTCGAAACTTGCATTGATCATTAACTATATTAGCCTGACTGTTGTGATGATAGCTATTGAACTGACCATTCCACACAACCGGTGATCACTCAGTTACCAACTATTGAACTATTGAACTTTGGTATGTTTGAACTATTGTGCACAATTTGAACTATTGGAACTATAAGGATAGTATGTGTTACTATGCCTAATTTGGTTAACTAAGGTTTGATCTGCAATAGTTTAATGTATGTTTCCACATTAAGCCTTATCTATTGATATGTTTATGATACATGATTTAAACTTTGAACTATTAAATTATTTATCAAGTCAACTTTATGATTCTCACCAACTACTTTTGTAGTTGACCTTTCAAACTTATTCACGTTTCAGGTGCAACTTAGTGAGCTTTGGGATGAACACATAAGATGCTTGGACTTTAGAAGCTTTAAGAATAAATTGAACTCTAGTTTTTGGTTTATTGAACTTTGGTTGTTTGAACTTATTTACTTTGGTTGTTAAGACAATGTAATTTTGTTGCATTAATTATGAAACGTTTTAGTTTGATCATGAGCTATTGAACAGTCACGTTCGCGCCCCGACGTATTCCGCCGTCGGTTGGGGTGTGACAAAAAACGTCCAAGAAAATACAATTACGACAATTTGACACAATGATCTGAAGAAAAAAATTTATAGCAAAATTGTACTCGTTTTAAATATAAAAAATGTTCGTTTTATAATAAACTAGATTATTACCCATGTATTACACATATTACATAAAAAATATTAAACTATGAGTAATAAAAATTTAAAAATTATAAAATAATATTGTGATAGGCATTGATTTAATGGCATATTAATATTTATTTTAAGAAATAAAACAATATTTAAAATTTTCAATAACTAAAGAAACGTACTAGATTTTTTTTGGTTTGTAACAATAAAGATTTTTAAGTTAACTAATCTTATTATTTTAAATTTAAAATGTAACTGTTGCAAATCAAGAACATAATAGACAATTTATTTAATTATTAAAGTTACAAAACCGATTTGAAAATATTATTAAACATAATGAACTAAAATTTTATTAGTTCCTATTATTTTTGTTTTACTTTTGAGTTTTAAAAAAATATATTTTTTAAACATTTTGTTTTAAGATAACATCAACTGTTTATAAAAAGCCTATTATTTAAAACTTTGATTTTTAATTTACTTTATTTTTTAAAAAAAAAACTTAAAGAAAACTTGTTCTTTATAAAACTTTTATTTTATAACAATATTAACTTAAAATATTTCTTTTTTAAAAAAATTGATTTATAGAAATTATTATAAACTTGTTTTAAAGTTTCATTTTAATAAAAATATTTGATTTCTAGTATGAAAAAAGACAAATAATATTATTATTCATTAATCTGTTTGATATTGTTTTTTTTAACTTTAGAAGCTTTTTTTCTTGTTAAAAGTAAGTACTAACTTACTACTTTTAAAAACGAAGATTTTTTTAAATATATTTGAATTAACTTTATATGTATAAAAATAAAAAAGTCAACAAGTTAATAAGTTAAAAAATTATTTTAAAAGCTTGAAATTTTTTATTTTCAAAAACAATTTTTTATCATTACCCAAAAAGTTAAAATAAAAAATCATTTTGACATTAGTAGATACCAATTTAACTATTGACTTTTTCAAAAAGTCACTAACTTAATACGTTAATTTTAAATGGAATGCCAAGCAAGAAACAAGCAATTAAGTGTTTATTTTTTAATATCATTTTCTGATAATTCAAACTTAAAATACCTTTTAACTATTAAAAAGTTAATATAATTATAAATTAGCTTATTAATGACAATTAAAAGTTTACCAAAATGTGTAAGAAAGTTTTATTATGACAGATGTATGTCACTATTTACAATTAAAAAATTGAAAAGTATTATAATTATACAAGTCATATTTTATTTTATTACTGGTTGTTTTTTATTTTATTTTTTCAGTATTTTATTCTATATTTAATTTGTTTTTAATATTTTTTATTTTTGAGTTTCTGAAAGAAAATACAATCTCACATAAATCCTTTTTAAACACGTCGATAGAAGTTTTATTAAAAACGCAGATTGTTTAAAAGAATGTATTTTGTTAAAGAAAACCATTTAATAAGAACATGTGACACCCGGCAATTTCAGGTAAATTGCAGCTCTTATATTCTTTACATTTCACATTCATACTTGTTGCATTTCATTTAATTATGTTTAATTAGATGAGTTGAACACAAACCACTACGAAACGATAGTTCATGGAACTATCGAATCGTACATTGTACATTGGTTTTGGAAACCAAGTGTGGCAACCACAACACTAACACAAAACAATAATTCGAGGAATTATTGAATTGTGCATTACACGTTGATTTGGATTAATCAAACGTCCAAACACTTCGTTAGACACGAGCACAAACTATCAACGATAATTCTAGGAATTATCGAAACACACACGAGTCTCACGAACGTTGGTGATCAATCAAATTTATGTGCTACTTTGTATTTATATGCTTAAACGTGCATTAGATGTTTAGGATAAACGTAGGAATCAAGTACGAGCGAAATCGTATCAACGAAATCGAAAAACAAGGAAAAGGACCCATCGCGATACGCGACGGTCCCTCGGCGAAAGGCTTCGCGGTACGCGGCGCAAACCGGGAGTCGAGACTCCCGAATCCTATCGCGGTACGCGGTAGTAAATTTTGATTGGCCTCCGCGGTACGCGAAGGCCATGCAGATCAAAATTTCAATATAAGCCAACTCATTTCGTTTTCAGTCGAACTCTTCCACTTTCTTCCGACTTTATACTCACAAGCTCGATCAAAAACCTCTGTAAACAACACCCAAACCTCCTAGAGTCATCATTGAAGCCATCCCTTGCAACTAGAGGTGTTCTTGGAGTCCTTGAAGCTTGGAGAAGGAGTTAGGAAGCTAGAAACTATCATCAACAGTTGGATCATTATCATCAGCCACTGTTTCCATTGAATCCTACTTTCTAAGGTAGTTTTATATGCTTATCTTTAGTTAGATCATACATGCAATGGGTAAAAACCCACATGCAACTCCATATGATTATTGTGCTTGAAATTGTTGGTGATTTGATGAGTATTTGTTGTAGATTTACTGATTTTGGTGATTAGAAATGTTAGAATTGAGTTTTGGTTAAGTTAAGTTTGATTTGATGATGATTTGGACAAACTTGCCATAAAAGGAAACTTTTATGTGCAAGTCTTGGATTTGGGATGATCTAGACATGTTAGACATGTCTAGATGTTGTTAAATGTGTATTGGAGTGTTTAGAAACACATTGGGATATTTGATTTTGTCAAAAACATGGTTTTATAGAAACTTACTAAAAATGGAAACTTTTGTAAATGAAAAGAGGGCTTTTGATGTTTTTGAAAGATTCGATGAACTTGGATTATTGAAATACGTTTAGAAATGTTTTGTAACATATTTGGAAACCTTGATTTGTGAAAATGAGTTTTAAACGGATACTTTCCAAATAAGGAAGCTTTATTTGGGCAAAACGGCGTATATGATGATTTATGCGCCGACGATGCGTTCTAAGTGTTAAAACATGATTTTATAAACATATTGGAAGTTATTGGCTTTATGAAATGGGATTTCACAACCACACTTTCCTAAATTGGAAACTTTCTAAAAAGGGTAACTTATGTGATTAGAGTCATAGGATGCATTTTGGTGTCTTATGTGCATCAAGGCACATAAACACAACAATCGTGTCACCAACGATTCATCGAGTCTCACTAGTTAACACATGCACTCGGTTGAGCACACCGACACTTGGAGTTGTATGGATTACAACACATCACAAAACACATACTCACACCTATATGGATATAGGTGCATACTAGCAGGTGCTAGCTCTCGCAGACGCGAACATTCACATACCGGAACTACTATCAGGTGAGTTCACGGCCCCTTTTTACATTTTCTACCTTTGGGGGAGAAAACATTGCATACAACTGTTTTGAACAACTTACACACTTTTGGTTATTTTTGTACATGCTAATATCGTATATGCATATGTGTGGCATTCATCCACAAAACTGATAAGTCCTCATTAAACACACCTCGAACCGTTAATAGCGCGTAGCGCTCAGCGTGGTAATTCTGAATAGTACTATTTGGGCCTGACAAGCCCCACTATTGCGAGCCGTATGGCCACCCCGACTGGAGGTCGGAACAGTGCATAATTGACCAAACAACATTTGTCATGTCTTGGATGGATATGGCGGGAGGCAGCATGTTAGCTTCGGTTGCGAACCCACATATGATATAAAACATATTGACTAGCTATCAATTGATATTGCATTGTATTGAAAAGTAGACCTACTTACACTTACTTTAAACATTTGAATGTTTACTGCTGATTACAAACATGTGCTCTCACCAACCTTTGTGTTGACTCTTTACTTGCATGTTTTCTCAGGTAATTAAGGCACGTGCACAAGGACTAGGATGCTAGGATGGAGTCCATGCATCTACTGTAGTGTCTTAGGCCATTTGATAATATTTAAACATTGATCGTGTTACCTTTGTATTATCTAACCATCTTTAATCGCTTCCGCAACATTAAACTTGTGTTGTTTTGAAAACTGTTTTAAGTTAATGCCTCCGCTACTTATGAATGTTAAACTGTTTTGTTAACTTATATTTTACTTCCGCAACTCTGATTTTACAAACTGTTTTATCCAAGTTATTGGACGTGTGTATGAAACCAGACATATAGGTCTCGCATGTTGTGTGACCGGAGACTGCGATCCTGACAATCTGCCGCCGCTCGCGCCCCGGAAGGGACGGGATTTCTCGGGGTGCGACAGAACACACTGAGTTCAAGGATGATAGCAGGTGGATTGTTAGTGAGAACACACATCTTCAAGGTTTGCAATCTTTATTTTTGATTTTTATAGAAACCATTGTATATATATGTAACAACTTAAAATAAATATTCCAGCAACTTAAAAATAGGTTTTATAAACATATATACCAGTAAAAAAAACATTTAACCCAAATTGTTTATACGGTTTTATGTAGGTGTGGAATGCAAGGTTTGCAGCGATGGTAACATGCACTAACATTCAAATTGTTGTTTAATTTTGTTGTTATTAGAAGGGAACAAAATTCTAG
Source organism: Mikania micrantha (assembly GCA_009363875.1). NCBI lineage: Eukaryota > Viridiplantae > Streptophyta > Magnoliopsida > Asterales > Asteraceae > Mikania > Mikania micrantha. Next base: position 90,445,698 of record CM018694.1, read on the forward strand.
GACACGTTATTTATGCAGGTGTTTTGTTTCTGTACGAATGTGTAAAATATGTCTTATACATGGTTTTATGCAGTAGCGTAAGTTATTTTATGTTGAGTTACATGTTATTATTTTTATTTTTATTTGTTTGTCTTTGTTTAGGTTTTTTAGGTGTAGTTGGTTTGTAAATATTGGATTTTTTGTTTTTTTAACATTTAATTGTGTTGTTTTATGAGGATTTAAGAAGTAGTGGGCAGTTACCATGGGACATGTGTGATGCAAATAATAATGTACTTGACGTGTTTAAGTTGTTGTGGGAAGTTTGAAAGATACAAGTGATATGATACTAGAATACGTGGACTTCAAGTTGGCACTTGGCAGTGAAAAATTATAATGAATGCATAAAGTGTTGGATAAATATCATTTGTTAATGTAAATTACGACAGAAGCCAACTAACAAGTAACTGCATATGTAAATGAATTTAAATGGTCAAGATTTCATATCAAGAATTTTAAACGGACAGATTTAATTATTTAGACAGTTGATTCTACTTGTGTGTATATATATACACACACCACTAATAATAACAAGGGCCAGTATAATCTGAAAACTTAGATAAAATTAAATAGACGATATTTAGTGAATAATAATAACAAGAGTCGGTATAATCTGAAAACTTATATAAAATCTATATCTATACTCTATAATAAAAGAATAACAAATTTGCCACTTGTCACAATCTTAAACCACTAATGCCACATGTCACATTCTTACACTATAATTGACCCTTGTCAACAACTTATCCTTCCACCTAATTCTCTCTCCTATTAAATAATTATATTCTCTCTCTTATTAAATAAATAATTATAATAGTAATAACTAACATATTATTTATCTTATTATTATAAAGCACACTTTAAAATTTTTTTATAAAATATGAAATTCTCTAAAATCAAAACTTTTAAAGTAAGAAATATTTTATTTTCAAAAAACAAAATTTATGTAAAAACCAAGTTATCTTAAAAAAATGATTTTTTTTTAAAATAAAATATATTATAAAATGATTTTTGAAACAATGAGATTTTTACCATCCAATGACGTTTTTTAATTTAATATTTTATATAACGTATTGCAATATATACAAGTATTCTAAAAGCATAATATTTCATTTATTTCACCCGTGTAACACCCGGGATTTAACATAGTTAAATTAAATAATAAACTAATTGACGATATTTGTAAAACGCCAAACGAAACGCCCGAACTCAAGGCAAAGGCAAATCTGTTGATCCTCTCTCTCCCACACACACGCACGTCTCCGTCGATATCTCTTGTTCGACTTCCATTTACAATTCCACACCGATCTTGCTCGCTTCGTAACATCCGCACATGTCTATCCGTTAAAAAATTAGGGTTAGGGTTAGGGTTTTGAATTAATTTGGCCATGGAAGTCGGAGAGGAAAACACCTCAAATTTCCTCAGAGATTCCACAACATCCGTATCAAATGAAGTGTTGCTTGAAAACGACAGTATTAATGACCATAAATTAACAAAATCGGTTTTGAAGCCAAACATTCAAGAAGCAAAAGGAGAAGAATCGTCTGTTATGGTCCCTAAATTGGACGATTCGAACCCTCTTCTCCAGGTGGCGGGAGCGGCGGAGGAGGTGGTTACTGCTCAAGGTCAGAATTTAGCGTCGGTTGCGGTCGAGTCAGACGAGGACGGTGATGAAGGTGCTACTGAAAATGAAATTCTTACCGCTGACGTGGCAGTCGCGGACCATGGTGGTAGTGAGTTGATTTCAGCTAAAGTTGACAGTGGTGAGTGTGAAACGGAGACGGTGAAAATGGAGGAAGATTTTCCATCGTTGCCGGTTGCTGAAATTGGTGAACTGGAAGAAGTCAGGACAGCTGTTAAGAGTGATGATGTTGTTATAACTATGACAGGAGATGAAGCAGAACAAATTATTGTAGATGAAGAGGAAGGCAAGATGGTTCTTGGTGTTACAGAAATTGACGAAGAAGAAACGGTGGTGGCTGATGAAGATAAGTCATTGGATACAGATATGGATACTGATGAAGAGAAAGCAGGGACTGAATCACCGGAGCAGGCTGTCAAAACCCCAGGCCGCCGAGGGAGGAAGCGGAAAAGAGGAGGCAAGACTCCGCAGACTACCTCCAAATCCACTGGTGCGGGTGGGAAGACGATTGACGAGGAAGATGTTTGCTTCATCTGCTTTGATGGGGGAGACCTTGTGTTATGTGACAAGCGGTGAGTGTTCTGATCAATGATCATCTTGGTTTGAATTAATTATTGGAGCTTTGTTTCTGATTCTGATTTTGAGCTCGTTGTTTCGTAATTGCAGGAATTGCCCCAAAGCTTATCATCCTTCTTGCATTAACAGGGAAGAGGCTTTCTTTCAAACTAAGGGTAAATGGAATTGTGGTGAGTCATTTCTTCATCATTTTCATACATTTCGTTCTTTTTGCAGCAAATCTTTTGCTTGTTAAATTCGCTTAATTTACTAAATATATGTTATACATTTTCATGTGGCATGCTTGGTTGTTTATATCACATATATTGAAGGGGGATATCAGAGTGATTTCAAGATGATGAAAAAATATTACTTTTGTATCTTTAGTGAACTATAATCATGTAAGCTAAGGTAACTTATAGTTCATAGGCCTTTGCAGGGTACACCTGTATTTAAGTTTGTAGTTATAAAGACATGGGGCAATGGTTTCGTTGTCCAAATTTTTATATCTGTTGAATACTTCCTAGGATATATTACTTTATTAAGTTATGTTGTTTGGTGCATTGTCATTAACTATAGTAACTGATATCTGATTATTCTTATAGCTTTTAGTGAACTCTTTCCATTCCATGTTTAAAGAAAATTCCAGTAGTGCGATCCTTGCTGTTTTGACAGCACAAAGTTTTTTGTGTCATTTGTTTCCTCAATCCTCTGTTAGTATTTAATATCTGCCACCAACTAGAAGTTTTATGACGGTGATACATTGGTTTTAAAGGGATGAGACGTTCATTTGGGGATTGAGGCAGTGCACCTCATGTCCTTTTAGGTTGAAAAATTTAGGGTATGTAGGATGCTTATATGTAAAAACAACCATAGGACGAAGAAACTATGAAAGGTCTACTTGATAAATAGGCTGATATGTAAACCAGATAAGAGAGACGTGATTTCTAGTTGTAAAAAAAGCTTATTGGGAAACAATTGTAGCAAAATTTATTGCAGTTGGGTACTAATGATTTCTGTTTAAATTTAGGAAGATTTTCTGTTGGAAAGCTTTTATAGACTTGATAGTTTGTTAATGTTTCAACTTTCAAGTAGATTTGGGTTCGCTTTAACAACTTTAATGCTAGTTGATCTTGCAGACAAACTTGATTTAGTAGAATATTGAATTTTGTATGTCCTTTTGATGTATGGTTCTGAATTTATGTAAAATGTTAACATAGCAAACAAAAACGGGAGAATCTAGATATCATTTGTTAGTATTAAGATATAATGTCATATTTGTTATTAATTACTATAATAATTTCTTAATATTGGCAAAATATATGCTGCAAAACGACCTTTTTATTTAAATTGACTAATAAAAGCACAAATCCATGTCACAAATAACAACCGTCCTATAGAGCTAGCTATTCAACTTCATAGTGAACTTTGTGTTGGGATTCAAGGGAATGTATAACTAACGCTGCAAGCACTATGATTTTGCTGTCTTATATAATATCAATATCCATTTGATCTGCAATTATAAATCTCTCTAGATTTTCGTACACAAGACATGATGGGCAGACAAAGCTTTATATGCACAATTGCTTTATCAAATCCTGTCCCCATCGTACAGTCTTGAGATTATGTTTTAATGCTCTGATAGTTTTGATTTAATTAAAGAAAGGCTCATTTCTATAAACTGGTGCTGTAATCTCTAATCTCTTACATGAGTGGTTTTCAAAACATGGAAAATATCAGCCCACTCATGGGTTCATAAGTTCTTTCATGGACACTTATCATGTTTTGAGGTGCTTGTGTAAAGATTATTTGTCAAATCTCACATTTTTTGCTTGTTCAATGCATTAAAATTCAGGAATGATTTGTAACCGTGTGTCTTCTAATTCTTTATCTGCCATATGATTTACTTGACTTACTTATGTATCATTTACCTTGGAATATCGTTATACCAACTTACATCTCTTTTAACTTGTCTGTCAGGCTGGCACCTATGCATCTGCTCTAAGAAGGCTGAATATATGTGCTATACTTGCACCTTTTCGTTGTGCAAATCATGTATGAAAACAAATATTTTATTTTGTGTCAGAGAGAAAGAGAAGAAAGGCTTTTGTGAGTCTTGCGTGGAAACCTTGATGTTGATTGAAAAAAGTTCACAGGAAAATCAGGTATGCTCATCGACTTAGGGGTGTAAATGAGTCAAGTTATGTTGAACTTGAGCTCGATTTCAAGCTCCGTTTCTCTCAAATTTTGTTTCTGAAGCTTGAGCTAGACTTGTGAGTAATTCACAAATTTGAGCTTCGGCTTGGGTTCCATTTGTTTATCTGATTATTGGTTTATAATATCAATGAATAACTTAAATGCTTGATTGTTTAATTATGCAGGGAAATATAGACTTCACTGACAAGAACAGCTGGGAACATTTATTTAAGGATTATTGGACAGATATGCAAACAAAGCTTAATATCTCTTTATCTGAACTTGTTGAGGCCAAGAATGCTTGGAAGGGATCTAATCCTGCTGGGAAACAAGAGCTTCCAGCTGGACATTCTGATGGTGACACAGGATCAGAAAATCCTTCTGAGAATCTAGAAAGTCAAACAAAGAAGACCAGAAGAAGAAAATCAAATAAGCCCAAGACTCGAGGTTCTGCTGCTAGTGCTTCTAATGGGACACAGTGGGCATCAAAAGAACTACTTGAATTTGTCTCGCATATGGGGCATGACACATCATATCAATCTCAGTTTGATGTACAGGCTCTCTTGCTTGAATACATTAAAACAAATAAACTTCGTGATTCTCGTCGTAAAAGTCAAATTATATGTGACGCAAGACTGCAAGGGCTTTTTGGTAAACCACGTGTGGGCCATTTTGAGATGTTAAAACTTCTCGAATCTCATTTTCTTATCAAAGAAGATGATGATAATCAAGGGAGTGTGGTTGATACTGAAATAAGCCCCATAGATGATGAGAAAACAAAAGATAAAAAACGTAAACCCCGCAAGAAAGGTGATCAAGAACCTCAATTCAATCGTGAGGATTATGCTGCAATTGATATGCATAATATAAACTTAATTTATTTAAAACGAAAGTTGGCAGAGGATTTACTTGATGATACTGAATCATTTTCTAGCAAAATTGTTGGTATGTTTGTGAGAATAAGGATCTCTGCTGCTAATCAAAATCATGACATATATAGACTTGTGCAAGTTACAGGTAATTATAAAAAAGGAAACACAATTTAACTATTAATCGTGATTATGAATTTAAACTTGCTTGGGATCATTGATATGTTGTTTTTACCCAGGAACTGCTAAAAGTTCTCAGTATGCGGTTGGCAAAAAGACTACTGATATAATGCTTGAAATATTGAATCTTGACAAAACCGAGTCTATATCTATTGACACCATTTCAAATCAAGAATTCACTGAGGTGTTCATGTTTTATTTTGTTTTTACTGTTGCATCGATTTGATTTTAATATTTGAGTTGCTGATATGTGTATTTTTGATATGGTAGGATGAATGCAAGCGTCTTCGCCAAAGTATAAAGTGTGGCTTGATAAATAGACTGACAGTGGTATGTTTTTGTTTTATATACAAAGTATTGCTGCTATAAAATATTGTCTTTTTACCTAAGTTTGTTCTTTCTTTAGGGAGACATTCTGGATAAAGCCATTGAGCTTCAGGCAGCCAGAGTAAATGATGTAAGTTTTACGCATTGGGTTCAACTAAATATTTTCTAGGCTTTTCCCTTTATCCAAAAAATAAAATAAAAATTATCGCTCTAAATACCGTCGATCTTAAAACCTTGTGTCACTGTTTTAGATATTATATATATTGGATTATGTTTGTGTCTATTGTACAGTGGATTGAAACAGAGGTTGTGCGTCTTAGTCATCTTCGTGATCGAGCAAGTGATTTAGGTCGTAAGAAGGAATATCCTTAACTGTGGCATTTGATCATATTGTATTTAACTTGGATTCTACTTCTATTTACATTACACGCCTTTTTTTGGGTGATCTTTAACTTACTTCTACGCTCAGAGAATGCATTGAGAAATTAGAAGTTCTGAAAAAACCTGAGGAACGTGCTCGTAGGCTACAAGATATTCCTTTAATACATGATGATCCTACTATGGATCCAAAATATGAATCCGAAGATGAGTCAAATGAAGATGACAAAAAACAAGGTATTTTAATTTTGACCACGACTTTTTTTTAATTTCTTTTACCTCCATTAAAACTTTTAAATAACTATTCTTACTGATCTTTGATGTTATACGTAGATGTGTATAATAGCTCTCTGGATTCTAGATTCAGCAAAAGACGAGACTACCCTTCAAAAGAATCCTGGAGAGGTACAGGTACATCTAGAAACGCTGGAAAGAGTTATGAGTTTAGCAGAAACTCATCAAGTTATTTTTCAAAGAAAGTCGAAGAAGTGGCTACTTCTTCACGTATGGGACTGCATAATAATGATAATATTCGGGACCAAGGAAGAGAGAGAATTGTACAACTACCTTCAAGTGTAATAAGGAAACCAAGTTCTGCAAATGAAACAGAGAAAATTGTTGGTTCAACAAAAGACAATGTTTCAGAAACAGAGAAAATATGGCATTACAAGGATCCAAGTGGTAAAATTCAAGGTCCGTTTTCTTTGGCACAGTTGCGTAAGTGGAACAACAATAAGTTCTTTCCTGTGGATTTGAGAATATGGAGAACAAGTGAGAAGGAAAAAGATGGTATTCTTTTAACAGACGCATTAAAGGGACAGTTTACAGTTAAAAATGAGAGACATGGTTTGGCTAACCTACCTTCTCCTACTCCCAATCAAAGTTTGTGTCATGTAGGCCCGCCTGTGGGTTCTAGTTCTTATTGTGATGGACTGCAGTCACCTACACCAAATGGTTCCCAACTGGCTGCATCATTGGTTGCAGGTGGAAACAAGGAGCCTAATGCAATGGTTGAATCACTTGCTGGTCAAAATGCTTATGGTTGGAGCAGTGTTCCACCTCAGAATCAACAACTGAACCAGTGGGCACAACCAAATGTAAGCGGTCTGACAGTGCCTCCAAATCCAAATATGGGATTAGTAGGGTCTACTACTGTTAATCAAACCATGAATTGGGGAACAGCTAATATTAATCCCACATGGGGTTTGCATGCAGGCACTGGCAATGTGAACCCTGGTTGGGTCCCTACACAACCGGTTCTAGGAGTCGTACCAACTCAAGGCTGGGTTGGTGGTCCTGATCCAACTCATGCGCCAATAGTTTCTGGGAATGGAAACCCTGGTGGTGAGGTGGCAGGGATTGGGAATTCAAACCAAGGATGGGGTTCACCGAGGCCTATGAATGAAGGCAGGTGGGATGGAAATGAACCCTACAACAGAAGTAGAGGCAGGGGGTCTGGTAACAAAAGGCATTGGGAGAAACAGGGATCGTTTAACAACAGAGGGCTCTAGGTATGGTAGTTATAACTGCAGGGTTTCTGTGTAGATGTTTTTTTCCCAGGATGTTGTCTTATCCTGAAAGTTGTAAAACATCATGTGCAGCAGGTGTAGGGGAAGGGGGGGGATACTTTTGTTTTTTCTTGCAGATGCTTAGTAGGGATTAACATAGTATCCACTACCGTTGTGTCTTTTAGCCAAATTTTCTTGTCGCCATTAGCAGTATTTTGATGCAGTTATGTTGTATAAACGCTGTTAATGGTTGTTGATTCAGCTGTTTGGTTTCAGGTTAATTAAGAAACAATCTTGTCTTGTATCACTTCGGATTTTATAGAAAAACTTAAACAGGAAAACTACTTTTCAAAAACATTTAAAACCAGAAACCTAACAAACATGTTTGGTATACGTCTGTTTTGGTCATGTCTTGGTTTAAAAGAGTCTTTGCACATCTCAATGACTCAATTTACATGAAAACTGCAAATCATTTATAAACTTATATCTCCTGAATTGAACCCTAGTCCTAAAGAGATGTTCAACGCAGGAGTAATCCCTTTAAACATCATATTTTTCCGGTTTTATCACTTGATTATTTCAGCTAATTATTATCTAAAATAAATTAAAACAGAGGTTTTAGTGTTTTAAGAGTGCTAACACAAACTTTAGGCATTTAAGTAATAACAGGCAAATTTAATAATTTACCACTGCATTGCGGTGGAACAATATGATTAAACTCGCGCATTGCCGAAAGATGGTACAATTAAAAGAAATGTAAGTTGTGGTAGATTGTTTATGTAGATTGAAACATAAATAAAAAACAATAATATGTCACATTAACAAAACTTGATATGATCCAGTACCAACAAGTTTTGAGACCTTAAAAGGGTTGCTGGTCATAGCGTTGTTCGTCTACCATGGTATATGAATTTTTAAAAACTAATTTAATAGAAAAACGACGTTGAAAGATGCACTGTGTTTGAGGACTTCATTACGCGTTTTGTGCCGGATTAATGTGGTTAAGTACATAAAAGAAACGTATGAAGTTATAAAAACTCGATAATGGAGATCGAAACATAAATAAAAAAGATAGTTATATAACAGTATCAATCTTCCAATGTAGTTTCATTATTTACGATACGAGTATGTTACCTCAATTGATATAACCAACAATCATTTATTTTATCCTTAGTTGATGAATGTAAATTACAGAGAAAAAAAATCAAATTATATACACATACCACATGTATAAACACTACACCAAAAAAACTAAAAATGATCAATAGTAACATCGAAAGAAGTGGTGCAGTGGTTAAAGTAAAAGAGAGACAATCGGGAGGTCTCAAATTTAGTTTACACTTTGCACTTACAACGATTTTTCCTAGATACCACTAACCCGGTTACTTGAAGCTGCGTTTTACCTGTTTCTTCATATTAGCCGGATATTAGAAGGTTCCATAGGTTTACCACGTATATGAGTTCTTACGGTCATTAAGAAAAGTCAATACTCAAAAGTAATATTTTACAACGTTAAACGTTAGAGACATTCGTAAAATATTTATATCGGACGGAGGGGTGACACATCACGTGTGATTATCGTAAGAAGCAAATCTACGCTAGGATATTTAACCCTTCAGTTTTTGTTTTATTCAGTTTGTGAGTTTCGTTTTTTTTTTTTTTTTTTTTTTATTTTAATCTATTTTTATCCATGATATCATCAAGCCCAAAAATTCAGATCGTACACAAACACTTGAACCCATGGGGTCTCATTTCAGGAGAAACCCTTTGAAAAAATCCCTTGGCCCAATATGCTTTGGAAGAGTTTCGAAATGGAGGTACCACTATATAGGGGTGTGTGACGGGCCAAACCCGGTCTGGACCGGACCAAACCCGGACCGGACCCATTTAGTTCTGGAAATGAAACCTGTGGACCGGCCCACAATATAGTTTAACGGTCTCGGGTAAATCGGTCCACTAAATGGGATTTTATTCCAAAATAATTCAAACATAAAGTTCATTTGTATATTTTAGCGCAAATACAGATGATAATATCAGGACTCATAGTGTTGTGGATCCATATATAATAAACATGATTATATTCAATATACATGAATGATGATAAAAATTAAAACCATAAATTGTAAGTTAACTAATCAATTGCTTGTAACAATATCGTAGAGCTAAGTTAAATAATTACTAACGAATATGAAGTTGAATCCTTGAATCACAATATACTTACCTGCAAAAAATATAAAACAAAACAATATTCCTTACCTTGTGTCGTCATTGTTCGTCACTTCGTAGGGTCAATTAAAAATAAAAGAAAAACGATGCAAAAAAATTAGGTTAATATTATATAGTAATGAAGCACCACAAATAATTAAAATGGGCCATACCACGTATTAGAAATTAGGAACGGACTAATGGGCCCTGCAAAAAAAAAGAATTAATATTGGCATTGCTGCATTGGAAAGAATAAGAATAATCTCCAATTCGGCTATTCTCATGATCCGCTTGGTTTAATCGGTCCTTTCGGTTCCAATAGTATTTATCGGGTTTGGGACCGGACCGGCCCATAACCGAAAATTTGGTGAATCTTAGGAGAGTGAACCGGCCCATTTAATAATTATATGGGTTCAAATGGGTCGGTCCGGTCATTTTTCCCGGTCTAATCCGGTTGGCTCGTTTTATGCACACCTCAGGGGAATATGATAAGCACTAACCGATTTGAATTGGGAATTTATTTGTTTAATTTATTTTTTAATTAAATTAACCGAATTTCAAGAATGTATCTTCCTTCAACTAAACCAAAAACTGAATTAACAATTGGGATTGATTTTTCACTTATAAATATTAGTTTGCTTTTTTTTTTTTTTCTCTCTCTCTTCTTCTTCTAATCAGTTTTAGGGCTTTTTTAGCCTTTTTACACCTAATGTCCAATTAGGCTGCCATCCATCTGCAACTTAAGTGTTATCATCATTTGTTATTATTTATCTAATTAATTTGCATCTAACCCATTTTTTACCTTTTAATAAAAATTTTTAAATCAATCACTCTCTATACATGTATGCATATGTGTACGTATACATAAGGCTTCAAACTAATTTAGAGATGGGAGAACTTACATTATGTTATCTTTTAAGTGAAGTTTGTGTTTGTTGGTATGTTGCCCACTCTCACATGGAGTGTTTTAAAGATCAGACTTGTCGGTTGAAGGCTTGAAGCAATAGCCAGAGGGGGGTCGGCTCAAATAACGCATGTGAACCGCATTCGAACGAACCAGCCGGTTCAGCTAGTTCACTGGTCGTATTGGATATAGTTTTTTCCTACTAAATCCAAAAAATTAAACATATAAACCAAACACTTTATTTTTTAACATGATTATATTTGTTTAAACGTGTTTATAATTTTAATATATTTATTATGTCATCTGATTCTTGAATTCGGTCAAAGTAGTAACAAGTATGACGTCTGGTGGTCCCGAAAAACATTGCTCACATGACATGCTTCAAATATACACCATCTTTGCCGGTCATGAGGCCAAGACATACAATCGAAGGAAAATGTGCCTCATGGATCATTTAGTTTACTTACCACTCGTTAATTTTTCATTTCTTTAATTAGGAAAAAAGGATCAATTAGTTACCTTTAGTGGCAAAAGGGGATGACTTAACTTGCGATGTCATCTTTATTTATTAGTAATTTTGAAAATAGCTGCTAAGTAATAGATTGCTTAAAAGTTCTACTATAAAAAGTAATGTCACGTTTAAACGAGACAACTTAAGAGATTGTAAGAATATGAATATATTAATACACAGGGCGTGACCGGGGTGTGAGGGTGGTCATGGGGACCATGGGGTGATCACTGTGAACGTGAGAGGAGAGAAAGGAGGTGATGGTCGGGCATGAGTGGGTTGTGAGAGGAGAGAAAGAGGGGTGATGGTTACACATGTATATGATAGATGCTTTACCACTACACATGACCTAAGTGGTTAATAAATAATATTGACGAAACGTCTTTATGTGGTTTGCATAGATAGCATTTGGATGTGCTCACTTGCTTAAATGTATTTACTTTGTCTCGTTTTGTATAACGTTCTAAGGCTATATGTTATCATCAAGCCCACATCACACCACGTAGGTACCACATAGGCGTCACATAATCAATCAACATCATCACCCCCTTATTACTCCACGTCATCATTACATGTGTTATCATCACCTCCTCATCAAACTCCATCACCCCTTTATTTTCCCCATTTCTTCTCCTTCACGTCGTGAAGGTCCTCACGGGCTTGCCATCATATGGTGGTCACGCCCCTATGTGTTTGGTGGATGTGGATGATGAGGGCGTGATGGAGGGTGGTCAAGCCCTCCTCATGTCTCATAACACATGGCCTAATAGTTGTTCCTATGTGATGTTTCTTAAGAAACTTATGACTACACGTACTATTCTTTTATATAATGATGAATAAATTATTACATGTTATCAGTAACCATTTAACCTGAGTTTATATAAATTAATTTGCATATAAAGAGTTAATTTATCTTAGCTTTATAAAACTTGCAATTGAATTTACTCTTGGGTAAATTTGGCCAGCTTTTTAGAAGAGTAGAAATTAGAAAATGTAATATGGTACGAGTGCAAGATGAATTATTGATTTAAGTCTCGACTTTAAATTACGCCCTCACGTTGTGGAAGATATTTCAATTCAAAGTACATGCATCAGCCACATGTATTTCAAACAATGTCAAATGTCAACGATACGTTTTTTATGGACGAGATTGGTACATACCGATACTGAGTCTCAGTTAGGGGTGTTCACGAGTTGAATCAAACAGAGCCTACAATATTGGTTCAGAGTCGGCTCGTTTTAACCGAGCCGGCTCGGCTTGGTTCGTTTTTGGCTCAGTTTTTCTATAAGAAATTTAATCTTTAAATTGTGTTTATTTTTAAGGTAACCACTATCATTTTGTATGTAACTTTAAAAATATACACAAAGAGGTGGTGGTTTAGCCCAATTATAATAACAATAATAACAGAAAAAACATACCTCGAATTGGCCGGAAGGGTTTGATACTTAGATTTTCCTGTTGTATAAAGATTTATAAAAATTGGTTCAAATATTACTAAAGTTTGAACTTCGCATGCGCCATTATTATTTATTAATTTATAAAAGGTTGTGGCCACTAGTCAAATTTTAAAATTTAATTGGTTCATCTTGTTTGCATTGCGTTGAATAACCAAGCCACTGATGTTAAAAAAACGAACATGGTTTAGGATTATGGATTCAAAATTTCAAATAAAACCATAATCATCACTTTTTTTAAGGCTGAGATTAAAGAGATTTCTTTTGGCAGGTAGAAAAAGTATTTATAAAAATATGTGTGCTTAGAAAAAATATTTATTAAAATGAATTTTTAATTTTCTTGTATTATTTCTAACTTATCAATGATCAATTCTTTTTATGATGGATGTCACCTATAAAATCTTTCATCTTCTTGATAATTTGTCTTAATAAATTTGAATTTTCTAAACGTTTTTTTAACACCTTTCATTTTATTAAACGGTTTTTAAACAACGTTTGCTTTTTCTAAACTTATGAAAAAATTACAACATAGGAAAAAATGATGTTTATTTATATAGATGAATATAAGCAACTATATATAAAAAAATACAAACTTTATAAAATGAAAGCTTTTATTGTAGGAGTTATTGTAGTTCGAAAAAATTTCCAAAATGATCTTAAACTTAAATATAAATACATACACACATGTACATATAACATATATGCATATCCATATGTATATTTAAATGAGAATTAAAACGCTCTTAATATTTATAAGAAGCATTATAGCCCACAAAATTTAATAAATGGCTTAAACTGTCCTAAAAATTAATAATTATTATTTTAAATGTGTGGTTGTAAATATGACTAAACGAACCAAAAAAGAAACTCACTCATTTTGTGTTTGTTCATTTGTGCTTCGTGAACATATGGTAATTTGGTCGTTCGCATTCATTTATATATATATATATATATATATATATATAAGGGAAAGTTCAAATAGAAAGTTTATTTTGCCTAAGAAGGCTAAAAAAGATTTTTAAAACTTCGAAAACCCATCTAAACGAACTCCGATTGAACTCATTTCGATGGCATTGGAATCGTCTCATCGAACCCTACAATATTAGCTTTTGAGTTTTAACTTTAATAACTATTTTTAAAGTTTAGATTTTAGGCTTGGTTTTTGACTTTTTAGGTTTTATCTTTAGATATATGGTTTGTTTTTAAAGTTTTGGTTTTAGTATTTAGGTTTATTGTTTACAATTTAACGTTTGTATTTTAGGGTTCAACAAGCCGGTTCCAATGATGTGAAAATGAATTCAATCGGAGTTTGTTTGGGTCGGTTTTCGTGTTTTTGAAAATCCTTCTTAGCCTTCTTAGGCAAAATTGACTTTTTAGGGGAACCCTTCCCTAAGTCCCTATATATATATATTCGTTAAATGTGTTTTATATTCTTAAATTTTTAGTTTATTATCATAACATTTAAGTTAGAAATCTAATTAATAACTTGGAGTTTGTAGTTTGTTAAAATCGTAGTGCTTTAAAACTTAAATCTAGTCAATCACGATTATTGTATATAACTTTTGTTTTGTTTTAAGATAAATATTTTTTTTAAAATTTTATACTAATCATTTAATTTTATATTTATGTAATATGATTATATTGAATTGTTGATATTGACAATATTGTTTTTTTTTTAACTTTTTAAATGCCTTTATTAAATAATATATGTTCATTTATATTATTAAACAAGTTCAATTCCTTAATTAATAAACACGAATAATATTTTTTATTTGGTTAGTATTCACGAACAAGTTAAATGAATGAATACAAACAACGAATGATTTGTTTCGTTTACAACCATAGTCGTTAATAGTTCATTTAAACTAATTTATGGTTCTCAATTAAGTATCCATATACATATACACAAACATGTTCTTTCCAAATGTATGTTGAGAACTAGAAAAACCACTTATTGTACTATTTAAGATAGTTGTGAATAGTTCATCTTAACTAATTTATGCTCTCAATTAAGTATCCATATACATATACAAACATGTTCTTTCCAAATGTATGTTGAGAACCTAGAAAACCCACATTAAGGGGCTGTTTGTTTTTCTAAAAAACGTCTACGAAGGTCTGCGAGACCTCTTTTTTCTGCACCCCGCAGACCAAGGAAAGATGTAGGGTGTTTGTTTTCTCACAGACATTTCATTAAAAAAACGTCTGCGAAACCTCTTCTTGGAAAAGAGGTGGACCAACATCTTCAAACCTCTTTTCCAATTCCCAGTCGTCGCCCCCTTCTCTTCTCACCCCCAGCTCCATCGTCTACAGCCACCATCTCCACCGCCGACAACCACCATCTCCACCGACGAGAGAAGCCGCCGCCTCCACAGCCACCGTCGCCAACCACAGCCAGCGGCGCCCCAAGCAACCGATCGTGAATCCTTCACCGCCTCAAGCAACCGATCGTGAATCCTCCACCGCCTCAAGCAACCACCGGAAGTTACTCCTCCACCGCCGCTCGTGGCTACCAAACGCGACTCCGACCACGATCGTGACTACCGCCGCTCGTGGCTCCACCGCCGAACTCCGATCTTCACTCCTTCAATCGAAGATTGCAGGTTAGGGTTTTAGAAAGAGGTATGAACGGGAGTGGAGGGGAGGATCTCCGATCTTCACTCCGATCGTCACTCCTTGGCTCCAGCAACCACCAACGAAATTTTCTTTTAGGGTTTAGAACCGATGGGGACGGGAGTGACATGGGGAAGAGGTTTTGAAAAGGAAAAAAAACAAACACTCTTAAATCCTCTTCTTGCAGATATTTGGTCCACCTCTTCTGCAAAAGAGCTCTGCAGACGTGGTCCGCAGACTGCAGATGTTTTGTCTCTGAAAAAACAAACACCACCTAAGTATCCATATAAAGTCCTCACGATGGTGATTTAGTGGTAAGGATGTGAAAATCTATAATGAAGATCTAGGATTTAAAGTCCGGCACCATCCAATTTTCCCTGGGTCACGCGATTTACCTCGTTAATGTTGGTCGTGGGACCGGTCGGTGAGGGACACCTAATGGTGACATTCACCATTTTATCTAAAGATATAAAGTGATTAGAACTGATGTAAATTTCAATGTGTTTAAGATTTAGTTATAAAATATATGATATTATAGTATTTTGTTTAAGCACATATCTACATTATTTGCATAAATATATGTATATTTTTGAAAAAAAAAATAGGAGAGACTGAAAAGGCATTTCGTTAATTTATCTCATTAATTAACGTGCTATATACATTATTTATATGGTTCTTAATTCTAAAATATGTAAACAATATACAATCTTTAAACCAAAAAAATTTATCAAACTAGTGAAACTCGGACATAAAACTTTAAACTTACACCGTTGCATACTATACGCACTTTCGATCCTAACTTCATGAACCAATTTTTTCCTTTTGGTTTCTGGCCGTGGATGTGCCACCCACCTAACAAAGGTACTACTAACTAAGGTTTTTCAGTTAATTGAAATTAATCACAAAAACTCCATAAAAAATCTACAAAATATATAATTTATAATTTATGTTGCCACTTGTAATAAATTTAGCTTCTAAAAGTTTTTTTTTCCTTTTTTTTTTTTGGTATTTTCAATATCTTTAATTTATCAATTACTTAAAATATAAAATATCACTCAAAATATTATTATAATCATCATTAATAAGTATTCAATTTTAATTGATTTAGTTCAAAAAAAATTTAATTTTTCTTCATTTAAGTTTTGTAACACATAAAGATCTAATATAGTACTATACTACTATATAATTCATGATTGTTTTATCAATTGAAATATTAAAATAACAAAAAATTAGATCTAACAATCTTGACCCAAAAAAGATAAATGGGTTGAATTTGGTGAACAACTATTGTATTTTTAGTTAAAAAATATGTAGCACTATAACATAACATTACAAATTGATGTTTTATAAAACGACTCGTTTAAACCTAAACTAATTTTACTTAAACTTACTATAACCTAGCCCAACCCGGCCCACCCATTTTGTCATGCTTACCCGCAATCATAGTATGCAAAATGTCATTGAGTCATTGACAACCACTTGACAAGAAACCATCAAACGATTTTGAATAATTCGAATCAACACTAAATTTTGAAATATGAAAACGACATCAAGCATATCGTTTGTAAAATATTTTTAAACTACGATTACATGCCACAAAGCACTATTCTTTCCGAACACGAAAACTTAAAAATAAAATACTTGTATTACATAAAAATATAAAATACACCTCACTAGATCCTAACTAAAGTCCACAAATCGGCCCACCAAAATTGTAGACGTGATTCGGTCGGTCTAGACACCAAATAGGTTTCAACTTTCAACCCGTTAAACAAGATTTATTGAGCTTTCAATTATGTTCAATTTTAATTCTAACTTTCATTTCTTTTTTTCGTAGCTCTAACACTTTCCGATGACTATTCGAATGAATGTCACCGGAAAATGTTGGGCTACAAGCAGGTCTATATTCCGGATAAAGCCGACCGGATTTGAACCGGACTCCACACGCGTTGCATAATGTTTTGGGACCTAGTGGACCGGATCGCCATTGGGGTGTCTTTTGAGCTTCACAGTGAGTGCACCTACGTTGACTCAGCGACTCCCTTGAACCGTTTCCGTTTTGGCAGGCCAGACTTTTTCTCTGCCTTTTAGCAGCCGGCTGCTTTTCAGAAATCTCGGTGGAATAAACCGGGATTCTGAAAAGCAAAGGAGAGTTTATGGACGAGCCATGAGACGATGAAGAACTCGAAGGCAACTCAGTGAGTGACCCGGCCGACCAGATTTGGCGGGGTTTTCTGGAACGTTCTGTTCGACACTTTCTCGGAATAAGATAGGGTAGTTCCAAAAATGGGAAACCCGGAGGTGACGCTTTAAGAGCCGGTTCAAACCGGTTCATTATCCTCCCGGCTCCGTCCTTAAGTTTCACCGGCGGGAACAAAATTGAAAGCTCCGGCACGGAATCATCCACAATTTGTGATAACCATTCAAGGTTTTCCATATCATCAATCTGCAACAATTAAAACAAAAAATTATATCGTAAATTAATTAATTCTCCTTTATAAAAATAAAATAAATTTCATGCAAACAATTGTAGTTATGATTTGCTATTCATAAAAAAAAGTTGTAGATATGATTTTGTTTGTAATTACCGGAACGGCGAGTTGGTCGGCGGTAAGAGACACAAGGTCGCCGGAGCTTGAAAAACTGCTAGAATTCATCGAACTGCTATCGTTATCCTGCGAAGAAACCGAAGCAAAATCCTCCTCGGAGGATTCTTCAAAACTTCCTTCACCGGGATTACTGAAATCCTTGTCGGAGAGGTCTAACAGGTCGTCAACGGAAAATTCATCGGAGGACACGTTTACAACGCTGCTAATTCCGGCAACACACCAGAAATCATCGAAGGGATCTTGTTGAGTTAATTCCATACCAATTATCTCCAGCAGAAAACTTGATTTCAATGCTCTGGCTTCAATACACTCCATTTTCTCCTAAATTTTGTCTGAAAAACATGAAATTTGTCAGATTAATTGGTAGATGAGCAGTACAGGAAAACCCCAACAAAAAGTTTAAATTATGTTGCTATTATATGATTTCAAAACATGTATAGATACAATAATTGTGTCTATAGGTGCCTGTTTAGAGAGATGAGGGAGAGAGAGAGAGAAAGAGGGGGAGAAGAACTGCGTCAAGATTACTACTGATATGAGTGCGGTTAAAGTGCGAACCGGATGGCGTAGAGTCCATGTTTATTTTCTATTTGAAATTTTCATATTCATTTTTTAAGGGAAAAATATGAAATTAGGGTGGGGTTATATTAAAAATGCTTAGATTGGTGAAAAGTGTGAGAAAGATTATGGGCCATTAGATATATATTTTAATGGTTGAGATCAAAATTGTATTAAAAAAGTTAGTAGAAAAGTATTTTAGTCATAGACACTTTTGTTGACTTTTTATAATTTCCTCCCATTTTTTTAAACGGTCATAACTTTTACATAAAATATTATTTTTTTAAAAAAATTACACCAAAAAAACTAGCATTTTTTTATCTTTAAAACGAGTATAGTATTGTTATATAAAAAAAATAAAAAAATGTTTTCCTCTACATTTTATATTTGTACTGCGTCATTATGTCTAATTGTCTATTATTGTGTTTTTTTGTTTGTGAGTTTTCTTTTTGTCGTCGTAGTGTCTAACTATTTTTTTTATAAATTCATGAGCTTTAAAAATAATATTGGTGAAACAACAAAATCACAAACTTTTTATATGTAAATCATAATGATAAAACAAAACAAATTCATTTAATACAACAATGTGTATATTACACAATCACCTGAACGTAAAACACAATGACGCGTAGATTACACAATGACCTTAACATAAAACAAAATAATGACTATTACACAATGAACTGAACGTAAGACACAATGATGATATATTACACAATCATCTGAATATAAAAAACAATGATGAATATATTACACAATGACCTGATTACCTGAACATAACACACAATGTGTATAATTACACAATGACCTGAACGTAAAACACAATGACGCGTAGATTACATAATGACCTTAACATAAAACAAAATAATGACTATTACACAATGACCTGAACGTAAGACACAATGATGTTATATTACACAATCATCTCAAGATAAAAAACAATGGTGAATATATTACACAATGACCTGAACATAACACACAATGATGATTATATCACACAATGTTCTAACGATAAAACATAATGATGAGTATATTACACAATGACATAAACATATATACAATGACGAAAATGTATTTTTCAAAAAATAAAAACAATTTATGGTTTTTAAAATTATAAGTTTTATAAACATAACGGTAAAATAACACAATTATGTAATTTTAATACATAAAATATAAAAAATAAATAAGAACAATTTATTTAATGCATAAAAACCAATAACAAAATAACACAATATGATATAAAAAATAAAACAAAACAATACAAATATTAAACACAATGATATGAAGCATTAAACACAATAACTTGAGCATTAAACACAATGACCAAAATACCATTTTTATAAAATTAGAGTAATGCCACTTGTCAAATCCACAATCCTTCTCACCTTTCTCACCAATTTCACCCTTTTTACTTGAACCTAATCTTATGAAATTATATTTATCTTACTACTATAATAAACAAAAATAATTTTGCTACTTGTCATGTTTTTAGAATACTAATGTCACATGTCATATTATTGTTATTTCATTTAATTCTCTTTCTTAATAAATAATTATATCATCTATACTATTAAATAATTATAATATTAATTATATTATTTACCTTTTTTCATATTAAGAATTAAAAATAGTTTTAAATAAATTGAAATTTAATTTTTATTAAAAACGTGTACTTATTTTTCTAAAAATTATAATTTTCTTAGAAATAAAAAATATTTAAAATCGTTATTTTTAGGATATTAACAGTTTTCTAAAAAACAAGTTTACTTAAAAGATGATTTTTTTTAAATATGAAATTAACTATAAAACTAAGTTTTAAACAATATGATTTTTATAAACAAATGACAATTTTTTCAACAAAATATTTAGAAATGATTTTTTTTAAACCAAAAGTTTGAAAGAAATGATAGGAAAAATTATACTTTTGTCATAAAAAACTATATGAAGTTTTCAACTTCATAGTTTACAAATCTTAGGTGTTATAAACTAAGAAAATCAGATAATAATTCTTTAGTTATTAGAGTTTTTAATTGTTAGTCTATTACATAAAACATGTCTATATTTTAATCATTATATACCAAAATATTGTTTTATAATTTCTAAGTTTTTATTAGTAACTATTTAATATTTTATGATCAATCCGTGCAATACACGGGTTAATAAACTAGTTTATAATAAATAAATATTTGGTATGACACATGTAAATTTTAAAGATTACTTAAAATAATGTTTTCTCTATCTTTCTTTTTTAATAAATATTCAAACTAAATAAGTCTCTTAACTTAAAAAGCCTAAAAATGATCTTTAGTTATTAGATCATTAATCAATTACTATGAATCTATGATTAAATCAAGTTGTTGAAGGGTATTTTAGTCATGCCTACTTTTGTTGACTTTTTATCAAATTCTCAATATTTTTTAAATTTTCATAACTTTTACATACAAAATTTTTTTTTAAAAAAAATATATACCGTAAAAACGAGTATTTTTTATCTTCAAAATTAATATAGTTTTGCTATAGAAAAAATTTTGTTTTTTTAGTTCATTGTGTCTTTTGTACAGGTAATTGTATCTTTTTTACATGTCATTGTGTCTTTTATACATGTTATTGTGATTTTTGTGTAAGTCATTGTGTCTTTTGTGTTTCTCCTCAATGTTGTATTTTATGAACAATTTAAGACATAATGATATTGTATAATACATAATGTTAAGCAAAGATGACACAATAACGAGTATAAATAACACAATAACCTTTAAAAAAGACACAATTACTGTAAAAAAGACACAATGACGAGTCATTGTGTCTTTTGTACAGGTCGTCTCTTTTGTATAGGTATTATGTCTTTTGTATAGGCATTTTGTCTTTTGTACAGGTCATTATGTCTTTTGTACATGTCATTATGTCTTTTGTACATGTCATTATGTCTTTTGTGTTTATGCTCAATATTGTGGTTTCCTAAATAATTTAATACACAATAATGTTGCAGAATACATAATGTTAAGTAATGATGACACAATGACGAATATAAATAACACATTGATATTTAAAAAGACACAATTACCTAGTAAAAAAGACACAATTATCAGAAAAGAAAACACAAAAAGATAATTATATACAAGCGTTTAAAAAGACACAATGACGATAATTAGACACAATGAGCTGAAAAAATTTAATTCTTTTGTAGCAATATTATACTCATTTTAAAGATAGAAAAATGCTTGTTTTTATGATATATATATATATTTTTGAAATAATAATATTGTATGTAAAAGCTATGAATGTTTAAAAAATGTGGGGGAAAATGGTTATGACTAAATTACCCTCTAACAACTGTTTCCTCTAAAATTTAAAATTTTTCCTTTTAAATTTGATTTCATGATCTAATAGTTAATAATCTTTCTTAGGTTTTTAGGATAAAGAGACTATTTAGTTGAATCTAATCGTAATGTTTTATCTATCTTTCTTTTCTAATAAATATTTATATGTTATCTTTTTATTAAGTTTTGTTTTTTTTATATATTTCTCTTATTAAATATTAATAATTTTATTTAACTTAATAAATAATATGATTAAATTATAAATCAATTATTTAAATTTTTTTATAAAACGTCTTTGAAACCTTTTGAACCTATTGAATTTCAGTCCTAAATTTTGTATAACATCATTTTGACCTTTTAAGGTTTCTTAAGTATAAAGTTTAACATACGTAGTATATGTTTAATTTTATTGTTCCTAAATAACTTTTGTTTGCTTATATCAACTAACAATATAAGCTAGATTGCTAGTCTCATAGTCTGTGAATAACGAGATCGACACTGACATTGTTTTATAATTGTTTTCATATCTTGTTCACTCTTCTTAATCAAGTCAAAGTTACCCTTTAACTTTGTCAAATGTCAAATTCTATAGAGTTTTGAGTTTAATTTCTTTTAATATAATATAATTTGATTTTTGTTGACAATTTGTAATTGATCACTTCTAACGCCAACTTTCAAACCTTTTAAGTTTATAAACATGACACATGCATGCGATGTTATTTTTACTTGTATTTTTTAAATAAAATTATTGTTTTAAAATTTATGACATACGAAATATAATAGTGTTTTTCATTTATATTTCAATCTCCCTGAAGGCCAACCAAATTTTAACATGTTTTTCTTAAATGTTTCATCGCATCTCCAAACACGAGTTTTAATTATCTAGTATTGTTGCTCGAACATGTAACTTTAATCGTTATTAAAAATTTGTAACGTTTCCTTTTATTTCCAAAGATTTTCTATGCTCTTTATATTTAGTTATTATGACGTTAGGTCAACAATCAAACAGTTTCATTATTAGATTATAGAGTAAACTTCTCTTTTACTCTCTGTGGTTTGACAATATTAACCATTTTGCTCCAAAACTTTCAAAATGATCATTATGCTCCTTGTGGTTTGACATTTTAATCATTTTGCTCCAAACTTTTCCAATATATCTCCATTATACTCCATTTTTTTCGAAACCACAGGGAGCAAAAGGGTTATAATTGTCAAACCACAGGGAGCAAAATGATTAAAATGTCAAACCACAGGGAGCATAATGATCATTTTGAAAGTTTTGGAGCAAAATGGTTAATATTGTCAAACCACTGGGAGCAAAAGAGAAGTCTACTCTAGATTATATAATAACTTGTATATACGGTTTTTCTATACATTGAAATTAAAACAATCATATTACGTACCGTATTAACAAAACATAAATGGGAATGGTGTACTGGTATCACGTTCGAATACACCTTTCACTCCTAAGTTATTTCCAAACGTCTAACACAACTACGTATTATCTTGTCTTGTTGGTTATCGTAATATATATTGACATGACAGGTGATAACAAAAAAAAATACGTATTTATAGGACGGTTTTCCTTTGAGGTCATCGATCCGGTTGCTTGCGGCTGTGCTTTACTTGTCACTACCTGATAGTCAGGACTCAGGTATTGGAAGGACCTGAAATCAATGTTATAGAAATCGCTAGTCGGTCGGCGGGGGTGGGGACTAGGAATTAATCGGGATTAACCGACCAACTAATCGGCCTAATCAGATAGTCGGGCCTAGTCGGCCTTAGAGGACTAACGATTAATCGGCTTAGTCAGGGATTTTTACAAACATGCCTAAAATTTACCACGTAAATGTGTTCCAACGACCATAAAAAATATGTTTTAAAAAGACTGTATTTTGTATTATAAGTTAAAGCAACACCAATGAATAAAAGTTAGGTTTTTAAAACCACTGAAAGCCATAGAAGGTGTGAAAGATATTCCAATTCCATTACTACTTTTACTCTTTAGTTTGGCACGAAAGATGAGCAATAATGCATCAAAACCCATTATGGCTTTTGCCCTAATCACCTTATCACATGTAAAGATTCATGCATGTTGTAATGTATCATGATTTTTAATATGAAAATACATATTAGTCATAGTTGTCATCATCATCAATAAATACCCACATACATATAGTGTATGCATCATATTAAATCATAATCTTAGAAAGAAAACCTTTAAACCTTATCTGAGTCATTAATTTGAA
Source organism: Mikania micrantha (assembly GCA_009363875.1). Taxonomy (NCBI): domain Eukaryota; kingdom Viridiplantae; phylum Streptophyta; class Magnoliopsida; order Asterales; family Asteraceae; genus Mikania; species Mikania micrantha. Next base: position 90,469,808 of record CM018694.1, read on the forward strand.
ATTTTGAAAATAAATATGTCACCCATATTAATTCACATTAAAATTGATTTGTTTAAATCAAACCTAAATTTTTTTTTCAGGTTTAATGTAAACCACGTATTTATTTTCAAAGTTCCAAATCAATGACCTAGACAGGGTCTAAGTTTTTTCTTTTTAAAATCGTATTTTCACATGATATAAACCATATATATATAGGGTAAGGAGCAAATAAGAACCCACCTTAATTGAGGTAACCCATTAACCCTGGCAAAAAACGTCCATATTGCAAAAAAAAAAAATTAATGGTCTTTTTTATACAATAATACGGGGCTCCTTTTCTAAGCGTTCGCTAATTTACAAGCATTTAAAAGTTAAACAAAATGTAAGTTTGCGTTACACTGCGAAGATATATTTAAGTGTCGCAGTGTAACGCAAACTTACATTTCGTTTAACTTTTAAACAATTGTGAATTAACGAACGCTTAAAAAAGGAGTCCCTCTATTTTTGTATAAAAAAGACCATGAAATTTTTTTTTACGATTTAAGCGTTTTTTGCCAGAGTTAATATGTTACATCAATTAAGGTGGGTTCTTATTTGAGCTCAATCCTCTATATATATATATATATTATATCTCGAAAAGATCATATAATAACATACTTTAATAATGATAACCTATTAATTAAATTCAATGACTAAAAAAATTCAACACATAAATTAGGTTTATTAAGTGTGATAACTCTTAAAAATCCTTTTATTTTTCTATTTTTAATGGTTTAATTTTATAAAAAAAATAACAGTGTATAAAAAAATTTTAAGGTAAATTTTTTAATTAAATCATGTTAACAAATTTTCAACATAACCTTTAAAATATCTTAGTCATTCAATTTCTCAAGATAAGTATGAACAGCTCTTTTTAAATGAAACTAACTAAATTAACCAATAAAAATGGACACAATTGAAGTGGCTTGCCACTTGTACCATCCCATTTTCGGTTAAACAAGTATATGATTTCGGTTAATCAAGCTGGGTAATTAAACTCACACCCAGCCTATGCCAGCAAAAAAATTTTGAAACCAATTTCATACCAAATCTCATACCCGAATACCTAACTCAATACCCAGCCTGAATGTTTCTGTTATCAGATATGTCCATCAGACATTGTTTTTGACACCCCTATGTAAATTCATGGTTCTAGATTCGCATTTAACTAATCTTCTCTATGTTTCATGATTAGACACATCTTGCTCTATCCCTAATTGATGCTCAAAACTTGAATAACAATGATGAACCAACAAGTGTGTTTGTATCCCGACCCAAAGCACAGCGCGTTCGGTCCCATGAAACTGGAATACATAAACACCGTAATGCCATGGCAATGGTTTCTACAGACTACAGGGCTAAAAGTATGAGTCAAAAGGACATAACTACACAAGTTTTCAACTCTTATTCCACAGTCATAAAAACAATACAAGATTGCAAATGAGGCCAGAAATGCTACCATGAAACAAATTTCTAGGAAAGCAACAAGTGTTAGTTCAAAAGCTGCCAGATTAAATGAGACCGAGCACAAAAATAAAATAAATCTTCATTTTTTTTTTCTTCCAAAATAACTACATACAGATACATGGCAATATTTGTCATCTTAATCAGCTCTGGACTGACCGGCACGGGAAGACAAGATGATACCCACAATTAGACCGTACAAGGCCAAGGCTTCAGCAAAGATGAGAATGAGAATCATCCCCACAAAAAGTTTTGGTTGCTGTGCATTTGCTCTGAACAAAAATAACAGGTCATGTTTTAGACTTTTAGTAGATAGTGAACAAAATGAGCACACAAGTGTTTGATACAAACAAATATAGTTCCTGTCAAAAGGTCAAAATAAACACCATACTTTTTGCACTAATGAACAATTTTGGGTAACATATTTACATGTGTGATGTGAGATTTTACTGGGCATGTTTGTTTGTTATATTTACCAGTGTGAAGTATAATGATTATCCATATTTGTAACCAAACAATATGAAACACTGATAGAAGTTTTAAGAGAATATTGCATCTATTTTTTGGAAGTGAGGAAGAAAGTAAAATAGAAAATGGCAAATATGATGTCATAGATGAATATTATTTTTATCTAACATTAGATTATATTATTTGTGCGAAAACTTGCTTTTATTTATTTACTTTGATATAACTTTCGAGTAAGAAACAAGCGGCCAAAGTGGAGGTAGAAACTAGCTTATTTAGATGTTTACAACCTTAAAATTGGCTAAAATCATATAAAAATTCTGTCATCTAAATTCTAAATATATGCATACCGAATTCTGCTTGTTACTATTCTAAACAGTAAATTCCCTATTGTAAGTTACTGCACAAACTTCGCAGTTCTGTTGCAGTGCTGATAATTAGTTTTGATAGGGTATCACCCCCCCTCCCCGGTGCCTGGGGGGGGGGGGGGGGGGGAGCCTAAACTAAAAACAATCTAGGCAAACCTGGGTAGGGAATCTCCCGGGTAGGGAATCTTCCCCAAATAAATTACCAAGAAGAGATCACGCTGAGGCATGTAAATCCTAAGCAAGGCATGTAGCCGCCAAAGAAGAAACAAAGTTATATTGGGGTATCACCACACACACAATAATCAATAAAACAGTAAACAAGAAAAAAAACATGAGGATTAACATGATTCGGCCGAGGGGACCTATGTCCACATGTTGCAACTAAGCGTTGGTGCTCAAGGAAATTACAATGCACTAACAATTTATTTATAAAGATAGGAATGTTGGAGAATAAGAAAATGTATATTAGGCAAAGCGCTGAAAATAACCCATTAGGGTCAGGTTCAGCCGAATCCTCCACGACACCTAACAAGTTAAACTAGTTTGCAGGTCTAGACTATAGAAGACTAAGCAAAGCCACGGATAATTACCTCTAACCATGAAGCCATGAGACACACGATTATGGAACAATCAGGAGGAACACCCTAACCCACAAGGTAACTTAAGGACATTAGGCGATGGGGTAACACCCTCTACATCCAACTGATAATATAATTAATCCTCTATTAAGGAATAAGGTAAAGAATATGTCACAAGAGACAAGGAAAGGCCAAGCCATGGCACACAAGTGACTCAGGGAGGTCGAGATGGGGCTCACAAGTCACAACAGATAGTCAACCTAAAGAGGGTTATCAAATGTCTAAAGATAAACATACAAAGACCTTGAACCCAGCGAATACATAAAGAATGAACAAAGCCAAAAGCCAAACTGATACACATAAGGGAACGTGTCCAGCCGTGACAGACAACACTAGGAGCAGGATGACGCGAGACCCAAATATAGAAACATCTAAGAAAGGAAAGATAAAACATATAGGAAGCCTATTGGTCTTCAATGAATATTATTAGAAGCACAAAACAACAATGGTCGATAATCAAACACTAAACCACAAACAGAGACATAAGTACAGAACAAGAACACAAATGTCAACTATAGACTACAGAGACAAAGGGCATTAATGCCATCTAACAACCCTTTACACCAAAAATTATGAAACTCCAGCTCAAAGAAGTCGAAACTCGGAGCCTGCACACGAACTTCTTAAAATAGCATAGCAGTTCACATCCATCAACACTGTAAAGCAGTGTTGTAAAAATCGGTCCTAAGCAGAGATTAAGTGGGGATTAATCGCTAGTCTACCATCAGCCACTATGATTTCCCCTAATTAGCCAATTAATTATCCTCCCCAAAAATGGTCAAAATCAGGCCTAGGCGGAACAAATTTGCCAGAAATTGACCAAAAATCAACCATATTATAGCAAAAATTATGGCAAAATAATTCCAGCAACACCTTTGAAATTCCGGAATTCTCTACTTTTGACGAACATACTTTACTTATCTTCCTCAGCTCAAGCATCTTCTCTTATGCTTGAGAAGAAGAAAAAATGAGGTCACATCAATCTTGAGATGAATCTGAACCGGATGGCTCGCTCTCTTGCACTGCTCCTTCTTTGACTCACCTCTAGGTAAGGATTTTGGAGCATGTTGCATGCTATAAAAGATTTATTACTCTAAGGCCTTATATTCTTAATCCTTACTTGATAGATGTCTCAAAATTAAAATCGCATTAATTTTTTGCCAAGAAAAGATTGTCCATTCTTCAGGCTCATGAAAGAGGTGTTGATTAAGGGCTTATCTAGAAAAAAGATCAAGCATTTTAAATACAGATACCGATGGAACATAACATGCTCACATATCCACCAAGGAGAAATGTTAAAGCATCAGTGACCCAAAGACTTGAATTTAAAGATGATACACGTTCCATATTTTGTAACAAGCACAAAACCATGCATTTAATAACGTTTTCTTCTAAATCTTTATTCAATGTAACAATCCTGGAACTTTCTTAAAGGCACACAGTCGAAATTCGATGTTTAAAATTATTATATAAGATTGTTAGTATAGCACAGGTATGAAATATAGATAAACTAAGAGTCGGAAACAATACCTAACACCAGCATCACCAACTATTCCTATAGCCATTCCAGCCGAAAGACCAGCAAGACCACAAGCCAAACCAGAGGAAAGGTGTGCATATCCATCGAAAAGATAATAGGATTTTGCCTTGGGGTTAATCCCAGTACTGATAATCACAGCAATAATTAAACCATAAATACCGAGCACACCAGCCATAACAACCGGAACAATCGATTTCATGACAAGCTCAGGCCTCATCACTCCCATCGAAGCCACACCCACACCACTCTTCGCCGTTCCATACGCAGCCCCCATACCTATACATATACATAATTCAATTCGAAAAACAAATCTTAAAAACTTTATCCAGATCCGTAATCAATATATTGGCAAATAAACGTGCAAACAAATAATGAAATCATCATCAAAAAATAAACAATCAGATCTAGCAAAACAACAGTTATCACTTATTCTTATGAAGGATATCATGACATGAACAACTATTATTACTCTAGATGTTGCAATGCTTTTTGAGGATGAAATTGATGAATTTAGGGTTAAGAAAGTACATGAGAATACGAGTGCAGCAGCGGCGCCGAGGAATCCAAAGAAAGGCGCGGTTTCATCACCACTGAATGTGGAATCCGCCATTTTTGTAAATTGTGATTGAATTTGGGAAGCGATGGAGAAAACAGAGTTGAATTTGTGTGTGTCAATCTCCAATCTCTATGTATCGGTAGTTGATGTGTTGTTCCTCTAATCTTCCAACACTTGTCGTGCTCGTATGGAGATCACGTCTATTGATTCTATCACATTTTTATTTATCAATCGTTAATAGGTCCTGGGTTCGATTTTTGATCTCACCCGGTCTTACCGACCTTCTACCATCGTGAATTTGGGTGGGTGTTTGGGTCGGGTTTTCCAGGGATTTTGTGGCTAGTAGGGTAGGGTTCCGTCCGTCTGGACCAGTGACCAGCTTGGGCATTCTTTAGCTATTGGAGGCCGCGTATGGAGTACCCGGCTGTTGATTAGTTTGTCGTTAAAAAAAAATTCTTTATTTTTCTAAACCATTAATTATTGAGTTAAAAGAGCAGGTCTGCTAGTTTTAAGTGACAAAACTTGTAGTTTTGAGTAGATCAGACATATGTTTCAAAGTGTCGAACGTCTTGGTGGTCTATATCCATGCCGTTCAAAATAAAGAATTACTTCCTTAAAGTCAACTATTAAGTCGTGTATGTATAAAAATTTGCTTCTTAAAATCGGATCATATGATAAAAAAATTAAAAAAACTAAAAATAAAACGATTCATTTTTTAGTTTATGGGGTTTTAAGGGGAGTATTATACTCTTATAAACTAACAATAAGCCATATGAAATATTAAATATAAACTTATACAACATTAAAACTAGACAACTGTATTAATCAGTTGTGAAGATTTTTGTCTGACCCTTAAATTTGATCTCGCAAGTGTTTTGATTAATGAAGAGGTAAGATTGTTGAAAACTTTATTATTCTTTTATTTACCAAATACACCATAAAGTCGTTAGATAAATTGTGTGCGTCAATTTTCTTTTTGTTTTTTTGGAAGAGATGCAAAATCAGATAACAAGTTGCTTTGTAGTTTTGGAGGACTTGATGGAATTTATAGTGTTAGTTGAATGTTTATTAAGCCTAATAAACAAATAGACATAGTGGTTTCTTTTGCAATTAATGTTGGGTGTAATACCCCTTATATACCTTAATGATTAGCAATTGATACAATTTTTACACAATTGAGGGTTTAATTTGGTATTAGAGCCACCACGGCTCTACCGATCACCCTCTTCTGACTACCATCGCACAAATGATTGACACAACTACGACATTCCATGTTGCCCAAAACCACTTCCGGTTACACAACTGTTGCATCACCAACACTAAATCACCTTCATCGTCATCATTACAACTGGATCGATCATCAACTTCATCATTCGATCATCATAAAATCATCATCATCAACTCCTCTTGTATCATTGTTGCGCTATTGCCAAATCCTACATCGTCAAAACTTTTGGAAGTTTTTCGAATAGATCAAAAGATTCAAAAGTATTCAATTTACTTGAAAACCACCACCATTTCCATGATGTGATTTTGACATGTAATAAGTTCTTATTAGTCTATTTTTTGGTAATTTTTACGATCAAAAGTTAATTTTCTTAAATTTAGGTAGTTTTGTGATTTTCTCTTTATGTTTTTACCCTAAATTAGTAAACAATGGTACACTAATAATTGATTACCAGTCAGATAGACGTGACAAAATCACTACTGTTAAACTAAGACTTGGGTTAATAACTAAACATATTACATAGATTATTTGGTTAATAAAGTTAACTTGAATAAAACATTTTTAAAAAATTTATACTTGTTAACCACATACATGAAACATGTTCTATGATAATTAATATTTTTTTACAAAGAATAAACATAAAACATATTCTTTAAATTACAGTACACAGATACACCCGTATGGATTTAAAATAAATTAAAGGCTTGTTATGATGATTAAATGAAAATTATCAGTAAAATATGTTTTAAATTTTCTTTTTAAACTGCTAACAATAAAATACTTAAAATATTTAGCAGTGATCATGTAACCACACTGTCAAAACCTCGCCGGACGCCGGCTATCTATCTTCGTCCACTCCGTCGCCATTTGGCGGAGAAACCGCAGCCATCTTGTACCAATTGGCTGTCATTTCATACCTCAACAGTTATTCGGTAACTATTTATAATCTGTTTTGGTTCCCTTCATTGTGCATAAAATTTTATGTCATTTCTTGTTATTAACGTTCCTCATTTATGTAAATTAGAGTTTTAATCTGCTTACTCGTTCAAATTTAGCAGTTTATTTCATACCTAGTGTTGGTTTTAGGGTTTTCTTATGTAATGTTGGCATGTGTTGCTAGGGTTTTAGACATCAATTAGTTTGATTGATCGATGTTGTTAGGATATGAGAAAGAAAAAACTGTCTTAGTGCACAGAAATGAGTGAAAATGAGGAAGGTATCCAAAGTGTGCCATCTTCTTTTGGTGCTTCACAACAATCAAATGTTTCTTTTGATCATATTGTCTTACCACAGTTGAATAAACTCCAATTCCATGCACAAATTACATCATTTTCACCAAATTTGAATACCGAAACCAACAGTAAAAGAGTTGGAATGCCTCCAGCTCATCCACAAATCCCACCCCTATCACCTTGTGCGCAGTTCCCTGTTACACGTAGTCCTGGAAATAATCAACAAACTGAGAGTTCACAGGATTTGACACTTGGTGTCGGGCCATCTCATTCAAGAACTTTATCACAGCCCTCGTTTTTCTCAGTTGATTCTTTGCCCCCTTTGAGCCCATCTTCCTATCGCAGCCCCACTTCAGGCCCCGTCTCTAATCAAGTGGTTGGTGATGTAACCCTTCCGACTTGCAAGACACATAGGCGGGTGAACAGTGATGTCCCGTTTGGATTTTCAACCATATTGCAGTCGTCACCACCATTGATCCCATTAAGAGGTGCTAAAGGCTGTGATGGCTCTGCAACTTTAAGAAATAGTGTTAAACTGGAACCAAATTGGGAGAAAACTGGTACTGATTGCAATGCTGACAGGTTGGGAGAGAGGAACTCTGAAGGTGAAGTTGTGGATGATTTGTTTTCTTCTTATAGAAAGTTAAACAGTCGTGGTAAAAATGGAGGTGATTGCAGCGATAACGAAGCTACAAGTAGTGTAAATGGAAGTGGTAACAATATGGAGAAGTCAGAAATCTGTTTAATATCTGATAAAAAGGAAGGGATTAAAAGGAGTGCGGATGGAGAAATTGCTCCAACAAGGCACTATAGAAGTGTCTCTATGGATAGTGTTATGGGAAATATGAACTTTGATGATCATTCACTTAAGCTGCTGCCTTCTCCCGGAGGGCAAATAGGTAACTTATTGTCAAGTGATTCGATTGATACAAATTCAGATACATTTATCTTAGAGTTTGGGAATGGTGTGTTTAATGCGGCTGAACTCAAGAAAATCATGGCTAATGAGAATCTTGTTGAGATGGCTTCAACTGATCCAAAGAGGGTTAAAAGGTGTGCGACTTTTTGTTGCTATAAAAAATGCCTTGAAAATTATAACGTGGTCTTGAAAATATTGTTTTTCTTGATTAGGATTTTGGCCAATCGACAGTCAGCTGCTCGTTCCAAAGAGAGGAAAATGAGGTACATTGCAGAACTGGAAAACAAGGTTCAAACATTACAGAATGAAGCCACAACTTTGCATGCCCAGGTTACATTATTGCAGGTGGAAATTCATGAAGCTCAAACATCGTTTTTTTTTTCCCAATAAAATAATGTTTTTTGATATTATATGTATTATGTTTGCTTTTCAGAGAGATCTAACTAGTTTAACTAGTCAAAACAACGAGCTAAAGTTTCGCCTGCAAGCAATGGAAGAACAAGCCCACCTTCGGGATGGTATGAATCAAATGGGATTTATATAAAATAATTAACGGTATAACATCCTCAATAATTCCTTTAAAGAAAATAACATAAACAACTATTTGCAGCTCTAAATGATACTTTAACTGCTGAGGTTCAACGTTTGAAGATAGCGAGGATGGAGTTAAGCGAGGATTGCTCTACTTTTTCTCAGTTATCAATCAATGCACAAATGTTTCATTTACATCATCAGGCACAGCAGCAGTTGCAGAAACAAACTGGCAGCACAAATACAAATTAATAAAATCAGTTACTCGGTTAAGTCAGGTTTCACTAGGCTTATAATTATACTAGAAGCTATAAGTTACATGTTTTTTCGTTCATTTGTTCTTTGGTATCTTGAAATAAGAGGTCAGGCTGGGTGGTTAGATCGTTAGAATAAGAGGTAGCATAGTATTTGGGTTACAAGTATGGGTCAAAATATGTATTTGTTGGTGCGGTTTAAAAAATGGTTGGGTTAGGTTAACTTGAACAACTTGTTTATTTTTTTTAATTAATTACTAGATAATTAATTTTAAATTGATTGTAAAAATATTCTCTTTTAACGTTGAACCTCAGCAATTAAAGTTTTAGGCTATTTCAATTTCTTCCATGGTTTCTGTTTGAAATGTGTTTTAACAATGCTAAAAGCCTAAAACAGAGTTATTATTCGCATATAACAATTGGAAAATGTATGACCAAACGCTATTATATATAGAAACAGATTTTATAATTTTGTTTGTTTATCTTCCACCAAGTGACCATCTAAAAAAACTACTAGAATTACTTAATTACCGAATCACCTGAATTTTGCAGGGTGTAATCCAATAATCAAATTATTGAACGTTTAATTTTATAAATAATAGAGAAATTTTATCAAATTAAACACCATTGGTTTTTTAAAATTTATTAAAAAAATGAATTATATGCACTCATTTATGAATATTTGACATGCCCTTAACTTTCAAAACCAAGTCTCATTTGTTAATTAAAAAATTTATACAATCGTGTGTTATATTGACTGAATGTAACATATTGGTATCGTAGCGAATGAAACTAAAACTGATTGAAGAACATCGATATTGTTATATAGTTGTTTTGGTCTTCATAATTGAGTTGTTGTAACTATATACGTTTCTTTTACGTATATAATATGGATGCAATGAGTGTGATGAAGTATGTAAACACGTTGAATCACATGATATCACTTTTGACTTTTTTTGACTTTTTTTCCTGTTAAATTACTTTTTTAAATTCTTACGCACACCGCGTAGATGACATAATGATGTCTTCTATCTATAATTTAATCTTTACAACCTATCCACATTGACTTCTTATGTTTCTTTAAATTGTAGTGTCACACAACAATGTGTGATTTTAATCGCGCCTTTCAGCCGCAAATTTAGCTCCAAAATTTATTAAAAATTATCTTTGACACTAGTTAGTTGACTCTCGTGTTTAGTAACTTATTATGATCTAGTTGACGTAATGTAAGTTTCTCTAGTTGATGTTCGTGTTTATGATTTCTTGGTTGGGTTCATGTACCTTAGTAACTTGTTATTTGATATAAAAAAAACTTTAGCAGTTCAAAAGAAAAAAATAAATGGCACTTTTTCAAAACTAACACAACACATTCGTATATTAAAGCTTAGCAAGAAACTAAAGAAATACAAAAAAGAAAAGCAAAAACAATTTAATAAAAAAAATACTTAACAGCTAGAAAGCAATGTTTCACACTTGCACCACTACGACTAGAGCAAAAATTTCCATTTTGCCCATTTCTACCTTGTTTTAGAAAGTCGATCTTAGGGAATAGGGGCCGTAGCTGAGAAATTCAAAACTTATTGATTACTTTTTTTTATGGCAAACTAACGCTAAACGATATATTTCTTTATAATTCAAATGGATCCCTTGGACCCAACAACTTAACATACGTGTTGTGATCACAGTCCTCTACCAGCACTATTGTTTCCAACGCTAAGGTTTTAGCAACCCCCGAACCGAGTCAATTCATCTGCCCTTCAAGAGGAAATCCACTATGTGATAAACTCTTTACTGACCGCTTTAGCCAGGATTTGAGCTCATAACCTCACATATACTAAGTTATATGAGATTCATAAAGTGCCAATTGAGCTACAAACTTTTGCCAAATTCAAAACTTATTTCAGCAGATAAATTGTTGATAATTTTTAAAAGGTTTCATCTAATAGAGTATAAAAGGTGATTTACTTTAAGATCGTGTTAAACTAAAAAAATTATATATATATATATATATATATATATATATATATATATATATATATATATAATTAGATTATTGGTGAACATGCATTGTATTTTAAAACGTTTACTAGATTTTGTAAAAACTGTATTTGTTGTGAAAGCTATACTAGATTTTTGCATCAAAATACAATATAAAAAATAATCACAAAAAATACACAACAAAAATACAGTTAGAAAAATATAACACAAAAATATATTACATAAAACTACAATATAATACATTAATGTACTAAATTTTTTTTAAATATCAACACTATACACGAATTAAATAGGAAAAAACACTCGCTTTAATTGTGTATTTTTTCAAAATAATATTTAAGTATGAAATGGTTATAATAATAAAAAAATAAAGTAATTTGAAAAAAAAAAGACTTTTCCTATATAACCATTCTGTCTCTTTATTTTTAGCACTTTAATATCAATAATTGATTTAAAAATAAATTATAAACTTTTTAGAAAAAACTTTCTACACACGAGAAGATCAAACCTAAAAAATTAGGATTAAAATTGTTGCATTGGTAATAGCTCATACAAAAGTAGTGTGGTTAAAATCTTGTGACTACGTAATTAAGTAGAACTAAGAGTTAAAAAACTCTAGTTAAAGTTTTAAGGAAAAGAGAAATATCTATTTCATACTCAGAAATTAAACATTTTAAAAATGTCTTTTAGAATATATTAAGTATCAATGTTCCTTTAATAACTATGCAGTAATTTTAAATGTTATGTATTGTGATGATGTTGAAAAGTATAGTAATTTGAATTTATATTTAAAGTAAAAACTTATTAGATTTTACTAAATTCATTTCTAACTGAAAACAAACATGATTTAAGAAGTAACATTTTTACAAAAGTTTAGAGATAAAACATAGAAGTTAAAAAGTAGCATTTTTACAAAGTTTAGTGATAAAACATAAAATTTTGTGATTGAAATTAAAAGTTAAATATAATTAATATTTATTATATAATAAATAAAAGTTTTTACATGATACGTGTCAGTTTTATAATAATATAAAAAAATGTTTGATTGTCTCCCTACTATTAAATATTTGTAATGTATTTTTTATTTTTTATTTTCTCTCTTTATTAAATAGTAATTATTTAATTTAATTTAGTAAATAATATGTTAATATTATAAGTTATTTTTTTAAAACATATTTAAAATTTATATAATATCGTATTTATAATTTTAAAATTTATTTAATACACTTAATATATATGTTTTTAATCTACTAAATTAAAAGAAAAATATTGAGTTAGGTACAGGATAATTCAATTATTAAAAGTGTGAGCCAAGTACAATTAATAAAATGTTGTTAAAAAAATACAATTAATAAAATATAATAAAAAAAGGTCGGCACCAATTTTATAAAAAAAAACTATATACTAAGATATCATTAATACAATATATTAAATGCAGGGAAACCGTTCATGGTGTATCGGATCCTGATTCCCCAAAAACATAACGGATCTTCTTGCAGGCGCTATGCTCGATGTAGATCACGTGCTTCCCCCGTGGCATTTGTTTTGTAACTGAAATGAAAAATGCAACCGCACTAAAAAGAGAATATAGATTATATATTTTTTTCTTGCAACTATATAACGTTGCGTCAATGAGCTTGTAGCTCAACTACCACTTTATGATTCTTGTAATCTTATGCTTTGTGAGGTCATGAGTTTAAATCCTGACCAAAGCGGTCAGTAAGGGGTATACCACATAGTGAGTTTCCTCCTGAGAAACACGTGGATTTGCTAGATTCAGCGCCCGCCAACATCTGGGCTTTAAATACCAGGGAGTTGGTAGCGTGGGTTGTTGGGTCCGAGGATCCATTGGAGCTATGAAGAGACATGCCGCTGAGTTCTCGTTAGCTGTTAAAATAACTGTATAAGCGATGCTTTGAGGGGAAAAATTACAAGAGAATGGCCATTGAATAGCATAATATTAAGTCAAGGAATATCGAAAAAGTTCGATCAGATCATGAAAGTTTTTCAAGATTTTCGCAACATTTTTTCTTTTAACTATGTTTCAACCAGTGACGGAGCTTGAAGGCTCAGATAGGGGGCGAAAAATTACCGGAGCCAGAATACATGTTAATTTTTTTACGCGAGGGGGGGCGAAACCTCTATTTTTAACTGGTAGAATTTTGAATTCTATAGAGGCCTTTTCTTCCTAAAAACAATTGTATTTTTACAATGTTTTGATTATTATAAAAAACAAACTACAAAAGGTTAGTGTAAAAAATGTGTTTTGATGTTTATAATCAATATCTTGTATTATATTATTAAATACATAAAAACACATATTTTTTATATTGTATTTTTTTTTTGTAATGTACTTGTAAATACAATATAAAAACATAAATTTAATAAATTAAAAAAATCAAGAAAAAAATAGTTATTTTTATTATCTTAAATCAATTTTTTGCTTATTTGATTTTCTTTTTAATATTTCATGATAGCCACTGTTTTTATTTATTTTATTGATTTGATCAAATGAAGTTAGTGATTCTAGTTTGTTTCAAGTGTATTAACAAAATAAATTTTATTGTATATTTGGCTGTTCCAAGTGAGAGGACGAAAAATGCCAAATGCAGAGAACACGATATGATGAAAACCAAATCACAACGGTCACATTTCCAGTCATTTTCACATGACTCCTTGTGCGATCCCACTTTCTGATTTTCTTCTCTCCCCCTTCTTAAACCCTACACACTTTTTTTCTCTGTTCATAATTCTCTTCATCTTTTTCCTCAATCGAGAATCATTTCATTTCCATCTTTTCTCGATTGATTTCATTTCATTTCATCTGGTGCTTAAATTCTATCTGATTTGTTGAATTTTGAAAATAATGGCCAATCGAAAGCTAACGGTGGAGGTCTGTAATGCCAAGAATTTGATGCCTAAAGATGGTCAAGGCACAGCGAGTGCTTACGTGATCGTTGATTTTGATGGCCAGCGGAGGAGAACAAAGACGATTGCCAGAGATCTGAACCCTCAGTGGGATGAAAAGATTGAGTTTCTTGTTCATGATGCTGCGTCCATGGCGACGGAGATTCTTGAGCTGAATGTTTATAATGATAATAAGAAAACCGGTAAACGGAGCACTTTTCTCGGAAAAGTGAAAATCGCCGGAAATACTTTTCTCCAGTGTGGATCGGAGGCTTTGGTTTACTATCCTTTGGAGAAGAGGAGCGTGTTCTCGCAGATTAAAGGTGAAATTGGGATTAAGATTTGGTATGTAGACGAAGAACCGCCAGCAGCTCCGGCGGCGGAAGAGAAGAAGGCTGAGGTGGCTGAAACCCCGCCGGCGGAAACAGAAGAAAAGCCGCCGGAGGAAGAGAAAAAGGAAGAAGAAAAACCGGCAGAGGGAGAAGATAAGAAAGAGGAGAAGCCGCCGGAGGATCAGAAAAAAGAGGATCCTCCAGTGGCAGCTCCGGCTACTCCACCTGCAGAGCCGGCGGTTAAAGCGGCGCCACCTCCTGTGGAGAACACTGCTATAGCGCAGTCACCTGAGCCGAAGCATGTCGAAGAGAGCATTCAGTTGGCCAGAAAACCGTCAAACATGGACCATGATGTTTCACTTTCCAATCATCACCGTGGAAGCAACGCATTCGATCTGGTGGATCGGATGACATTTCTGTACGTCAGGGTTGTAAAGGCCAAACGGGCAGACATGGATTCTGACGAATCAACAGTTTACTATGTAAAGCTGGCGATTGGAACTCACAGTATCACCACCAAAGAACAAGGGGCTGCCAAATTTTGGGATCAAGTTTTTGCATTCGACAAAGAAGGTCTGAATTCAACATCTTTAGAAGTTTCTGTTTTTAATCGGAAGAAGAAAGTAACAGAAGACGGAAAAGACGAAGTTTCAGAAAGTTGTTTAGGGACGGTCTCGTTTGAATTGCTGGAAGTGCCTAAAAGAGTGCCGCCGGACAGTCCTTTAGCTCCACAATGGTACACTCTAGAAGAGTCGCCGGATAATTCTCCGGCGACAGACATCATGCTTGCGGTCTGGTTAGGTACTCAGGCCGACGAGACGTTTCAGGAGGCATGGCAATCGGATTCCGGCGGGTTGATCCCGGAGACCCGAGCCAAAGTTTATCTCTCTCCGAAGCTGTGGTATTTGAGACTAACGGTCATCCAAACCCAAGATTTACAGCTAGGTTCGGGTCCCGAACTCAGAGCGAAAAACCCGGAATTGTTTGTCAAGGGTCAGCTCGGGCCGCAGCTGTTTAAGACGAACCGGACAACGGTCGGCTCGTCAAGCACTTCTTCCAATCCTACGTGGAATGAAGATTTGGTTTTCGTTGCAGCCGAGCCGTTTGAGCCGTTTTTGGTGATTACAGTAGAAGATGCATCCAACTGTCAGACCATTGGGCATGCGAAAGTGCAGGTGTCTAGCATAGAAAAGCGTACAGATGATCGGTCAACACTTGGGTCAAGATGGTTCAATTTGGTTGGTGATGAGAATCGACCGTACGCAGGTAGAATCCATGTTGGAGTTTGTTTAGAAGGAGGTTATCACGTGGTTGATGAGGTGGCTCACGTGACCAGCGATGTCCGCCCAACCGCCAAGCAACTATCTAAACCCCCAATCGGGTTGCTGGAAGTTGGAATCCGTGGGGCCACTAATTTACTGCCAGTGAAAACAAAGGACGGGACACGTGGCACGACGGATTCCTACGTGGTTGCCAAGTACGGCCCGAAATGGGTTCGGACCCGAACAATCCTCGATCGGTTCAATCCACGGTGGAATGAGCAGTACACATGGGATGTCTATGATCCATGCACGGTGCTCACTATTGGTGTGTTTGATAACGGGCGGTACAAGTTAGGGGAAGGAGATAACAAGCCTAGTAAAGATATACGCCTCGGGAAGCTTAGGGTTCGACTGTCGACACTCGACACAAATCGGGTGTACATGGGTTCATATTCTCTAATCGTGTTGCTCCCAAATGGAGCCAAGAAAATGGGGGAAATTGAGATTGCCGTGAGGTTCTCGTGTTCTTCATGGATTAGTCTAATACAAGCTTACTCGACCCCAATGCTTCCACGGATGCATTATGTGTGTCCGTTGGGCCCTATACAACAAGATATGTTGAGGCATAATGCGATGAGGATTGTGACTGCAAGACTGGCTCGGTCTGAGCCAGCCTTAGGCCAAGAAGTGGTTCAGTTCATGTTGGATTCAGATACTCACACTTGGAGCATGAGGAGAAGCAAGTCGAACTGGTTTCGACTCGTTAATGGTTTGTCAAAAGCAGCCACCTTGGCGAGGTGGCTTGATTCAATTTGCACTTGGGCTCATCCACCAACAACCGTCTTAGTCCATGTGCTCCTCTTAGCTGTTGTCGTGTGCCCACATCTAATCCTGCCAACAATTTGCTTATATGCCTTCTTGATAGTGGCAATGAGATACCGTTACCGAATGCAGGTCCCAGTTACAATGGATCCAAGACTCTCCCAAGTCGATTCTGTGGGACCTGATGAGCTTGATGAGGAGTTTGACGGGTTTCCAAGTTCAAGGTCACCAGATCAAATCCGTATCCGGTATGACCGGCTACGCGCCCTAGCAGGCCGGGCTCAGACACTGCTTGGTGATGTGGCAGCTCAGGGAGAGAGGCTGGAGGCTTTATGCAATTGGAGAGACCCGAGAGCAACAGGAATCTTCGCAGTGGTTTGTCTATTAGCTTCACTAGTGTTCTACATTGTACCATTTAAGGCATTTATCCTAGGGTGGGGATTCTTTTACATGCGCCACCCCCGGTTCCGCGGGGACATGCCACCACTTCCGATCAACTTTTTCAGGCGACTCCCGCCGCTTTCAGATCAGATCCTATGAACCAAATTCAATGTTATGTTTGTTTGTTTTGGTAGCACCCTGAGTGCACTTCCTTAGACAAAGTTTTATTCTTAATTTATTTTTCGTTCTATTATCGGATCCAAATCAATATAAAGGAAAAAAAAAGGTAGTTGCAATACGACCAAATTTCTGAATCATTTTACAGGCCACAAACTACAATCAGAATCCTATCCTAAATTACAAGTTAGCAGTGTAAATCAAATTACCCGATTTACTAGTTAATCGGACAACAAAACATTATCGCATATAAATAATCTCAGACCTCCTTCCAAATAAAAGGGGCAGCATTTCAATTTTCTTTATACTGTTATCTATATCTTCCTCCAATCTGATACGGAATGTACTGTACACAACGACAAGTTGTTTCTACCTTTAAATGATCACACGAGAATATGCGATCTGGCAGCCCCACGAGCACATAGCTTCCTGCCAGTTTTGCTTAAAGCACAAACACATATTTCCAGAAGATCATAGTCTTCTTCCCAAAACAAAAGAGTAGCTTTTTCAGGGTTCTCCAAAAGCATTTTGGATGTCAAGAATCCAGCAATCGTCCATGTTTGGTAAAGCCTAGATTGTTTCCCTATGAATTTCCCGCTTCTGGTGTCATAATATTCTGGCCAGCGATCAGTGGACAGTCTATTCTCAGCAAGATCAACCGCCTTTCTTGCTAATTCTATTCTTCCCATCTTGATGCAAGCCAATGTAAACTGGATAACACAAGAAACAAAAATGCATCAGCTTTTAAATCAAGAAACAATTACAGAAAAAAAGAAAGCAATGATAAAAGTTACCTGCCATAGAAGAGTTGGCCATGAACCGCCATTGTGATAAGACCATGGTCTGCAATCAATAGATATGTAATCAATAGATAGCTTGTTAAAGGTTGAAAGAAGGCATTTTAAGCATGGACCCATAAACTTTTTTTTATCTATCTTTTAAATATATTATGAATGATTAACACGTTAATTATGATTAACAGAAAAAACTGATTAGAATAATAACAATAATATATAACTTTAAATAAAAATGATTCTATGTTTTTAGAAATAGACTTTGATCTACTTTCAACATAATTGAGCTGCTTTCCGCCGTACTATTTGACCTGTAAGGATAAAACACAACTCCAATTCTCAAATAAACCCATTTATATACAAAAATTCCACCTTTTAAGAACAATAGTTTAGAAAATATTTAAAGAGAAAAAAAAACAAGAGAATAAACTCACGTGTTCTTCGGGTCACTACCAGTGATGATGCGCCACTCTTCTAATTCCAAAGCAGGGTAGACGATCTTAAGAGGCATATGTCCCACGAGATCATCCCATTTGGATTCTATCAGATTCAATATTGAACTGTTTTGTTTTGGAGTGCTCAAAGAAGAAACAATTGACCAAATATTCCCTAGTGTAAAAAATCTGAAATCCATATGTGCGGGTTGTAGATTCCCAATCATGTAACCTCCTTCTTCAGGAATCCAATCCATTAACCAATGGGGAATCTGCTCTGGGTAAATGTTGAATTTGTTTGTTGCTTCTGTAGAATACTCTTCCGTTTTATATCGATAAATTTCGTTAATTTTCTTCATATCTATCCAATAATATTCCCTGATATGAAAAGATAATGCACTAAGTCTGTTGTTGATTGTCCTTACTAAATTCTTGGAGCCTTCATCTAATGCAAGCATCTCACGAGCACATCTTAGAGCCGAATAAAATAATGACTGCCAATTGGAGAAAAGATGAGTCAAAATTTAAAAGTCAATGGTTAAAAAAATAAGTCAAAAACGAACTCACTTGGATCTCCAAAGGGTGTCCATGGATACCCATTCTTCTATCAATCATACATGAGCCATCAGTGACTAAAAGAGAAGGAAACATATCGAACCCATCAGACAAGCACAAATTTAAAATAAGTTTAATGCCTGTTTGAACATCGACCCTTTCTTGCATTGCAAAATCACCAGTGATCTTGCTGTAAGCTCTCAACAAGATAATCCACCATAATCCTGCATTGAAATCAATTTACAATCAAATGAACAAAAGCTACAAGAATCATAAGGGCAAATGAGATCATTAGCATGATTCATAAGTGAAAATTTGGACTTTTTACCAGAGTCAACTGGTGCAACACGGCCTATAGCTGATTCCCCAAAATCCGGGTCTAAAACTTCTTCAACTTTTGTATCATCAAGGGGGACGGTTCTAATTTTAAAACTTGCAGGCATTAGCCCCTGTCCTGGACTGTAGCAGTCAACCGTTTTCTCCCAACTCTTAAAAAACAACAAAGTAGCTTCAATGGAGTTGGAAATAACAGGGTATGTATGCAGTGCATAAAAGAAAGTCAAAATTAGTGGGAGAGTGAAACATAGGCAGATACATAATCATACTGTGTGTAACATTGAAAACAATATGTGCATATAACATATGTGGTTCTCACTTCTCACGGTACTCGATCTTGGTTCTGAATTAGGTAATTTTACAAAAGTTTCCCTTATAAATGTTTCAATTTGATCTCAATTGTTTCCTAAAGTAACGAGTATGCAATTCAGTGATCATCATCCAATCACGAATCGACGAAATACATAAATATATCAGGCAAACCAACCAAAAAAAGAATCTTGATATCAATCAGCAATGAGATCATTACCTGCAATTGCAAAGTATGTAAAAGGAAATTTCTAACAATCTCTCCTTCTCCCTTCAACAAGAAGGCTAAAGCCGATGGCACAAAATCTCGAATGAAAACTTGATCGTAATTCAACGGCACCTTATCTCCGGGATCATTCGCCGCCAGCGTCCCGACGGGGTTGCCGCAATATGTCACCACCGCCTCCCTCAACAACCGCCACGCTTCTTTCTCCGATTGCGATTCCGTTCTGCCGGTAGGCTCGGAAGATAATATCTTTCCATTTTGTTCATTCTCTACAATTTCATCTAAATCACCACCACCTTGCACGTAAATGTTCTCGAAATTCTTGTCATTCACACGGGTTTCTAAAGTAGTTGAATAACCGGCAACGTAATTAGGTTTACTACTATTGCTGGAACTACAACAGGTGGCCGGAAAAACCCTAGATCGGCCCCAAATTGGGGAGGAAACCGAAAGGGGTTTCTGGGTTTGATTAATCGCACATCGAAGCCCCGTAAATCGTGGAGCAGAGATATGGATGTTGCGATTTAAATTTGGAATATTGATGAATCCCAAAACGCTTCGGCTTTGGATTAAGAGCCTGCAACCAAACTTCATTCTGTAAATCTTGATGGCGTTCATGGGAAAGAAAGATGAATTCAGATTATCAAACTACGTAAGATTTAAGATCCTTTTCACAAAATGAAATTAAATAATCGTGTGTATACGATGGGGATGCGAAGATTTCAGTGAAATCTAAAGAAACCAAAAATCAAATTGGTGTATTGTAGGGAATTACGGAGACGAAATTGTGGTGGTGATGTTTGCCTGTGAAGAGATTTTTTTTTTCTTGAGAAAGAAACCGAGATAAAGAAACGAGTGGATTTGCAAGGAGGCGTTAGGCTTGTCGTGAGGGAGAAGTATCCAGTTTTTGGGATTTTTCAGATCAACTTCCACTTTTCAAAAGGGGGGAAAATCACGCATCTTTTTTTCTAATCAGAAAAATACACATATCCTTTTGCGGTTAACTTTCTTTCTTTTTTTTTATCATTGTTATTATTATTGTGTCAAATAACCAGCTCTCAGACCATCTGTAATACATACATTAATGAAAATCTTAAAACCTTTTAATGGTCATCTCACTGTAAAAACTTTTCCCATTATGCCATGTTATCACTCTATTCTCACACAAAAACATTCCTCACCAATCACAAAAGATAGGAGAAAGCGAGGCGCAGGGGCCGCTGGCCACTCGAATTTGAGGCCATCAGGGACGGGGGTTGTGTGCCCGCTCACCCTGCCCAAATTTTCTCCCTGCTGGATGAACGGGATGACCATTACAGATGGTCTAATGGGTGATGGATACCATTCTACAAAATAGGTTATGTGTAATTGGGGGTGAGTGGGTGTGAGGAGTCGGGATCACGCTCTCATGGCACCCTCCACCCACTACCGATGAGGCATGACCGGTAAGTGGTGGGTTATAGCGTGAGGGTGTTTACGACATGAGAGGAAGAAGAAATGGAGAAAAGAGGAGGGGGTGATAGAGTGAGAAGAATGTGATGATTACACATGTATATGAATATGGGTGATGAGAAATAGTTATTTATGTGACTCTTACATGATACTAACGTGAAGTGATGATTAGGGGTCATCATTTGGTACTGAATACCGAAATCGAACCGGTACCGTACCGGTACGGTATTCTGTACCTACTATTCCATAAATTCGGTAGCGGTGCCAATACGGTACAAATACCGTTTTAGAGGATTATTTTGTAACAAATACAGGTACCAACCCGGTACCGTACCTATCATTTCTATACGGTATTCGGTACCCACTTTTTCAAAAATTCAGTGTTGGTACCTTTGGCATCGGTACCAATACAGTACCGGTAGAGTACCGATCTCATCTCTAGTGATGATGATATGACGAGTATAAAACACACTAAAACACACAACCTTAGACCGGTGGGTATGCCCTGGGATTGGGCGTGAATGAGGGCGTGGGAGGGCGTGAGTTGATGGAGTGACTGGGGCAGCGTCTCCCTTGGACAAAACCACTCAACCATTACCTCATCTAAATAAAAAAAAAACTATATATACAACCGTCACACACTAATTTTTTCTTCATAACACACACTCTTTAATCTTCACATCACACAAAAAAAATCAGTATTTTTATAAAAATGGAGTTTTTACGGGAAGATAACGATTTTAGAGAATGAGAAGATTTTTTAATCGAAGCCGCACAACTTACTCTCGACATCATCAGACAACAAGTTGAAAGACTTGTTATGACTAGAAGAGCATGAATTAATCGAGATCGTCTTGGAGCTCACGCACGTCTTGTTGAAGATTATTTTTCAGAAAATCATAAATACCCCGAACATTTATTTTGGCGTCGCTTTCGTATGAGTCGGAATCTTTTTTCACGAGTGCGTAATGATTTGGAACAAAACTATGATTTTTTTCAACAATGGTGTGACGGAAGAGGTAAGATCGGGTTTTCCGGTCTTCAGAAATGTACTTATGCAATACGTCAACTAGCCTACGGCACTAGTAGCGATTCGTTTGATGAGTATTTCCAGACGTCTGAGAAAATGGGGCGGGAATGCATTTATAAATTTTGTAAAGGCGTAATTATATTGTACGTGAAGAAATACTTGAGGAAACCAAACTCCCATGACATCCAGCAAATTTACACGTTTCATGAAGGGGTTCATGGTTTCCCCGGTATGTTAGGTAGTCTCGACTGCACCCATTGGGAATGGGACAATTGCCCAACAGCATGGCTAGGTCAATTCCAACGAGGCGACCATCATGCTAGAAGTTGTTGCGTCTCAAGATCTTTGGATATGGCATGCCTTCTTTGGTGCATCGGGATCGAACAACGATATAATTGTTCTAGATCAGTCGTCGATTTACAACAATCTTATTGAAGGCATGGTACCCGGTCAGCAGTTTATTTGCAACGACACAACATACAAATACGGGTATTATTTAGTCAATGGTATTTATCCGCAATGGGCTACTTTCACCTTGTACATACAGTGTCTCTCCGTGTGGAAGAGGTATACGAACGATATTTTCTTGGCATACTATTTCAGCCTGGTGTTTGGACAACCAGTCCATGCCAATAACTACATCAAAACTGCCTAAAGTGATAGGCATTAGAACAATTTCTAGTGTTTGACCCATCAAATCAAGGATACATCCCTTAAGGATTTGTTCAACTACAATTAACTAGCCATCAGCTAGTTCTACAGTGTATGGGTTTTTTAAGGCTGTAGGACTAACATTTAGCAACTTAGAAAATGAACTAGATACAAAACTCCGGTCTGCACCAGTATCAAATAGCATAGAGGCATAGTGATTATTCAAGAGGAACGTACCCGTGACAATGTTAGGATCCTCCCGTGCTTGACATCCTCCAATCACAAACGCCCTGCCCCTAGCACCATTGTTGTTGTTATTGTTATTGTTATTGGTGTCATTACCGTTGCCATTTGCATCATTAGTCCCGCCCTTCTTGAGTTGTGGACAATCCTTCTTGAAATGTCTCGGCTTGCCACGCTCATAACACCCCTTTTGAGTGTTGTTTTGGTTGTTGTTCTGATTGTTGGAGTTGTTTTGCAGTTCCCCGCGGCAGTCTTTTGCTGCATGCCCTCCTTTACCACACCGTTGGCACCGATACTTATCACACTGATTCCCAACATGATGGAATCCACACTTGTTGCACTTTGGGTATTTACCAATATACCCCCAGATGACTGTTGACCACTGTTCGAGTTGTGATAAGTCTTGTTTGAATCCTGCTTGCGGTTCTGCTGAAACGATTGTTGAGAAAGAGTTCTTGAAATTGTTGCTTTCCCACTTCCGCTTGTGGTCTCACACCTTAGTAGATGTTGTTCGTTTAGGCAGAGTTCCTTGTAGCACTGCCTGATCAGTCAGTTGATGCGCCAACCGAACAGCTTGTTGAATAGTGGTGGGATTTGCAGAAGTGACTAATCCCTGGATCTGAGGCACTAATCCCCCAATGTACCTCTCAATCCACTTGCTTGGTGGAGTAGCCATGTGAGGTAGAAGTCTGGCTAATTCGTGTGACCGAGTAGTGTACTCCTCGATGTTAGACCCCTCCATCTTCAGATGCCAATATTCCTCTTCCAACTTCTGCATTTCACTCCGAGGACAATATTCTTCTTGCAGTGATGTCTTGAACCCATTCCAGGTTAAGGCATTAGCTTCTCCCAATCCCAAAGTCTGAACATTGGAGTTCCACCAGGTCAATGCTGGACCCTCCAAAGTTCCCGTAGCATATTTGACTTTGTTTTCCTCCGGACAGTTACACATTTCAAATACTGATTCTGCTTTCTCAATCCATCGAAGGAGTCCAATGGCCCCTTCCGATCCTTTGTAATTATGAGGTTTGCAGTCCAAGAACGTCTTGAACGTGCACACCTGTGGGTTCACCAATCCCCCTGCTGGACCATGTGGTCCTGTAGTGTGTCTGGGTGTAGTTCGCGATAGCCTCCGCGACCCTGTTGTTGATCAGCTCATTGAGCTCAGCAACTGTCATATGTATGTTCTCCCCGGCCATTATCTTCATATTTACAAGTATACACAATGAGATTTTATCCACTACATAACTGTCATTCATGCATAAGTAAACATAACACATAATTATTGTCATAAAAATATTAATTCTCATAACAATAATCAACTAAACATGACGTTTTATTTATTATGAGTACATCCCACTCATATAGGTTTATTAACTGAAAAGGTAAATAACATCCAAATATCTAAACTCCACCATTTGGTGGCGCAACACTAGGAGATGAATCAGCCTGCTCTGGTGGACTACCTCCTGCACCGTGATCATACTGTATGTGTTCGGTGACGAGTGTCAATGCCTGCTCAGCTAAATCCCCAACTATGTTGGTTCCATCTATAGCCGCATTAGATCGTGCAATGGCCTCTTCGGTCCTTGCTTCGGCCATAGCCGCACGTAGTTCCGTTTCCTGTTGTCGTGCCTCAGCCATAGTTGCACGAAATTCAACATTTTGCAGTCGGTCGATGAGCTCAACAATAGCATTTCGCATCATCTCCACATCTTCCACCAGATTCTCATGTAACTCGTCTGTACGAGTCAGCTCCTCCTTAAGACTCCTCCATCTCTCCATAATCCAGTTGCTGCTTTTCTAACAATCCTGTGATTGCCCCTGCTGCCTCGCACATATTACGGATCTCTCGATCCATACGTGCCACGAATGCAGCAAACGCCTGCTCTAGCGGATACCCTAGAGCTGGTAATATCCAAATTCCAGTAGTAGAGGAAGTAGCAGGTGGAGGAGGCACTCTCTCCTCGCGTACCCAACTACGGATAAGATCAGGGAACCACTGCCAATAGTGGCTGCTCCCTCTAGGTCTAATGTGAATGTCCTCACCATAGTGGATAATATCATCCACTAGCTCCAACTTCCTTTTCTTAGCTTCCTGGATTTCCACAACTTGTGACTCCTCATCATGAATACGTTTAGACGATGATGCCATATCTGTTACATAATACCATATGTAAATACTATGCAAAACTCATATATGTAAACAAGTGTCTAATGTCTAACAGTTATAGTCTAAGTCTACTAATGCAACCTAGTTCGCTATAACCAATGGCTCTGATACCAATCTGTCACACCCCCAAATTTCAACTAACGGAATCATACCGTTTGGGACGTGACAAACCAAGATCTCAGATCATTAGACATAACGAAAGACCTCTATATGCTTTTCAAACATAACTTTGGTCTAAAACTGTAATATAAAAGTTTTAACGTTGCGGAAGCGTTTTTAAAACAATAACAAACGTAACGGTTTGAAAACTGTAAGTTACAAGTCAAAATCTTAAATGTCCAATTTCAAAACACAAGAATTAAAATATGCATGCGACTCCACATCCTAGTCCATGCTTGCTTGTTCTTGTACCTTAACTTCCTGAGAAAACATGTAAATCAAGTCAACACAAAGGTTGGTGCGTACACAGGTTTGTTTAATCATAAATGTTTGAAACAACTGTTTGAAACAAAATGTTTGCAGATGAAATAATCACACATGCATAGTCACGATAGCTAGTCATTTGTACTATTTACATAAGCGGTCGACACCGAAGCTGACTGTTAGAATGTAATTTGACTTTCCCCCTATTGTCTAGCACAAACAATAGTAATGTGAATTGGCTAGTCAAACACTTGCGTAGACCTACAATCTACCAAGTGAGGTTTGTCAAACCTAATAGATCTATTTCCAACTACCACGCTTTGCACTACGGCAAACTAAACGGTTCGATATGTAAGGACCTGTAATGTTATGTTCGCACTTAATGTAAACAGCTAACTCATGCAAGTGATATGTATCTAAACTGTTTGTTGCACATGTTTTCTCCCCCAAAACAGTTAAAATAAGAAAAGGGGCCGTGTACGCACCTTTGATAGCAAACAGAATGATCAAGTATTTGAAACTCGCGTACGAAATCTTCTACGAAGAATCTGTGTTATAATAATAACTTTGTATCATTCGCGATGTCGTTTTGTGTTTGAAATCACATACGTGTCAACACACGTATGTTAGAGTGTTAGAAATGTGCCTATTTAAGTACGCGTGCCTTTAAAATCGTTTAATTAAATCATATAGCCGTATACGATTTTATTTAAACAAGCGTAATCATACGCGATTACGGTTCCGGGTAAAAATATGAATTTTATTGTTTCATGTTGTTCGGGATTTAAATCTGGTTCCAACGCAACTGGAATGAGTTAAAACGGAGTTCGAACGAGGAAGTTACGAGTAAAATACCAAAAATAGTTTTCATATCAAAAATAGGTGGAGCCCGGGTTCGAACCCGTGAATTCCATTTGACCGAACCAACTAGCATTCAATTGGACCCCGGTTCGATCCCGATCGAACCCAAAACCATAGGGGTTTTGTTCCTGAGATCCAACCGACCCTGTGGATGATTTTAATTCGAACAATTATTCACTGTAACCCAATTAATCGGGTATGAACATGTTCGAACTCGAGTTCCCAAACCCCCGATCGATTTTTGCTAAATTCATTTGTTTTACACTGAAATTTCATGAGGTTCTCATTAAGAAAGAGTTTTCGAAACTATCTGAAAGGTTTAATTCAACTATCAAGTTCTATCAACTCGAAATCCCCAATTCGTTTTTAACTCAAGAACCCTAAACCCAATCTCATGAAATTCGATGTTGATTGTTACAATTAACATAGGGTTTATGTTAGTCGACCTCTTCTGAAATTGTGGGTACCATTTAATTTAAAAACCAAGTCCATTTAATCTAAAATCCCCAATTCGTTTTCATCCATGAACCCTAGAATTCGAAATCATTTAATTAGTTGTTGTTTGTTAAAATTGACGTAGGGATTTCATTAAAATTATGTTTCCAAATCTCTCTGTAGTATTTAATTTGATTCAAAAGTTCGTTTGATTCGAAACCTGACCGATGTCGAAGTGTTAGTCAAAAATAAAAGTAAAACTCAGGTCCCAGTTACCTTATTAGATAGGGTAAGTCGGGTGTCGAACCACAAGTAGTTTTTGTGGATGGTGTACTTGTTAATTAATTCGTGATATAAACTTAACTAAAACGGAAAATGTAAACTTGAATTGAATGGTTTGTTTGTTAAACTTAAAAATCAATAGCAATTAACTAAAATGGTTTTTAAACAATAATGAAAAAGAGTGATTCCTCCAGGATTCAAATTCAAGTGAGATTCATAGATTAGTTACTACGTTGGAACAACCACATAGACATGATTAGACTAATTAAATGATTGTGATGAACAAAGACTAGTTGCTTCGATTGCAAAACAATGGAAGATTATCACATGAACACCAATTGCATGCTATCAAACCCAATCAAAATCTAATATATCCTAATTGCTAGAAATCTCAGGAATTGAAAGACAATGAATTAGGTTTTAAATAAAAATCCAATCTTTACAATCAAATAATTAAACGCTAAGCAAAAAGCATCGAATGCTTAGATTGCAAGTTCCAAACACAATAGAAAACTAATCTAAATCAACCGCTTACAAGAATCCGTCACCCGGAAGAAACCACGCAGAAATTAGCCGCTCATCTCTTGGAATTGATCTTCAAATCTAAATTGGATCATCAATTGGGATGATTTGGCAATGTTTGGATGGAAGAGAATGGCTAAAAAGCTTCGATTTTGCCTTCCTTGGTCGTCCAAAATCGCCTAGAACTGATTGGGAGAAGAGAAGATACTCAAAAACCCTAAAAATCACGTTTTTATAGGTGCAGACTTCGTCAGGACCGTAAGCTATGGTTGGGACTTTCTGTTAAGGTTGACCGTAAGCTATGGTCTGGCCGTAAGCTATGGTCTGCAGATTCTGTTAGAAAGTGCAGTAAGCTATGGTCAGCCCGTAGGTTATGGTCTCGCCTAATTCCTTCCTAACTTGTTTTCTTCATATCTTTCTCATTTTAAGTCCGTTTTTCGCACCGTAAAAACCCAAATCTTCGTCTCGAGATCCTCTATCATATAAGTCCAAGATCACTTCAATTTCCAATCAGTTTATGCTTCCATAAAGCTCCCAATTCTTCCATTTAACCTACAAACACACGAATTTGCATAGTTATCTAATTCTAACCAATCAATCACATGAATATGCATAAAATTTGACATTTAACACACATAATTATCATTCCAAACCCCATCCATCAAAACCCCCAATTCGTTTTGTGTATGAACCCTAAAACTCTAATTCATATAATTTGTTTTTGTTTCAAAAAATTAGCATAGGGTTATTCTTAATCGGCACCTTCTGAAACTATAGATGCCATTTAATTTGGTTTTTAAACCAATTTCGATCGAAATCCCCAATCCATCAAAGATGATGAACCCTAGAATTAGGATTCTCATAATTCGATGTTTGTAACCGAAACTAGCATAGGGCTATGATTAATCGGCATATTTAGGACGTGTAGGTATGAATTTTACCTGTTTTTGATGTTGAATCGATATGGTTCGACTAGAGCTTTGACTTTCGGCCACTCCCGATCGAAATCTTCAACCCCAAACCTCTGGAATCGAATTGATGAATGTAATAGCCTCTGAGGGTTCCGATTTAGTGTTTTGTAACCATAATTTGATTAATTGGGTTCAATTTATACTTGTTCGAATGTAACCGACTTTGATATCGGTTATTAGTGATTAATTTGTTTAAATTCGTCATTATTATTGCAATTGATCACCCAATTGATGATTGTAACCATTAATACGACCGTTGTTAATGATTTAATTCGATTAATTACAATGTTTTAATTAAATTTTGAATTCCCCCAATGTTTATGAACGAATTTTGACTTTTTGAAGTCAAAATTGAGAATTTGATTGATTTCAAGATTAATCCTTGTGTTTTAAATGTTTCGGAACTTCTTTTGTTCAATTTAAGTCTTTCCAGTTTGATTTTGTTTGCTTTTGCATCATTTCTGATAATTTCTAGTTAACGGGGTTAATCCGGAATGTCGGATTGTCACATACGTGCTCCTTTTTGCATATCATTATGTATACATGCTTCATACACCATATGCGAATGATTGTTGCATTACTTGTTCTTAGTTTAGTCTCATGTTCTTTATAGTCTCTTTCCCTCTAAAGCAACTACGTCCATATATTTGGATTTTTAAGTTTTTATAAAGACACCGGTTTTTTATTTATTAAATAGGTTTATTCATCCCGCGCGTTACAGTGGGTTATCACAGTATACTCCTGAGAGCGGTTATTATACATATCATCTGCAGAAGCATAAGTTACATAACAAAATCAAATATCTTATCACGAACTATGTACAAATATTTCATAATATACAAAAATCTCACAAATATGTTATAAAAATAATAATAAAAAAATACTTACAAAATCTGTCTCACTCGCAATCAATCGTTTGAATTAAAAAAACCAAGCAAATCTCTCAAATTTAATAAAACTCAAATCTTTAAGCAAAATTTCCAAATTGAATATTTTTTATATCTGTTTACTACTTTTCAAAATTAAAAACTTCTAATGGTTTAAGTCTAAATTTTGAAAACGTTAATACACATTGATCAGACATCTAAATAATAATATAATTATATATAATAATACATATAATATAAGCATCAAGGCCCACTCATTATATATATATATATATATATATATTGAATGCTATAAAAACCCAATGTTTGAAAGAAAACTCTTAAACCCTATGTGAGACATTAATTTGAAATCTTGAAAATAAATATGTGATCCAAATTAAACCTGAATAAAAAATTGGGTTTTGAATAAACAAATCATTTTTATGTGGATCACATATTTATTTTTAAGATTTTAAATCAATGGCTCACATACGGTTTAAGAATTTTATCTATAAGATTGGGTTTTCATATGATTTAATTATATATATATATATATATATATATATATACATGAGTAGGTTCAGATACAAATATAAATTTTTGTAAAAATGATAGGAACCAATAAAGTGTTGACATGTGGCATTTTAATGAATTAATAGAAAATGGTAGTATGTGCAATTTGTATTTAAATGATTTTTAAATTTTGCATAAAAATATGAAAGTGGGTAATCAGTTTTCCAGATTGAACCTATTCCAAAAATTTAAATTGTATCACATATAATCATAAAAAAAAATTCGTATACATCAAATATGAATCAAAATGAAAAAATCTCAGGCATTGAGTTTTTGAATTGCATTTACAAAATTCGTAACATCAAATACGAATAAAAAAAACGCAGGCATTGACATGATGTGAGGATATGTATTGGTATGTGATGATATGAGAAATCATATTTAAACTAACGATCTGACATGTGTTGTTTTCAAAACACACACAATATCAACATATAACAACACAATGTGTTGAATAACAATACTGTATAACAGCATAACAGCACGATGTTTTACATAATGTGTACAAAAAGACAACAACACACTCTCTTATTCAATAATGGCACATACTAACACATAATAGCACATCCCTTAAATTTCAAATTTTTTACCACCTTATTTATCGTTTAAAATAATAGAGTTTGTTCATCAGCCATAACTAGCAAAAATCAAAGGTTGGTGCCGGATTGAATCATAATTTGGTCGTCAATGAGCGTGAAGCACAAAAAATTTGGATTGAATCTTCAATTTCGGAAACTGAATCCCATTTTTTTCGTAAAACCATGATATCAGCAAATCAAAAAACAAAAAAAATCCCTAATTTGCCCTTTTGATAACCGTAAATCCCTTTTGATTAAATTTTTAATCAATTTTTAATCTCAACCCTTGATCTTAGCACATAAATAGTCCAGATTGTTTCTCACACTTTTTACAAAAGTAACCATTTGTACAATAACATTACTCTATATATACATAATCACTCAATATTATACATATAAATAAATTAAATTTACTATTCAATATAATATTAATATAATTAATATTCCTTTTCAATGAATTTTAATATATATATAATAATTTCTTTTGATCATATTTTTAATCTTCATTCTAAATCATCATATCCATGTGTATCAATTGGTATTAGGGTTATCTTGATCCATCACCACTTAAAATCGACCGAATATCTAAGCATTTGTACAAACTATTTTCGACTCTAAAAATTGAATGATCAAGGTATTGACTCTACTACCGAAACTTCAACCGTCATTTATGCCACAACACCATCAATACTTTCACCACCACAAACTCGCACCAACAACCATAGCAAAACTGGCCCAAAAACAAGCATAGTCACCAAAAGCATAAAGAGAAAGAAATTGACCCTTAGTTTACGATCATGAGAGCCATTACTTGTGAACACAAGGAGCGGTGCGTTGGGTTCACGTATAGGCCTGTAAATGAACGAAATAAACAAGACCATAGCATGGTTATGTTCGTTTGTTTAACTTTAACCGAACAAACGATCGAGTACGAACATGAGTTTCTTGTTAATGTTTATCATGGGCGGCCCGCGGGAGGGGCAAACCCGACCCCTGTACAAGGCCCATTTTTTAGGGGGTACAAAAATTTTTAAATATACGTATATGTAGAAATTTATTCAAATAAAAATTAATAAGGCGAATCGAACTAAAAAAACATTTATAAACACATTATTTAATGGGTGAAAAAACTTATTTTTTTAAAGTATAAAAAGTTGCTTTCATGCCCTTTAAACTAAATATGTCCATTGGTTTGGTTAACGGTTTTTTCGGTCTTGTTTAATCGGCTTTAAAGTTTTTCCCTGTCAAAAATCGACCCGGATTCAAGAAGTGATTCAGTTCTAATTTTGGTTAAAACCAAATGGACAGATTGAAAACCAAATAAACCGCTTAAACGTCGAATAAACCGATGAAAATCAAATAAACTGATTAAAAACCGAATAAACCGATATGAATAAACCGAATTCAACTGAGTAAACCGAATTATATATTATTAATAAGATAATAAATTAAATTTGAATTCGGTTTAATTGGTTAACCAAACAAACTAAATTTATAAAAAAAATCGGAATTAAAAACCGAAATTCGGACATGGTTAGGTACCGAACCGAAAACCGAATTCGGAATTTGGATACAGCTAGAACCAAAACGAAAACCAAATTCAGAATTTGGTTCGATTTTTTCAGTTATGAATATGTATCGTTTTACTGTATTAAACGACTTTTTGGTTTCTTGAGCACCTCCATTTTAATATTTGAATTCGCTAGGGGCCTTTTTTCTGGCTCGTCCTGGGCACTCCAATTCTTAAGGCCGCTCCTGATGTTCATGTTCATTCGTTAACAAACTTAGTATGTTCATATTTGTTAATGTTCGTTCGTTAATATTATAAACGAACAAATCACGAACATCGATGAACATATGTAAACAAACCTAAATGAACCTAACTGAACAAATATAAACAAACATAAGTAAAGAAACAAAAGAGTAAATTACGGTTTTGGCCCCTGTGGTTTGAGTGTTTTAACCATTTCGACCCAAAATAGAATTTTCAATCAATTCAGCCCCTGTGGTTTGAAAAACTAACATTTTTGGCCCCCCAATCTAACCAGTCTAACAGAAACAGAATATAATGGTGGGTTGTGAGGGGCAAAACCGTATTTTACTTCATGGAAGGACTATAACCATATAGATAATGGTCTTTTTGCCTAATTTCATTGCTGCCAGTTGCCACCTTTTTTTCCAACAGCAAATTTGTGAATTACAAGTTTACAACCAAATATTAAATAATAACGTGGTGGGCCTGCATGAATATTGCTGCTGACTTTTGTCTGTAGTCAAAATTAGGGAAATCAATCTACCTGCAATAAATATGAGCCATTTTGACTATTGCAAATGCTGTACACTCTGATTGGTTTTGTTTGTGGTCAAAATAAATCAAATTGGTCTCTATGAACTAAACATAAAAGCAGTTGCAGTTGACTTCTATTGTTTGACTAGCCCCATCAGATTATTGATTCTGAATTGTTGACTCTTACTTTAGTAGCTATTTTAGCTAAACCGAATTATGTAATTTCTCCAAACAAACATACTCAAATTATTGACTGAGCCCACACAGTTTTTGTTGACTAAACCATTTTAGTCAAATTAGAAGCAATAAACTTAAACATAACACTTAATCTGTAATGATCAAACCACCACAACAATTAGCTTGAACCATAAAAGTGTTTGTTCATACAAAAAGATCATTACTTAGTCAAAAGACAATAATTTAGATAAAAAAACAGATTGTTAATAACTTAGATAAAAACCATAATTAGTCAAAAGACAAAAACCTTCCATCTAAGGTTGAGTTGGTTGTGTTGCTAGTCAGCTTGCAGATTGCTTTTTGGTTGTGCATCCTCTCTTGTTATGCCCTGTTTCCTTGCAGATTGCACATGTGACTGATCCTCCTTTCCTGGTCAACTTCCCACCGTTGTTAATATTTGTTGATAGCTCCTCAGCGGACTTTCTCCTTGCTTTTTTGGGCCTGCCAATTTGTGTGTGATGTTTCGGTGGAATTAATGTTGTTGGGCATGGTGACGGTTTCCACAACTCCTTGCCACTGATTGGTTCAATGCTGTTCTCGTAAACCTTTTTCCATGTGTCTAACCAATACACCTCATCCACCCATGATTCTGGAATACCTACTTGCACACCATGTCTAACCATATCCCAGTTAACAGCCACTGCATGCTTGCAAGGCATACCTGTTAGTTCCCACTTCCTGCATGAACATGTCCTTTTTTCCATATCTACCGCACATTGATCTTGCCATGGTCCATTAACCTGATATTTTCCTTGACCATTAAATGTAACAACATATTGAGATGCATCATTCTTGATTTGGTTGAATGTCTTTGTGGCAGACGGAGTCAAAGGACCATCACATTTTGCAATAGTTCTGTTTATCACACCAATTCTTCTCATCATATACTCTCTTATAAACTCTAAGCAACTTATGATTGGTTTATCTCTGGCATGAAGTAGCTGTTTATTGAATACTTCACATATATTGTTTAGGAGAACATCACATTTTGGCCTACCTGTATAACATTTAACAATAATTATGTAATGATGCATCCTTGTTCTTGCCCAATGTTTAAAGAAGCAAAAATAATAATAATAATAATAATAATAATAATAAGCATGAAAGTCTCATACCACTGAAATGGGATCTTGCCCAATGTTTAGCTGGGATATTTTGCAACCAATCATGTAATGATGCATCCTTGTTCTTAATTGTTTCCATGTGTTTGTTGAATTGAGGTATTGTGGTTGCACTAGCACATTTCCATAACAAATCTTTGTAAAAGTTCCCTCTCCATTTACACTTCATATTTTCATGAATGTGTCTTAAGCAGTATCTATGTTCGGCAACCGGAAATACCTTGCTGATTGCAGGTATTAGTCCCTACAAATAATAAATTGTCAAAACATACTAATTAATTAAATTCATGTCGATATATAGTTTTATTCTTTAGGATGATACCTTTTGTCTATCACTTATAAAAGTGAAATTAGAGTTAACAAACAATTCAAGATCATCCCCCAGATTTTCTAGAAACCAAGTCCAAGAACTTGTACACTCTGATTCTACTATTGCAAATGCTACAGGGTATATTCCATTGTTAGCATCAACACCAACTGCTGTTAAGATCTGTCCAGGATATGGGCCTTTCATGAAACAACCATCCAAACCCAAAATATCTCTCCCAGACTTTTTGAACCCAGATTTCAAACCACCATAACAAATGTATAACCTTCTAAATTGCCTTGTAGCACTTTCAGGGTTACAATCCCTCTCTACATCTATTTTAACTGTTGTCCCAGGGTTTGATCTAATAAGTTCATCACAATATTCCCTAAGAATGAGATATTGTGCAGTGAAGTCACCTTGTAGTTTGTTTACAGCCATTACCTTTGCCCTAAAAATCTTTTGGAATCCAACTTCAACTTGATGTTTCTTTTGAATAAGTTCTTGTAGAGATTTCAAAGGTATCCCAGGATTTGTATCAACTAATTGCTCTATCTCCTTAGCAATGAAGGTTACTGTGTACACCCTAACATTTCTAGTTTGTAGGCAATTGTGTTCCCCATTAAAAGTCTTGACAAACCAAGAATGATTCTCTCCTTGTCTAGAAATATGAAGTGCCTAATGACAGGTTGGTGATGGTCTTCCTTTTTTGGTTTTTGTAGAAGTTGATGTGGTCCCACCAATTTGCGAACTCCCTCCCGTATCTTTATTTTTAACTTTTTCCTCATTAGAAACAAAGATTGGATTCATTCCTAAGCATACAACTCTAAATCTGAGTTTTTCATTTCTAACAATGTAGAGCTGTCTTCTAGTATCCACAGCATGACTTCTCACAAGATTTTTAATATCTTCTTTGTTGGTGAAGCTTTGACCCACATAAGGTACTTCCTCAATGTTCTTTGACTTCTTCTTTCTTTTTCTAAACTTTTTCATAGCGAAATTTAATAAACTTCCCTCGTCTTCGCTATTACTATCAAAGTCATCAAGATCACATTCCATTTGATCCTCATCCACATCATCTTCATGTTGATCAACATCAAGGTCATCCTCAAAGGCACATATGAATTTATCCATGTTAACATCGACTTCTTCAACATTGTTATCATCATCCTCCATCCTATCATCATCTTTCATACTATCACCTCCATCTTCATCCTCATACTCAACCATGTTAAACTCAGCTTCATGTTGAGTGTCACACCCCCAAATTCCCACTCGTGGTGTCAGTCCACGTGGGTGTGACGTGGCCAGGATCACAGCTCATGGTCATATAGAATGACTCTATATGAGTTATACAGTCACACAAATTGTAAAACAATACAAGTTTTCATAATTAGGCAGCGGAAGTGTTTAAACAACAAAATACATAAGTTTGCAGCGGAAAGTAATTGTTTGAGACAGACACTACATAGTTCAAATTGTTTTCAAAACGTAACAAATGCACACAAGCCTAGGGCATGAGTCTATATGTAAGCTTGACTCCTTAGTGTGTCCTGGTGAGCGTCCTAGCGTGTGCTCCATTAGTTACCTGAGAATACATGCGAAAAAGTGTCAACTAAAAAGTTGGTGAGTTCACAGGTTTAGACAGACACAAATAGTAAACAGATATATACTGGGCATGTTTAAGTTTAGTTGTTGGATCTACGATCCGTGAGTGTGTCATGTCATCTTACCGAAACTCGACTGTTTCCATTTGCCTCCGCGGGTCATCGCTGAACCCGACATCAACATCGATATTACACTCGTTATGACCTCCAGTCAACGTTGTTGCCGAGTGGAGCTAGTCAAACCCAGTAGTACTACGTAATAACGACTCGTTCGTAACAACTAACGGTAAGGATAAGTGAGGGCTTTATGCGATAAAAGTTACACTCAAAAAAAAGAAACGGTTTCACAACATACCAGTCATATATCTAAAACGGTTGCATTGTA
The DNA here is from genome assembly GCA_009363875.1 of Mikania micrantha. NCBI lineage: Eukaryota > Viridiplantae > Streptophyta > Magnoliopsida > Asterales > Asteraceae > Mikania > Mikania micrantha. The sequence goes on from CM018694.1 coordinate 90,506,558, forward strand.
TTCTCACCCCAAAGTTGAGTAAAAACAGTTAAAGAGTAAAAGTGGGGCCGTAAACTCACCTGAGTTTGATAATGCGTTTGCTCAACAGAGTTAGCGTAGCTTGCCGGCTAGTAGTCACCTATATCATATAGGTACTATGAGTTTGTGTTCACAAATGCGGGTCTCACGGACCGTGTTTAGCGTTCAACAACTCCAAGTTGTTGGTGGGTCGAGTTGACCGCGTTTGACTGTGTTGACCGTGTTTGACCTAACGACTCGTTGGTGACGGTTTGGATCAAGTGCTCGTGTATTGTGTAGTTTAGTGTCGTGCGAAGTGTACGGATACCAAAAGTCATTCCTATGAGGAAACTTACTATTTATGGTAAGTTCCTATTTTAGGAAAGTTTCCACATTAGGCTGGTTATGCATTAAATCACATTCCGTTTATTCTAACATGCATATTGTCCTAAATGAGCATGTTATCACGTAGCACATAGTTACACATAGCCGATTTAGCATAGTTTGCGCGTAAAAGTTTCTAAATATGGAAAGTTGCTAAAATAAGCATATTTTATCACGTTTATCAACCAACATCATCTAATATCATCATAAAATCACTAAATAAACATGTTATACTCATAACATTATCATACATATTATCAAGTTGCAAACTTGTGACAAAAAGTTACTATTTATAGTAACGTTCACGAAATTCATACATTGACCACTCTAATCATTCCTATTCATCAAACAATCATCATTTAACTTCTAAACATCATTTTTAAACATAACATATGGATCAATACATGCAAATATGGTTATTTCATCAAAAACACATCCTTAGTAACATTAAAGTTACTATTTTTAGAAATAATCATCAAATGATCATTTTCAATATCCAAATCCCATTCCTAAACCTCTAATCATCATAATATCATTCAAACTACATATCTATATACATGCATGATCATCCCTAAACCCAAATCATCATCTTGTAACTAGAAAGTTACTAAAAATGGAAATAATCATAAATAAATCATATTTGACTATTTCGACATCATCTAATCATGGAATCATCCTTTTATATCATTCATAAATATATTGAAATGCATATAATCATTCAAATAGATGTAGATCATGCATGCATGTCAAGATTTCATCACTTTGTATACAAATCAAGCATCATAACTTCACACCACTTCATGGATCATCCCAAATCAATATAATAACACTTTAGATCATCAAGATACTCATCTAAATGAACAAACCCAGAAACCAAATTCGTGTGGGTGCATCCAAGGGGCTTGCATGTGAGTATTTCCCCTTGCATGTGTGATTTCTAGTGTAAAAACTCAAAGTGGTGCTTAGAGGACTACCTTAGTGAGTTCAAGAACACTGAGATAGGGCTGGAACAGGTGTGTGTGGCTTCAAGAAGTCCAGGAACGACCTCCACATAAGCTCCAACTCGTGCAAAGTGAAGATGGGTGTCTTTTAGCTCACTCCAAGCTTCCAATGGCCTTCAATGTCTTCAAAAACGAGCTCCCAAGGTACAACAATGGCTTCCAAGGGTTAGGATGGTGATTTGCAGAAGAAAACGTCGAGCAAGCAGGTCTGGAACTCGGAAGTTGGGTTTATAGGGTGGCTGAAATGATTAGTCTTGATTTAATCAAGATCTTTGCGTGTTGGACTCGTCGCGCACAGCGACAAGGGTCTCCGAAAGTCTCCGCGTACCGCGATGAATTTCGGGATTCAAATTGCCCGCCCATCCATCGCGTATCGCGATGCTCCTTCTCGCGGGCCTCCGCGTACTGCGATGGGCCCCTGAGGAGCCCAATAAGCTCAATTTCATAGTTTTGAGCCGAATTTCTCGTATTTCTCGAATACGATCATTGTTTCTCGATGCATAAGCGTTGTTCTACTAACTTAGGTTCTCCGGAACCTAATTGTGCAGTGTAAGTGTACTGTGGTTCGATCCATTCACCAACGTTCGTTATTCCAGACACGTGTGAGTTCTGTGCGATAATTTCTCGAATTATCGGTGTGTTTGGTCCGTTGTGCCACGTGTCACACTAAATGCAATTATTCTAGTGCCACGTATGAAATAATAATACACATTATTATTAAAATAAAATAAATGCTGACCTGGAATTTGCGGGGTGTCACATTGAGTATCATTAAGTTGGTCATGATCAGTAAGTGCTTCATCATGCCATTCCAATGACCTTATACCTATGCCCATTGTTGATGATCCTTGTTCAATATACACTTGAATAACCTTAAACCTAGACACATATTGCAACAACAAAAGGGTATCTTGATCATCACATATAGGCCTTAAACCAAAATTTAATTCCATGTCAGGAATTAAAAAGTGATAAAACATGATCTCTTCCTTCGGATAACCGATCTCCTGGAGCATAGTTTTCAATTCAATCAAAGAAAATGTATCTGTATCAATCATGTCTACATAATCCACCTTTGCATTAACATAATAAATGACAGTGTTTTTCATGAACATTCCACCGTGGTTGATTTTTAGGGAGAAAATATTAGGGTTGTTCCCTGTGGTAAACAATTTAAAACATTAATGTAAGTATCAAAACGCAAAAAACCAACCAAAATCAACAAATAAAATATTTATTAGTTAAGAAACTCACCATAAATCTCGTAAGGATCGAAAAACTCATCTTTTTTGCGAATAAACCAAAGTGTTTGCGCAATGTTAAGCATCGTAAATACTCTTGATCGACTCGACGTTGTAGGATATTACGATTCTGGAAAACGCGATGCTAATGAATGCCTTGATCGACTCGACTGGTATTCAATGGTAAGTGAGAAGCAACGCTGCAATGTCAACAAGAATGAATACTCTTGATCGATTCGACGTAGATGAATGTTATGATTCTGATCTCGATGAACGCCTTGATTGACGACAGAATTTCAATCGTGAGGAAGAAGAAACGTTGCCATGGATGGGTATAGGGTTTTTGTCTTTTTGAGATAATCTCCTAAGTACTACCTAATTTCATCCCTCCTGTAAAACACGTTTTTTAACTTTTTGTAGGAATAAAATTACCAAAAAGCTCCTCATGTGAGGGGCACATGGGATAGTTATTAACGATTTCTGTTAGTCTGGTTAGATAAGGGGCCAAAAACGTTAGTTTTTCAAACCACAGGGGCTGAATTGATAGAAGATTCTATTTTGGGCCGAAATGGTTAAAACACTCAAACCACAGGGGCCAAAATCGTAATTTACTCGAAACAAAAACAACCACAATTGAACACACATAGTTAAACAAATATGAATTAACATGTGAGCTCTAAACTCACATTGATATTAACCATTCCAGTTAATAAATTCATTAGAATTTGGGTAAAATAAAAACAATAAAAACATGTTAATTTATAAAAAGACGAATATATCACATATTTATCAAATATATGAACTGATTTATTAATAAAAATAAATGAATTTAAATTAACAATTATAAACGAATGTAAATGAATGAACATAAACGGATGTCAGAAACATAAATAAATAAACGAGACATGTATTCATGTTTATTTATTTACAAAATAAAAAAGGGAAAACATCATAGAAATGTAACAAACTATTCAATTTGTTTCAATCAAGTCACTCAAAATTTTTTTGTCTTAATTAAGTCATACAAGTTATTTTTGTGTTTGAATTATATGTTTTTAACCTGAATTGTAGGTAATATATGTTGATATTAGTTTGAGTGAATAATTTTTTTTTAAAAATGACTGACTTGAACAAGTAATTATTAATTATTAATTTTTTGTTCTTTGTCAGATGTTAGTTAAAATTAATAATTATTGATTCTAATCAGTCATTTTTGTTAAAACAAATTTTTCACTCTAACTTATATAAACATGTATTACCTATTATTCAAGTTAAAAATATATAATTCAAAACACAAAAGTAACTTGAATGACTTAATTAGGACAAAAAAAGTTTGAGTGACTTGATTGGAAAAAAATGAAAAGTTGGTTACATTTTTACAAAGTTATCCCAATAAAAATATTAAGAAACCTTTTAACAAGCGATCTCTAAGTGCACACGGAGTGGAGCAAGGGAAGAGCCCGGGGAGAAGCTCGCCGATCCGGGGCGGTCGGGAACACCGCGCCCCCGGAATCGGCTTGGGGAAAATCGGGGAGAGGAAGCCGTTTGAGGCCGAGCGTGGGAGAAGGGTTGACCGTTGGAAAAGTGGGGAAAAATGGGGAGATTAAAAAATGTGGGGAAAAGTGGGACGACATCATATAAAATGAGAAAAGGTAAGAAAAATTGATGTAACGCTGATATGATAATGAGGAAAAATGAGGAAGATTGGGACCGCTTTGTATGGCTTAATATCCTAATTTGTGGGCGCACACATGTTTTCGTGTGCTTTACAAGTTAGTTTTTGACTTGACGGCGACGCCCCGTCGGCGCATCAAGGTGACGGAAACAGCTGGACGCTCGATGTTTTCCCAAGTAAATTAAAGTAACATTCTCCACGCCAAAACACGAATAAACCCTTTTTTATTCCTTTCAATTTCATCCTCCATTTATTCATATAATTATAAAGAGGAGAAGAAGGTGCAAGCAACTACAAGATTTTCGAAAGCTCTACCTGTTGCCGAGTGAGTGTTTTTATTTGTCTTTTTTTTTTTCCATTTCTTTTTATGCCAATTTTCAAGCATTTTGCTTTCCGCTCTGTTATTGGCGTATGATTTGTTATTTTGATAAAATGAAGTTGTCTTGATTCTGGGTTTGCGTTGGATCTACTTTTTAATGTCATAGCTGCTCATCGTTTTGTGTTTGATCTGGCTAATCATCTTGTTGAAATGTAAATCTGAGATTTTAACTAAACATCAAGTTTAACTAATCAAGAAGTTATATTGAGTTGTTGTAAATAGTTTTAGGCTTTTTATTGCTGAGTTTGTTCTCATATACTTCAATCTGAATTGGATCTAGGTCTGATTACAGGTAAATATGACATTGATAGGCCACATATTCAGCTGCTGATTCATGGAAAGTGTGTTTGTGTGTGTGATATTTAGTTACACAAGACTGGCCTTGTTGTGGAATTGGATGTGTTTATAATATAATGTTGTCTTGATGTTAGGATTGAAAATGGTAGATGGAGACGTAGATGAACGGATTTTTACAAATGTTTTCTTTGATAATCACTTTAATATCCCAGCTTAAGTTTTATTAAAAAAAAGCCTTCCTTCTATCTCTAAATTTAAGGAAAATGCAGTGGGCTTGCTTTTTTTTTTTTTTTTGTAGATGAACTGAATCCGTATGTAAGAGTATGTAATTTGGTTATTTGCTGTCCGAAGTTAGGTCTATTTTGTTAATTTGATACAGGATTCACTCTTGTTTCATTGCTGAGAAAATGAATTTTAGGCCATGAGTATGTCTTTTTATTTATATAAGCCTGATTTGGAGTTTGTCATATAATATGGTTCTGGCTCAGATTATGCGTTTGAACAATGGGAAACTTGAGTCTCAAAATAATATAAACTTAGTTTAGTTTGTTGGATTATGTGGATTTGGATGGAGTTATGTCACTTTTAACTCTTTGAAGCAAAGCTGAGTTTCAACTCCCCAAAGGGATTATTTTGCCTTGCTATTGAGCAATGTAATGGAAGTTCCTGAATATACTGTTTTATGTATTGATCTGATTTTGTTATTAATGCGTATAAAATTTATTACTTTTTTAGTCACTTTGGAATTCAAGATTTACAATAGATTTTTAAAGCTCATGTTTTTTGCAAATTTGGATGAGGGTTTTCTCTTGTCCTGCTATAGAGCCATGAAATTGAAGTTTCAAAATATACCCTTCTGTGTATGGGTATGAATTTGTTATCAAAATATATAAAGTTTATCAATTTTCTATCTAGTCATTCATGCTACATGTTGGAATTTGTGTTAGTTTTTCTTGCATGTTAAACTTGGCATGCATGGTTGTGTAGCTTGTGTTATGATTTCGAACTATTTACTGACTATATGCTTCTGACATTGCAAAACAGGTAATCTAAGTACTTAACATGTCAATTATAGACATTGAGGGGATCCTGAAGGACCTTCCCAATGATGGGCGTATTCCAAAAACAAAGATTGTATGCACATTGGGCCCAGCTTCTCGGTCTGTGGTTATGTGTGAGAAGCTACTAAAAGCAGGGATGAATGTCGCTCGTTTCAACTTCTCTCATGGGACCCATGAATATCATCAGGAGACATTGAATAATCTTCGGCTTGCCATGCAAAATACTGGAATCTTGTGTGCAGTGATGCTCGACACCAAGGTAACACTTTCAACTTGTTTTTTTATTAATTTTGTATCAAACTTAGTTTGGTTATGTTTTAGATGATGTCATGATGAAACTTGATACAAATTGAAACATTCATATCAAGTTGAGCTCACGTTAGTTATTTTTTATGAGAATTTTGTACTAATATAATGGTGTTTGTGTAATCAAGAGTTCTTCAGTAAATATTCAAATCCATCATTCTTCTTGTAACCATGTTAGTTATAAATTTCACCATCATTAAAGGTTTTTAATTTATTCCTTGCAGGGACCTGAGATTCGAACTGGATTTTTACAAAATGAGAAACCCATTCAACTGAAGGAAGGCCGTGAGATCACAATAAGCACCGATTACACCATCAAAGGAGATGAAGAAACCATATCTATGAGTTACAAGAAATTGCCTGTTGACTTAAAACCCGGGAACACTATCTTATGTGCAGATGGCACCATCACCTTAACTGTTTTGTCATGCGATCCAGCATCTGGGACTGTTAGATGTCGCTGTGAGAACACAGCCATGTTAGGTGAGAGAAAAAATGTGAATCTTCCTGGTGTAGTTGTTGATCTTCCTACACTAACAGAGAAGGATAAAGAAGACATTCTTCAATGGGGTGTTCCTAACAATATTGATATGATTGCACTATCGTTTGTTCGTAAGGGGTCTGATCTTGTAAATGTTCGCAAAGTTCTTGGCCCACATGCCAAGAATATTCAACTTATGTCAAAGGTATGTGTCCTTTCTTTAATTTTCAATACATTGTGATTATGGATAATCATTATCATATGTCTGGTTGTATTTATGTCGTTTGTAAGTGCAATACTGTTTTCAAGTGTTCAAATTTAAAATATGTAAAATTTATTTATTTTTAATTAAACAAACAAACAAACATACCCGGTAAATAGTTTTATTTTATTTAAAATATAAAAATAATTTTGTATAATTTATTTGTTGACAGTTTTTTTAAAAGATGTGTGATAAGCAATAGATAGTTTTGCTGCAACAAGTATCAGGGGGTGTTTTGACTGTTCAGTATTGCAGTTTAAAAGTGATTATCTATTGTTGCGATTTGAATCACAGAAAACAATTTTGTTAGTTGGATTATGAAAAACTAATTCTGATAATGATAAACTAGGGGTCAAATAGTTAGTTTTGGATTATCAGTGTAGTAGTTGTGTTGAAACTGCGATTATATAATAATGCAGGGGACATTTGACAAGTAAACTTTAAACAATCGAAATTTAGTGAACATCTACGAAATTGATAAATATGCTTTTGCCATTTTTAAAAAGCACGTGCCTTTTTGTTCCGGCTGATTTTTTGATTCAGATTATTTCATATCATAATCGCTTCTAAAATGCAATGTAAATATATGAACCTAAATAAGCAGATAATCATTGCTAGAATAAACAATGCATAGTGATATATTTAAAAATTTACATGTCTAATGACCCTAAATAGGCAGATAATGATTGTTAGAATGAATATTTAGTTGGTTGGTTAATAGTGGTACCTAAATAGTACAAGTAAGTGATGATTTGTAATTTTGTATTAAAGCATTAAGTCATACATATACATTTTTAGGACATACTCTCTCTAGATTAGTTTAGATTCGATTAGATTCTTGAATCATATCTAGATTTATTTGTTCAGATAAACAAACAAACAAACCCAGTATATTCTCACTGTGTGGGGTCTGGGGAGGGTGAGATGAAAACAAACCTTACCCCTACACTAGATGTGGTAGAGAGGCTGTTTCTAAAGAGACCCTCGGCTCAAAAATTATTATGATTTCAAGTTGCAATAATCATATGAACAAGTATACAGCAAAAATTGAAGAACCTGTTAAGAGCAAACCCATTTTAGTTGTCCTTGACTTGCATTAAAAGTTCATCCTTTCGTTTGTTGGAGCATATCTTGGACATTTTTTTATTAAATTTTGGCCTTTTGGCTATTTTAAATGGATTTGAATTTTATGAAGGTTGAGAACCAGGAAGGAGTAATAAACTTTGATGAGATCTTGCGTGAGACCGACTCATTCATGGTTGCCCGTGGTGATCTAGGAATGGAAATCCCAGTTGAAAAGATCTTCTTGGCCCAAAAAATGATGATCTACAAATGTAATCTAGCTGGAAAGCCCGTGGTGACTGCAACACAAATGCTCGAGTCCATGATCAAATCACCCCGTCCCACCCGTGCTGAAGCCACAGATGTGGCAAATGCGGTTCTTGATGGCACTGATTGCGTCATGCTTAGTGGTGAAAGTGCAGCCGGTGCATACCCTGAAATTGCAGTCAAAACCATGGCCCGCATCTGCATTGAAGCCGAGTCGTCTCTCGATTATGGAGTAATTTTCAAAGAGATGATAAGGTCAACCCCATTGCCAATGAGCCCGTTGGAATCGCTTGCATCATCTGCTGTTAGAACAGCCAATAAGGCTCATGCCAAACTCATTGTGGTTTTAACCAGGGGTGGGACCACAGCCAAGTTAGTAGCAAAGTACAGACCTGCAGTGCCGATTTTGTCAGTCGTTGTCCCTGTGTTGTCAACCGACTCATTTGACTGGACCTGCAGTGACGAGACACCAGCTAGGCATAGTCTGGTGTACAGGGGATTGGTTCCGATTCTTGCTGAGGGGTCCGCTAAGGCTACTGATGCTGAGTCCACTGAGGTGATTTTGGAAGCTGCATTGAAATCTGCTGCTGTGAAAGGGCTATGCAAGAATGGTGATGCTGTGGTGGCGCTCCACCGTATCGGTGCTGCTTCTGTCATCAAGATTTGCATAGTTAAGTGAAGTTGATCAAAGTTAGTTGCTTAATCACTTGGTTTTGTTTTAGTTTCTTGAAGCATGTTTTGAGTTAATGATTTGGATCAAATGACCATGAACTCGTTTTGTGTTTGAATCGTGGCTATGAGCCTTTGACTAGCTGTCCTCTAGACCAAAAAAAGGGCTGGTTGAACCATGGGCAGCATGCCAAGCCTATGTGGGTTCTTTGGACTGCATTTTGATTTGGTTCAGTGTTCTGATTATTTGTGAATCAGATGCATCGGTTTTGAATTATTAAAATCGTTTATCAGGAATAGTTTTTATTTAGACAGATCAATAATATACCGTTGGATGTATAATTTTTTCAAGAATGGATGTACTTGAACGAAATGTACTGATTCATTAAAATCATTTATCAGGAATAGTTTTTATGGTAGAGATTGGAATGCCTTTGAAAATAGCGTGATTTGTTGGTGCTGCTAGTAGAGTGAAGGAGGCTGGTTCACTACGCCGTAGTGAACCAGTGAACCAGCCTCCTTCACTCTACTACTTCAACCAACAGACTCAAACCAATGACTCAGGGTGTTACTCACTTTTACCGGTCCTTTGCCGGTGATGATGAGTTGGTTGCTAGAATGATTGTTTCCCCTCTTCTAAGACGGTGGTGAGTGGTGAACTGGATATAGTGTTTTTCCAGTGAACCTGTATATGTTAAATCATAATCATGGCTTGTAGTGGAGTTTTACAAAGGATTTGAAGGTTTAAAGTTCTTATGTGGTAAGTCCGATTGTTTCCAACGCGATTCGTTTTTCCGGCAACCAACTCGTCACCACCGGCGAAGGACTCGTAAAAATGGGAACCTTTGTTGGTGGGAGTTGTGGTTTAGGGGACTTCCACTAGTGGGTCCACGTTCGTTAATGGCACCAATGAACCATCCTATTTCTGAAAGCATTCTAATATCTACCCCAAAACTATTTAATTTCGTCGTTCTCAAAAAATTTCATAATGGATGTGACATGTGAAATATTAAAGAAATGATGGATGCATAATATTGACAACTCTAACATATACTTGACTAGCCAAGAGAAACATGTAAAAAGCAGCCATAAGCAACCGGGGTCCGGGTCGGTAACTTTCAAGAAAAAACTTTAAGAAACAACAAAATCTTAGATTTTACTTGACATGGTCATATCACTTTACATTAGAATCTCTAGTTAAAGTCAGTTACTATTATTCGTATGATTTTAGTGATGAAAAATTGATTTCACAAACAGTCCTTTACTAATAAATAATTCAATATATGTCTACTTGATTTCATAAAGTCTTATACTAAGAAATAATTCGACACATGTCTATGTCACAATTGTATAAAAACAATGAATAAGAAAACTTCTAGTTTAAGTGAATTAAACGTGGCAATTAAAACATGAAAATGATACCCAACTAAAAAAATTGACAAAAATTGCAATTTAAATAAATAAGTCATATATAATTAATGCAATAATATAAAAAAAGAATAATTTAAAACTGGTTGAGATCTCGTTTGGGGATCGTGGGAAAATCAGAATTTCACGTGAATACAACCTTTGACTTTTCAGAAGATGCGTTGCTTACTCTGAAACTCTGCTTAAAGTTAATGTTTAGATTATTTTTCTTAAATCATATGCTTCGGTTTAATTCCTTCTTTCTTTAAAATAATTTCATATTAAAATTTACTGAATCCTACAACCCAACTTTTTTCTATTTTATTCTTAACTTGCGAAAAATTTAATATTGATTAAAATATTTATCATAGTAAAGATCAAATCGAATATTACAAATAATTCTCTTTAGATAGATTGACTTGGTTAGACGTCTAGAAAAATAGTTTTGATAAAATATGATATTGGGTTGGTAAATAATTAAACACTTGGAGGTTTTTCAAGTAATAAATACAAGCATTTAGCTGACTCAAAAAACAAAATTAACTGATGAAAGGCTTACCAATAAGACATTGTCTCAATGATGCCCCATGATTCTTTTAAATTGGAGGTCTTGGATTCAAAACCCTCCCGCAGCGAAATAGGGGTTTGAGGGGGCTTAGGGGGTTTTCCCTGTGGTTTCATTCTGGGGTGGTTGTGGTGGCTCATGGGAGGTTCAGGTAACTAGACCTTGCTGACATGGTCTGAAAACAGTAGGTTCACATGATTGAGACCTTCGCCGTTAAAAAAAAAAACTGATGAAGGGCTTGTAGCATAATAGAGTAAAGAGTAAGAGTTAACTTGACTTTTTCTGAGGTAGGATCGAATTCGTATAAACTCATATTTGAAGGAACGATTGGAATCTCGCCTTATGCGTTGTTATATAAAAATAAACTTATACAAAAAATAATTTATAGAAGAGTTTCCATATGATATTAACCAACTCTGGGCATCAAAGACACAAAATAAGTTGAACATATCAACCAAACTATAATCTGTAACTAATGCTTAACAATGAAATCCATTTATTCTTTTGAATTAATACAAGCTTTAAAATATGTCCAAAAAGTGTGAATTAAACCTAATGTAATCACGCCGGATAATCAAACGGCAACGGCGAAACAACTGACGGATCAGATAAATTCCGATGAACAAATCCATAATTCCGGAGCACCTGGTTATCAGCAAAATTCAACGCCATATTCATGGCATTCCGGCAACCTTTTCCGGTGAACAACGGGTTATGTTTCCCATTACAAGGCTGACAACCGGCGAAGTGAGTCACAAACGGCCGTCTCCAGCTTCCGAACTCATTACCGGCGTCTTTCAACGACGGCTCACGTAACACCCCGTACCGCTCACTCACCTTCTCAGCATGACGCCGGCGTAACATTCCGGCTGTCGTCTCGATCTCCAAATACCTCTCCGTTATATTGTTCAACGTATCCACAATCGCGACCCAATAACCTTCAAGATAATATCCAGTCTCGATTAGCATCTTCTTCCCGAACCATTGTTGGTGTTCCTTCAACAGCAAGTAACCCAAAGCCGTTTGATCATCGGACTCATGTTTAAACTCGTCTAACAATACGCGAGCCCATTTGTCAAAGTTTGAAGATCTCGGGCCCATATCAGCCCACTTGTCCAAAAAATCCAACGACCATTGACAGTTTCTGATCAAGAAGGATCCTGCGTTTAACCCTAACCAGCTTTTCTTCTCATACACCTCTTTAGGCCACCCATGAACGATGAAGTTGTAGTCTTTGTACCGATGGAACGGGATTTTGAACTCCATATCGGTGAAAGCTGCATCCTCATCGAGCCACCAGATCCACTCGGCTTCCGGATGGGCCACCATCGCCGCACGGACGGTCGGAATTTTGGCCCAACATGATGGCATCTTGGGGTCGAGTAACACGTTGTTGTAGAAGATATCGTAATCATGGATTCGACAGTAATCGACTTTGTTCCGGTAAAATCTTAACAAGAAATGGTCTCCGGTTGGGCTCTTGCATGGAGTGGACCGTGACCCTGTTACGATTAAAACTCGATCGTGTGATTTGGGCTCGAACGATGGGTGCAATTTGAGCCAGGTTCGTCTTTTTTGGTCCCAGTTGGTTATGGTTTTGTCGACTGTGTAGCCGAAATATGGATCGTCGTAGAAGGTGGAGACGGGTGGGTCGAATTGCAGATTGAAGGCCGGGTCGGGTTGATTACATTTGCAGGTATCGGGTTTGTATGGGTTTTCGAGAGTGGAGAAAAAGAAGAAGGTCCAGAGGATTAATAACGCCGACAAAGCTCCGGCGAGGAAGATGGACGGCCGGTCAAGGGTGCGGATTGTCGGCTTTCGCCAGTTTGCGTGTGAGAATATCACCATGTATTCTGATGATTGTGTTCACTTTTCCAAAACAATGATGCTTAAATACCTTGGAAATCTCTTTCATGTTTTCGACACCCTAAAAAGAATTATTTAACGGTTAGCTTTACATATTTGTGTAAAGCCAAAAAAATTACATTTTTTAAAAGTTACTTTTTTTTTTAATTTAAATTCAATAGTTTTTTTTGGGAGTTTACATTTTTTTTTTACAACAAACGTACGATCACATGCGATCACCCTATTAAATAGATTACCCTTTCGTTCGAATAACAGAACGTGATGACCTGACCCACACGTTTATGATGGAATCTATAACTAGGAAAACCCGTAGCTCAACCCACAACAGTATTTGTTTTAAGTGAAACTATAACACAAGACCTCTTACAAGAAAAGTTAAGGGACTAATATTTGATTTAGGGGATTTACATATATCATTTATTACATTTATACTTAAGTAGAAAAATCAATTATATATTTTTTCTTTTTAAAAGATATTTTCCATTACAAATAAAATAGTCAATTACATATTTTCTTCTCCTCCTAAAGGGGAAATATATAATTTATTTTAAAAGTTAGGTAAATATGTAATAAAGATTCTCATCAGAAGGATATATGTAAACAATCCTTATTTTATTACCAAAATAATCAGAAAATCGGGATTAACATGTCAAATTGATAATCCTTTTTGAAAAAAAACAAAGCAATGGTCCAAATAGGGCGATAAACGAACCGAACATTAAGTGAATACTTCGTGAATCATTTGACATGGAGTTTGTTTATGTTCGTTATTCTAATAAATGAATGAACAAACACAGATAAATGTCATGTTTGTTCATTGTGTTTATGAATGTTCGGTAATGTGTTTGTTTATGTTATTTATCACATTTATTCATTGAATATGTTTTCATTGAATATGTTTTATATTCTTAAATTTTTTTATTACAATGTGATAATTTAAACTGAAAATCTAGTTATTTGAAATTTGTATTTTTGCTAAAAACATAGTACTTCAAAACTTATTTACAACATTAGTCTAAGGAAATTCAATTATGATTATTATTTTCTAACTTTTTCTTTGTTTTACGATAACTATTTTTTGATTTTTATATCAAGTATTTAACTTTATATTATGTAAAATAACTATGTATAATATTTAAGATTGAAAATGTTGATTTTTATCCTCTTAAATAATATATGTTTGTCTTTGTTTATGAACAACTTTAATTCCTTAACAAACAATTCAAACAAGAATTTTCATTCGGTTAATGTTCATAACCAATCGTAAACAAATTAAACATACGAACATGGATAAGAACAAGACTCATCCGCATTCATTCTATTCTTTTAAAGTCATAGGCCCTGTCCATTTCACTAAAGAGAAAACCTAAAACTAATAACAGCAAATAGCTTAGCTTGAATTAAATTTTGTTTATGCGAGGCTCTAACAGTCTAACCTATATTACAAAATCAATTTTGTTATTAATTTAAAGTCAGTGGTTAATTCGGTGTATTTGTGTTAACTTGAGATCAATGCTAGACACTTTGCTAGAAAGATTTTGAGTTTAAATTTAGGTAACAATAAAATTATTTAAGGGTTGTTCATAAGTAAAAAAGTAAAATAGATTTATATAATAAAAAATAAGAACACAGGTAACACATTACATCATGCAAATAAATATGTATGTCATCAGTTGTTTAAACCACCCCAGATACGCTTCTCGTATCACACATTTGCCAACAACCACAAATGTTCTCTCTCTAGCATTCTCAACCGGTGATCGAAATCATTTTGGGACCGAACAGTAAACTCAATTTTTCTAAGTGAGAGTTGATCATTTATTACTTTAGGATGATTTGTCACTTATTGTACAAAAAGAATACACATCATAGCTAGGATAGAGTTGATTATTAAATTACTTTGGAATGTTTAGTCACTCATTATACAAAGTATACATTTCATATTCCATAGGTGAGAATTGATTATTAAATTACTTTAGGATGATTTACCATTTATTGTACAAGGGTCCTCTTATTCCTACACTTATCCTATAGCTTCACACTCTTGTATATGTCATATATATATATATATATATATATATATATATATATATATATATATATATATATATATATATATATATATATATATGAGACAATCATTCTTGGTTAGAATTTTTTAGTGTCAATGATTGGACTATTATACGCCTCGTATAGGCATATATAAGACGTATATGAGAGCAATTATTATCGAATTATTGGATATCAAAGAGTTTATACGCCTTGTATAGACATATATAAGGATATAAGCCGTATAAGATCAATGGATTGTCAAAATAAAAAGGTTAGGTGTATAAATAACCAAGCTCTTATACAAAGAATACAATTCATAGGTGAGGGTTTATTATTAAATTACTTTAGAATATTTGTCACTTATTGTACAAAGACAATTTTTTAGCAACTTGCTACGATAAAAGTTATAATCGCTTATTGTACAAAGAATACAATTCATAGGTGAGAGATGATTATTAAACTTTTGGTGTTTGTTTTCTAGCAACTTGCTAGGAAAAAGTTATAAACTTATAATAAAAAATTTTAGCAGCCTACCTTCTTTTTCACCTCACCTACTTTTCTCTTCATTTACCTTTTTTTAGGTCAGATGACATAATCGGATTATGGCTTGATCTGTTAATGGTGTGACCACAACGCAAACTTGTAAAATCCTATCATTTTTCAATATTTTAACGTTATATCTTTGCATGTCTCTCTCGACCCTCAAAAAATTATTAAATATTAGCCATTTTATAAAAAAAAGGAAGAAATTTTTAATATTTTAAAAAATCAGTTAAACTACAAGTAATTACCTATAAATCCTACGCGTGGCAGTAAATCCACCACAAAACTCTAACAAAATCACTTTAAAAAAAAAGGACGTTTCGTTAGATTGGTGCATTTCATCGTCTAATTGAATTCGAGCGAAGGCAGTGACCTTATCATTTATGAGGCTCAAGCCATGTCACTTTTATGAGTCATCATCACTCATCAAATCGAATCAAAAATTGTTCAAATTACCACGAGCTTTAAAATATCTATAAGTATCTTACAAAAGATTATTTTTGTGAACTCCAATGTATTCACATGAGGTTTTTTTTAACAGCAAAAACCGAGTGTAACGTCATGATATATGCACAACGCCAACAAGCCTCGTAAGACCCCTTCCTCAAGGGAGCGATAACCCGTTTCATTGGGCGCAATCCTCAGAAGAGTTACACCTAATACGCAGAAACCAGCTTATTTGTTGTAAAAATTGTGTCTCCCAAAAATTCATTAGAAGAGACACGCTTGGTTTCACCGATTTATACAAGTATATAAACCTACTTCACCAATTGATTTATAGCAATAGTAACTATGATGATTATTTTAAGATGACAGCAAAACTTTGTTAGACAACCATTACAAATTCTGTAGAGGCCTTTTTTTATTTTGTAAAATATTTCTAAATTTTTTGTATTTATTAATTCTGTAAAGGTTTGATTCATCTATGCACGAAGAGGTGTCTAAAAAGACCATTGTGGAGTAATGTCTATTGTCTAATAAATACATGACTAGTATGAAAGTGTACAGATGCTTGGTAGCATTGATTGCGAAAAGTAGGAGTGGTAAATTGCCCAAGTGCTTGACAAGTTTTGCATGAGCGACATAATCATTCATACTCAACAATAATATTAGAAGTGGTGGCATCATATAATTGTTGGATCTAGCATGTCTTATTTACTTAGGCCACACGGAGTGGCAAGTGGGGAAAGCCGGGGAACGGCTTTTGCCGGCCGGGAAAAAACGGGAACACCACCCCCCCGGATTCGGGGTGGGGTGTTTCGGTGGGGACTGCCCGATTCAAGCCGAAGAGGGGAAAGGAGAAATATAGCCGTTGTACAACGGCAATTTAAAAAAAAAAAAAAAAAAAAACAATTTTTTTTTTCTATTTAAACAACTCAAAAACCAACCAAATATCACACTTTTTTCTCTCATCTTCTATAAATTATACACCAAAATTTATAAAATTTTCAACTAAAATGGAAGGAGGATCATCACGTGGTGGGTCATCAACCAAAAAATTTAGAAAACCACGACAAAAAAATGTTCAAACGCCTCAAATGAACCCGTTCAACACACCCGGGTATCATCCACAAATGCCATCTCCGAATCAACCATCATTTTTCTACGATCCAATGAACCCGCCTCCATATTTGCAATATTCACCGGGAACTCAACAACAATTCAACCGGTGGGAGCAATCGATTCAACAAGAGCAACAAAATTTTCAACAACAATCTCCATTTCAACAACAATCTCCATTTCAACAACAATCTCCATTTCAAGGTATTTTTTATACGTTTATTTTTATATTTTATTTTATTTTGTTTATTTTTATAAGTTTATTTTTTAAGTCTACTTTATTTTGTATGTTTAGACTATCGTGACAATAATCAAGACGACTCGGATTCAAGCGAACATGTTCAAGTCGAGTCGGAAGAAGAAGAGGAACAAGAACCGGTTAGGCGACGGGAAAGAAACCAGTTGGAAAGAAAGCACCGCCCAAGCGTTGGTCCGATGAAGAGGAGGTTGCGTTGGCCAGAGCTTGGCTAACTATTTCTGAAAATCCCGATGTTGGTAATGCGCAAAAACGGGATGGTTTTTATAAAAAGGTATTTTTTAACATTATTTAAGTTAACAAAAAAAGTAACGGTTGATGCTTAAATTTATTTTCGTTATATGTAGGTAACCGAACATTTTCACCATCTCGTGAAGGACAGGTCGAGGACTGTTGATCAAATCTATTCCAAATGGAACGATATAAACGCTTCCATGAAGAAATGGAATGGTTTTTACCAACAGTGTTCCATGAATCGCAAAAGCGGTGAAGGGGACGAACAGGTTTTGAAAACGGCCATGAAAAATTACAAAACCTTGGTCAAGTCAAAGGGATTCGATCACATCCAAGCGTGGGATGTGGTCCGCTATAGCCCTTTATGGTGCGACATTCCACCAGTAGGTTGTGAATCACAATCTACAACAAAAAGGCCGAAGCCAAATGAGTCCATGGGTAGTGCGAACCCCCACATCGACCTCAACCTTGATGATGATGACGAAGACATCAACATCAACCTTGATCGTGATGGCCCACGCATTTATTATGAACCGGATAGGCCAACAAGAAAGGGCAAAAGATCGGCCGCGTCCTCCTCCACAAATGACGATTTATTAATTCAACAAATGGCGGAATTCAACTCGTTGAACAAAGAGGACAACGAAAAAAGAGAACGCCATCGAGCTGAAAAACTCCGTGTTTTGCAAGAGGAGAAAGAAGCCCGAGTTGCATTAATGCGACGACAACAACAGGCTTTAGACGAGCAGCAAAAGGCTGTAGATTTAGAGTTTATGATGAAAGACCACTCAATTTATCAAGAACCAATGCTACAACTGATTCTCGATCGTAAACGAGAAATTGCTGCTCGTTGGGGATGGCATTGCCCTTTCTAGGTTTTTAATTTAATTTTTTAGGTTGTACTCTTTTTTTTTTTTGTTGTATTTTTTTTTTGTTGTATTTTTTTTAGTTGTATTTTTTTTTTGAATTCTTTTTTTTTTTATTTTAAATTTAATGAATCTTTTTTTAATTTTATTATATTTATTGTTAAAATAATTAATTAAAAATAAGATTTGAAAATGGGGAAAAGTGGGGAAAAGTGGGACGACACCGTGTAAAATGGGGAAAAGTGGGGAAAAGTGGGGAAAGCTGATGTGGCGCTGATGTGGCAACGGGGAAAAGTGGGGAAAAGTGGTACCACTCCTTGTGGCCTTATTTAGTGTTGTTTGATCAAACAATGATTTTAACGTTTTAGATCAATTGTCTATTTTTTACGATGTCATAGACGAAGTTACACACGGCTCTTTGTTAATTGCCATTGATAACGAGTACAAGCTTTAGTATCTTACCGATGATATTTTATCCTGAAAATGCTACCTTCGTCAAATCGTTTACATGGTTGCATGAAGATGTAAAACATTGATATTTCAAACAAACTCAAAGTGTATTTTGTTAAACTTATTTGACTTATATATAATATATTGATGATGAGAGTAATGTAACACAAAAAAACAATGTTAAGATAAATTCAAATAGTCAAAAACATAAAACCCAACGATGAATACACATGACACAATAACTTGAAATATATGTTATCAAAATAAAAGGTTTGAAAAATAAGATGTTGAAAGAACACAATTGTGTACTTATATGAAAAACATAAAAAATAACAAATTTATTTAATATATAAAAAACAATAACAAAAACATGAAATAGGAAAACGTATAACACAATGATGAATACGTATAACACTATAACATAATGACCTGAACGTGACACGTAATGATGATTTTATTACACATTGATGCGAACGTAAAACATAATGATTAAAATATATTACATAATGATCTGAACATAAAAATAATGATAAATATATAACACAATGACTTAAACATAAAACATGTTAACTAAAATGTATTTTTCAAAAAATTAAGATAATTTATGTTTTTTTTTTAATTTTGAGTTTTAAAAACACAATGGTGAAATAACACAATTATATACTTTTAGTAAACATAACATAATAAATAATATAAATACAATTTAGTTTAATGCATGAAAAACAATAACAAAATAACACTATGATATAGAAAGAAAACACAGTAAAACATGTTATATAATGACCTGAAAAATTAAACACATTGACCTGAAAAATCAAAGACAATGACCAAAATAAGCATTTTAAAAAAATTTTAAAAATGTCACTTGACAACCTAATGATCTTTCTCACTAATTTAATCATTTTTTATTAGAATATGAACCAATAAACATATAAGTTGTAACATTTCGATTAATTCATTTTATTAATGGGAAACTTTAAACATTTATATATATATATAATATATATATATACACACACATGTATATAGATATTACATTATACATAAATTTATATGAAAAAAAAAATACTAAAATATTAATAAGACAAATAATAATAAAGTTTAAAGTATTTATAAATTAAGTTTTATAAAATATTAAATAACATAAACAAGAAAAGTAATAAATAATAATTATAGTAATAAATTTAAGTTTTGAAAAGCTTATAAAATAAGTTTAATAAATTTATTATTACTATTATTTTATTTAAACAAGTTTTTAAAGTTATAATATTTTATAAAGAGGTTTAAGAAAACTATGGGGACTTATTTTGAAAAGTTTAAAACTGATTTTTAGAAGAAAACAAGGAGGGATTGTTTTTGCAATTCACCCAAAGTCATCATCTCTTTCACCCATATATCCAAATGGATACCCATGACCCAAATTCGACCCAACTCTATCTAAAACGCGAATCAATGGATAAGACTCAACAAAAATTTGAAATTTAAACATCTACGAATTCAATGGGATCGATATCAATAACCAATTCGTGGTTTGAAAGTCAAAATATTTCGAATTTGTAGCCTAAACAACCGGATTCGATCGATGATCACAAAATCTATATAAACGATCGTGAGAATGAAATTAAATCAACCCACACATCCCAGTAGCTTCCACGAATCAGTCTGGGCAACCAAATAACACACACATATCGATTTACGCATGAAACAGAAGCCAAAAAGTTGGGTCGATCGAGTTCTAACCCACAAGTCGAAATCCAGCAAATCGAACACAAAGGTTAGTGTTTTATATACCATTATCTTCGGTTTTTAGTAGGGAATAAAAGTCCTATGATTGTAAATTCAATCGGGTTCTGGTTTGATCGAATTTGATGCAACTAAGAACTAGGGCTCATTATGTATAAACTGAATCTGGAAACCATTTGAAGCTGATGTTAAAAGAATTATAAACGGATGGTTATCGCGGCTGCGGCCTTAGATCGACTGGTAAACGCGTATGATTCCGGAGTAAAGGTCGCGGGTTCGAACCGGGTTCCAGCCGGTTTTGGGATGTTTTTGACATTTATTTTTATAACTTTTTAATAATGAATCATTTTCAAAATCTGATTTCACCTAAATTTTTATAAACTTAAAAACTACTAATTTAATAAAGAAAATACATATATTATTCAGTTTAATTAATTTATTTTAAATTAATTATAAACTTATTTCTTTAATTAAATATATAAAAAGTTATATTTAGTTTATGTATTATTTAATTAATTACTAATTCCTTGAAAATATATAATTAGTGTAATTATTTTAGTTAATATTATTATAAATTAATATTTTATTATGGTTATCATAGTTAATATTATTATTAATTATTATTACCATTATTAAAGAAATTAATATTACTAGCATTATTAATAGTATTATTGTTATTATGACTAGTACTATTATGATCATAGTTATTAACAAAATTATTATTATTATTATTATTATTATTATTATTATTATTGTTATTATTATTAATACAAATATTATTATTATTATTATTATTATTATTATTATTATTGTTATTATTATTAATACAAATATTATTATTATTATTATTATTATTAGTATTACAATTATTATTGGTATTATTAATACAAATAGCATTTATCATTATTATTGTTATTATTATTAATACAAATATTATTATTTTTACTATTACAATTATTATTGATATTATTAATACTAATAGCATTATTATTATTATTATTATTATTAATATTATTATCATTATTATTATTATTAGTATTATCAACTTTACAAATACTATCATTAGTAATATAATTATTATTATTATTATCAATGATATTGATAATATTAATATAATAGAATTACTATTACTTTTGAACATATACAAATATTATAAACTTTAAACAATAACACGACTTGTAAACAATTTTTATTAAATTTTATTTAACGATTTAGTTATAAACATATGGAACACAAATACATTATGGAATTTCATGCAAAGTCATAATTACATTAGTTGCGTGCGATTGAATTATAGGTTAAGCTAAATCGAGTTGGATATTATTGGACTACATAATTGTCATTTAATTGCAACGCTTAGCTCATCAATCAAAGTGAGTCTTCATAGCCCCTTTTTATGCTTTCATTATTTGGGGTGAAACATGTTATCAAATCTTTTAAACAATTTATGTGAAACAAGTTTATGACATTATACATGTTGAACATTAGTTAACATTTAGCATTGATCACCCCTAGTGACTATGATAGATCTATTGACCGGCCATTCCACTGTGTTTGATTTACCCTTCGGGGGAAGCCCGCAGTGATAGTTACTAGTTCAAGCATTGCGATGCTTACCATGGTCAAACATTATTCTGTTAACATTAGTTGATCTGCTTCATTTACTAATTCAATATTGTATGTTCATATTGCTTGGTTACACATATTATTTATAACATTTATCAACATTTTATTCAACTATTTTGGTGTGTGTGCTTAAACCTGTGAAGCTCACCAACTTTATAGTTGACCCTTTTTATTTAAACATGTTTCAGGTGGAACTGCAAACTATACTTGACTGATTATCATATTAGAGCTTGGACATAGTTATTTAATTAGACTTGTTGATTTGTAACTTTTGTATTGATGTTGGATGTAAGTATTATACTAATTAGAAACCTTGTGCTATTGAACAATCTACATTTCGTGTACGCTCCGATGATTCCGCCGTTGGTCGGGGTGTTACAGATTGGTATCAGAGCCTTGGTTATAGAGAATTAGGTCGAACATAGTTAAAGACCTAGACTATAACTTAAGATTTCCCCTTCATGCTTAGTAATAATAACATTAGAAATTTAAAGAGATTTCTAACTTTTCCCTTACTTTCTTAGCTATGTCTTCTCACTCTGCCGACAAATCAGCAAGTGTCCCTCGAAATAAATCTGAGGAATTCATAGCAGTACCAGAAGAGGAGAGTGACAGACCACCAAGGATAGAGACAGAGTCAGAAAAAGCTTATTGGGCAGAAGCTGAAGCAATACCTCCTCAGCCTGACATTCCGTTTTCTCAACTTCGCTCATCAGACTTCTCCAGACATAACACATCCTACTGGGGTGGTTCAATACATTGGTCGGTTTTACGTAACTACCATTTCCCATCTTCTTTTGAATTCATAGTCGGAGGAGAACAAAAATCTCGGGAGTACAGACCTTTGTCCACCTGGGAGTATGAGATAGAGTTAGAGAAAGAAGAATTAAAATCAGATGCTGAAAGCCCATATCATCCTCCTGAAGCCTCACTGCCTTCCATCAGTCCTCCAGAACTTCAACCAAAAGCCTCTAACGCCTCTACAAAACCTAAAATTTCCAAACCAAAAGCTCCCAGACGTCCTACAAGCCCCACCAGTAGCTGTGAAAGTCGGATTGGACCAGAATCTATTATTGTGGAGCCACCACCCAAGATACGTCGCATAAGTCAAGGCGCACGACTACCTCCACCACGTGAAGGACGTGTTTTTGCTAGGAAGCTTGCTCACACGATTGGATCGTGTTCTGGGGAACTCACGAGGAATCTGATGATTAGCAGACGTTTTTGTTCTTTTTTTTTTTTTCTTTCACTATTATTGTACTAGACATCAAGTATATGTATGCTTATGTCTACACTTTCGATTAAATGTTCGTTTCCAAAATTTGAATAACAATAATGAAGACGTTATTTATTGATTACAATAACTATTAACTAATATACGTAACAACTAAATATGTTATAAAATGCATCGTCTTAGTGACATATGATTGAGTGAACTTGCTACCTTTATCGTACAACACTTAGTTGAACTAGAGTTAAACCTCTTGATTTTTCTCTTACATTTTACAAAAGGATCGCTACTACAAAGACTACTCTTACACTGTTACGTCTAATTAAATCTTTGAACCTCGTCAATAGTCTTTAGATTCACACTAATGAATAGAAACTCATACAATCTGAAAGGGGGAATACCTGTACTTTGGGGAGTTCTGTCTAGGAAAGCATTTCGTATAAATCCAAATCTACCGATGGACCTGTTATGCTTTCCTGGGAACCCTTAGAGTGAGTATGAACCTATAGACTAAAGTATGCCTTTCTGAAAGTTGATTCGGACATAAACACTTTATTATGTCAAAAGTCTTCCTAAATGCAATATATGTATTAATTTGTGCTTGAACCCTCCTTCGAATTATCAATTTCCTATTTTTTTTACTCCTTGGGTTATTTATGATCCTTTTCATTTTGAACTCTTGTATAATCATGCCTCCTCGTCGCAATGATGCTAACAACGCCAACAACACGAACCTCAACATACAAGAATTGGCTGCTGTCATTGCTCAGCAAATGGCCACAGTCCTACCTGGACTTGTGAACCAGCTCACTCAAGCCAATAGGGTTCAAAACAACAGAAATGGTGAGGTTGCAAATCAAATTTGCACCTTTAAGCATTTCAACTCTTGTCACCCTGCCAAGTTCCTTGGTTCTGAAGGGGCCACTGGACTGCTTCAGTGGTTCGAAAGCATGGAAAGTACATTCCTTCATTCAGACTGCCCTGAAAATCTCAAGGTTCGTTATGCCACCAGTGTCTTTCAGAAAAGGGCACTTACTTGGTGGAATACCGAGAAACGAAATAGGGGTGCTGAAACTGCAATGGCCTTAACTTGGGATGAGTTCAAACGACTGATGACGGAAGAATTTTGCCCTCGCAACGAGATGATGAAACTGGAGTCAGAATTCTGGAATCTCAAACAGGATAGTGGGGAAAACCTGGCTTACACAAATCGTCACCATGAACTTAGTCTGCTAGTACCACATATGGTCACTCCACTTTCTCGTGCTATTGAGAAGTACATTAGTGGCCTACCCATGCAGATCCAAGATACCTGTTACGGGAGTAAACCGACTACATTGGAAGATGCCATCCGTTTAGCTGCCACTTTAACTGACAACCATGTAAGAGCTGGTACTTTAACAAGAAAGGGAGTTAAAAAGGTGGAAGCTAAGTCCACCAATGATGAACCTTCTAAAGAGGTCAAAGCTGAATTTCCCAATGGTCCAAAGTTCAACAATTGCAAGCGAAAGGCTAATAACTTTGCTTTGACAACTTCTGCTACCCCTGTTGTACCTGTGAATCAACAACCTTCAGCCAAACAAACCAACAATCGTATGTAGGGGAGCATCCACTTTGCACTACTTGTAGATACCACCATGCAACGAACCGACCTTGCCGAGTTTGCACGAACTGCAAAAGGTATGGTCATTTGGCAAATTATTGTAGGAATAAACAGATGGTGCAACAAGGTCAAAATGCTCCGCAATTGAACCAAACACCAAGCTGCACTTACTCCTGCCTTAACACATGGAAGAGCTTGCTACGAGTGTGGTGATCCTAATCATTTTAGAAACAAATGTCCAAAGCTTGTGGGCAACGATCAAAGGGGTACAAGGGCACAAACTCTTCAATTTAATGTTCAAGACCCTCAAGTTAACCAAGACATGGAGAACGATACATTGTTGATTAAGGATTGATAGGCTCTAGTGATGTTATGATTTTAAGACTTAAGATTTATATTTCTTCGTAGTTTGAGGTTTTATTGGTTGAACAAAGTTAGAATTTAATTATCATTTAATATTTAAGTTTTGATGAGAATTCTGTCAACATTTATTATATTATACTTGTTTGCATTATGTGATCTTGTATCCAACCTGTTATGCCAAAAATCAGCAAGTAGGACAAACATGCAAGGCAAAATTTTCGTTACGGGTGCACACGGAACGAGAATTTGCAGTACATGTAAATTCTACAAATGCGAGATATAAGGCACAACTGTTAAAAACTCTGGGACGATTAACTTAAGCTAAATTGGTTGAAAAACTAATAACCATACTTATGGTGCCAGCAATATGTAAACTTGTTTTAGACTTTTATCATGTGAAACATTTTGTGTTGTGTAGTGTTGGTAGGTGATTGGAATGCTTTCAAAGTATCGTTGGTGTGGTGGGTTGGCTGCGGTATACCCTATATATAAGCACCGACAATATTTTGGGAGTAGCACCGAAAGCTTGATCACTGATTTAGTTTCATAAATTCAAATGTGTTGATAGGGTAATTATAGTAAAAGTTGTAGCATACTAAGACTAGGTGTATTCCACAAAAGTTTTAGTTATTATTCTTATATCAAGTGTTAATTGTTGCAATAAAAACATGAAAGACAAATATGTAACCTAATTGTAGTAAGTCAGAATTATGTCAAACATCAAACTTTAAACCTATGATGCTAACCCTTCGATAGTACTTCACGAATGAGAATCTAACGTTGTTGTATTACATAAATCATAAATTCTCAAATTACAAGATGTAATTTCATATTTGGTTTCTGAAAATCCGAATTTCGGAATCCATTTATATGTGGTGTAAGATTACATTATTCTTTCAAATAATCAGAAATGACAAAACGCTCACACTAAAATTCACAACCTATGTTTAGCTCACTATTATTCGAACAACAATAATTCAATATAACGAAATGAATACAAATCCTAATTAATTAAAAAATAATGTTTTTAGAAATCACTACAGTTTCTGACTGGGTTCGCCCTACATATACCCTATACATAAACATTGTAAATAAATGATATATTACTTTAGCCAGAATTCGGTAGAAATTAATAACGAAATTAAATAAAGTAGAAGAACGTATTTTTTTTAAAGCTACCAGATTCAACGAACATAACCAATAATAAACATTAATATTCACAACATTTATTACAATACACTGAAATTTAAACATCACCTACTCCCTATAACTCTTCTAAATTTCGGGACGAAATTTCTAAAAGTAGGGGAGACTGTAACATTTCGATTAATTCATTTTATTAATGGGAAACTTTAAACATTTATATATATATATAATATATATATATACACACACATGTATATAGATATTACATTATACATAAATTTATATGAAAAAAAAAATACTAAAATATTAATAAGACAAATAATAATAAAGTTTAAAGTACTTATAAATTAAGTTTTATAAAATATTAAATAACATAAACAAGAAAAGTAATAAATAATAATTATAGTAATAAATTTAAGTTTTGAAAAGCTTATAAAATAAGTTTAATAAATTTATTATTACTATTATTTTATTTAAACAAGTTTTTAAAGTTATAATATTTTATAAAGAGGTTTAAGAAAACTATGGGGACTTATTTTGAAAAGTTTAAAACTGATTTTTAGAAGAAAACAAGGAGGGATTGTTTTTGCAATTCACCCAAAGTCATCATCTCTTTCACCCATATATCCAAATGGATACCCATGACCCAAATTCGACCCAACTCTATCTAAAACGCGAATCAATGGATAAGACTCAACAAAAATTTGAAATTTAAACATCTACGAATTCAATGGGATCGATATCAATAACCAATTCGTGGTTTGAAAGTCAAAATATTTCGAATTTGTAGCCTAAACAACCGGATTCGATCGATGATCACAAAATCTATATAAACGATCGTGAGAATGAAATTAAATCAACCCACACATCCCAGTAGCTTCCACGAATCAGTCTGGGCAACCAAATAACACACACATATCGATTTACGCATGAAACAGAAGCCAAAAAGTTGGGTCGATCGAGTTCTAACCCACAAGTCGAAATCCAGCAAATCGAACACAAAGGTTAGTGTTTTATATACCATTATCTTCGGTTTTTAGTAGGGAATAAAAGTCCTATGATTGTAAATTCAATCGGGTTCTGGTTTGATCGAATTTGATGCAACTAAGAACTAGGGCTCATTATGTATAAACTGAATCTGGAAACCATTTGAAGCTGATGTTAAAAGAATTATAAACGGATGGTTATCGCGGCTGCGGCCTTAGATCGACTGGTAAACGCGTATGATTCCGGAGTAAAGGTCGCGGGTTCGAACCGGGTTCCAGCCGGTTTTGGGATGTTTTTGACATTTATTTTTATAACTTTTTAATAATGAATCATTTTCAAAATCTGATTTCACCTAAATTTTTATAAACTTAAAAACTACTAATTTAATAAAGAAAATACATATATTATTCAGTTTAATTAATTTATTTTAAATTAATTATAAACTTATTTCTTTAATTAAATATATAAAAAGTTATATTTAGTTTATGTATTATTTAATTAATTACTAATTCCTTGAAAATATATAATTAGTGTAATTATTTTAGTTAATATTATTATAAATTAATATTTTATTATGGTTATCATAGTTAATATTATTATTAATTATTATTACCATTATTAAAGAAATTAATATTACTAGCATTATTAATAGTATTATTGTTATTATGACTAGTACTATTATGATCATAGTTATTAACAAAATTATTATTATTATTATTATTATTATTATTGTTATTATTATTAATACAAATATTATTATTATTATTATTATTATTATTATTATTATTGTTATTATTATTAATACAATATTATTATTATTATTATTATTAGTATTACAATTATTATTGGTATTATTAATACAAATAGCATTTATCATTATTATTGTTATTATTATTAATACAAATATTATTATTTTTACTATTACAATTATTATTGATATTATTAATACTAATAGCATTATTATTATTATTATTATTATTATTATTATTATCATTATTATTATTATTAGTATTATCAACTTTACAAATACTATCATTAGTAATATAATTATTATTATTATTATCAATGATATTGATAATATTAATATAATAGAATTACTATTACTTTTGAACATATACAAATATTATAAACTTTAAACAATAACACGACTTGTAAACAATTTTTATTAAATTTTATTTAACGATTTAGTTATAAACATATGGAACACAAATACATTATGGAATTTCATGCAAAGTCATAATTACATTAGTTGCGTGCGATTGAATTATAGGTTAAGCTAAATCGAGTTGGATATTATTGGACTACATAATTGTCATTTAATTGCAACGCTTAGCTCATCAATCAAAGTGAGTCTTCATAGCCCCTTTTTATGCTTTCATTATTTGGGGTGAAACATGTTATCAAATCTTTTAAACAATTTATGTGAAACAAGTTTATGACATTATACATGTTGAACATTAGTTAACATTTAGCATTGATCACCCCTAGTGACTATGATAGATCTATTGACCGGCCATTCCACTGTGTTTGATTTACCCTTCGGGGGAAGCCCGCAGTGATAGTTACTAGTTTCAAGCATTGCGATGCTTACCATGGTCAAACATTATTCTGTTAACATTCGTTGATCTGCTTCATTTACTAATTCAATATTGTATGTTCATATTGCTTGGTTACACATATTATTTATAACATTTATCAACATTTTATTCAACTATTTTGGTGTGTGTGCTTAAACCTGTGAAGCTCACCAACTTTATAGTTGACCCTTTTTATTTAAACATGTTTCAGGTGGAACTGCAAACTATACTTGACTGATTATCATATTAGAGCTTGGACATAGTTATTTAATTAGACTTGTTGATTTGTAACTTTTGTATTGATGTTGGATGTAAGTATTATACTAATTAGAAACCTTGTGCTATTGAACAATCTACATTTCGTGTACGCTCCGATGATTCCGCCGTTGGTCGGGGTGTTACATAAGTGATCGAAATAAAAATAAAATGTATTCAAATTATTTAGAAGTATTAATGTGAGTTACTCAAATGTTAAAATAGTGAAAAACAACTTTTTTTTTT
This sequence comes from Mikania micrantha, assembly GCA_009363875.1. Classification (NCBI taxonomy): domain Eukaryota; kingdom Viridiplantae; phylum Streptophyta; class Magnoliopsida; order Asterales; family Asteraceae; genus Mikania; species Mikania micrantha. The sequence goes on from CM018694.1 coordinate 90,536,216, forward strand.
TTTTTTTGAAAATAAACGGGGAAGTACACTAAAAAATAAAAAGACTTAAAAATAGCGAGACAATATTTGAACCTGTACCAGCCTCCACTCTCGAAGCAAAGTCGTAGACGCAACTCGCAAGGCATCAAACCGTTTCAACTGAAAAATAGTTTTGTCTCCATCATCATATTCATACTTACGTGGCAATTCAATTTTGTTTACACCAATAATGGTAGTTTCACTATAAAAAAAACGTGACGTAATATTCTGTGAGAATTTGGTTGCAAATATGAAGCTCCAACGGACTATTTTCCATACGTGGCGAAAATTTTTTTGATCATGAAAGGATCGCTGTATAACAATTTTTATTCTCTTTTGTTCATATCGGATTTGTTTGAATCGGGTCGCGTCATGTTAAAAAAGAAAAACAAGCTAAATTGAATGTATAAAACATAATAAAAATACAATATATTTAAAATTGTTCTTATTTCTGCCAAAATAGGTGGGTAAGGACGTAAGGTTGTCTTAGGTAACGGGTCAGAATGATGCGGGGCAGGATGATACATGTAATATTGAGTTTTAAGCAAAACCAGTATGGTTTAAAAGAGTTTTAAAAAACATCAATTTTATTTAAGTTAAAGTGATTTGTAACTAAACAAACAGTATAATTGAATAGTTTTTAATGATTTTCTAATCAAATATATTATTGATTATTCTTATATATTTGAATACATTATATACATATAATTTTTAAGTTATCCATCTTGACCTAAATTGTATTAAAGTGTTACCTTTCTCAACCCATTTTATGATATGATGTTACTCATTTTAACTCAAAATATAATAATAGTCTACCAAATCTTCACATTTATTTTGTTTTAAGATAAGATTGTCAGGCCTAGTTGTTATACACTGGGTTTGATTTTTTAAAATATATACAAAACAACATGCATGGATACTTCTTTTAAGTAACATTTTCTCTAAAAAAGAAGTATAACTAACACTTAAATTCTCAATACAAATCCAATTATGCAAAATTAAGGGGAGCGATTGCAAAATATTAAGAGGTCAACCATAATTTTAATATATATATACTACTAAAACATTTTTTTAAGATGGGCGGCTGCATCCCAATACTAGTAGATATGAAGTTACATTAACTTAATGTAATATTTATATTATATAATAAAATACCTTTTTCTAAATATTCTGGAAAAAATGTTGCGTTGAAAAAAAAAAGTTGTATTATAATACAACTTCAATTATTATGACTAAAATTTTTGTTTTAGGCTTATATTATTTGTAGTGTTTATCTCATCATTCTTATTCTTTATACCATGCATTTCAATTGATTAACCCCAAGCAATGCTTAGAAAATTGGTTCTACCTGTAACAATTAACAAAAAAGACAGAACCATCAGTTGACAAAATCCACCACTCCCCACAATTTTTGCATAATAAACCCTGATTCTTCTAATTTTAAAAATTCTCACAATTTTTTATCCAATCTTCGTACAATGAGCTCGTCATAAGATCACCTGACCTTGATGTATTGTATTACGAAAACCAAAACATAGCCTGTTGTTAACTCTAAAACAACAATCTGATAAGTCTAGTGACGAAACCCAAGTGACGACTCACCGAAAGAAATTTCTACATCCAACCTATTCAATTCATACATTATTCAAGAAGACAAAACTATGGAACAAAGAGGCGTCAGCCAATACTAGGGTCTAGGGATGAGATCGATACCGAAAAATAAGAAGCTGAAAATGACACCGTACCTATTTTGTGAGTTTAAAAAATGCCAAAACCAAAGTACTAAAATAACAAAACCATCAAAAAAATCTGAATTACCAAAACCGAATAGTATCAAAATAAAAAACATGAAAAACAAATATCAGTATGATTGTATTTGATTGGAGTCCTGCAAATTCAGCCTACTGGTAGGAGTTTCACCTTATGACCGAGAGGTCATGGGTTCGAGCCCAATCAGGGGCTATTTAAAGAACATCCAAGTGAGGGAAGGCCGAAAGGAATCTTGAGCTTAATCTCGGGTTCTAGACCATTGGGGACGAGGGTTTACCCATTCCAGGGGGTCCCCATACATCTGGTATGGTTGCGTCTTACCTTTGTCTAGTGGGTCCTGTTAAGACAACATATGTGATATGTAGGATCGCCGCCGTTCAAAAAAAAATTGATTGGAATCTGTTGGTAGCAATACTGATATTCAATACACAATGTTCAGACAAGGTTTGGATTGGTGTTTATATTTTTGTGAACAGCAAACGCCCGGTCAGATCACCCTGACAAATAAATCACCGCCGTGGTTGCGTCTTACCTTTGTCTAGTGGGTCCTGTTAAGACAACATATGTGATATGTAGGATCGCCGCCGTTCAAAAAAAAATTGATTGGAATCTGTTTGGTAGCAATACTGATATTCAATACACAATGTTCAGACAAGGTTTGGATTGGTGTTTATATTTTGTGAACAGCAAACGCCCGGTCAGATCACCCTGACAAATAAATCACCCTTCCGTCTAAATAACAGAGCGTGGTGACCTGACCCACCTAACCTAGAGAAAACCTACAACTAGGAAAAGTGAAAAAACCTATGGCTCAACCCAAAACAATATTTGCTTTAGGTGAGACTTCAACCAAATACTTCTAATAAGAGAAGTTAAGGGCTAATATTAGGCTAGAAATCCTTTGGTTGGATATGCATTTAATAAGATCCGAAATAGAGAATTAACAAGAATCTGAGTCAGTTTGGAAGCGAAACCTCATACATTTTGAAACACAATTGTGACTTAACAATAACATAGTGCATCGACTTAATTCAAAATAAAAGGATAAAAATAAAAGAATCAACATTTTCAACACTATCTTCAACACATTTGAAACATCCAAATAAAATATAAAGTTTAAAAGATTTTATTATTTTTGTTGGTAAATTTTTACATAGCAGTGCCTAACTTTTCTAAATGTTTCATTAAAGTCATTTGATGTTTTTTTATTAATCTAGAGTCTTTTTATCCCCTCTAAACATAGATATCCAAGATAAGAATTCAACCGTTTTCTTGGATTTAATACTATATAGACTATAGAGCATACACCCCAAGAGTCCAAGACCAACCCAAGAGAAATCTTACAACTAAATAAACTCCTGACTCTATCTCAACAAATATATATCTTGGCCCTAATTCGAACAAAGACCTCATATAGGAAAGTAAAAGAGGTAACCCACTAGGCTAGAATCTCATTAGGTTATCTAAATTTAAATTTCATAAAATGTTCCAATCTTTTATAATATTATATATATGTTACTTTTTTTTTAAATAAAGAAGTCAATGAAAATTATGAAAATTGATTGTTATTTAATTATTAAATTAATCAAGAGAATTGTTTATATACATTATTTTATAGATGTTTGGTTAGGTATCGAATCAAAGGAAACGTCTTATCAATTTTTGTATGTAAAATACTTTTTATAGAATAATAATGTGAAAGTCAAGCTAAATGATCAGTTGATAAGTAAATAAAATATTTTTATAGCAATAAAATGAAAGTCAAGGTAAATGAATACTTGGTTTTATTAATTTTGAATTATTATTATTGTCTTTTTGTTTTAAATGTCCGATACGTATAATAAGTTATGTAAAATTAAATATACATTTTTTTTATCAAAAGATAAAAGCTTATGTCGAACTACCAACTTTCAAGTATAATCAGGATTTTAGCAACAAGGTGTATAAAAAAACCAAAATCCGAAAAAATCTGAAATCTAAATCGAATCCTAAACCCAAAAAACCGACTTCTTATTCGGGTTGTTTGGATAGATTCGGATCATACATCCATTTTTCCTTTGTTCGGTTATACAAAATCTTGCTTATTCGGATCGGATATCCGATTTCAACACAAATAACCCGAAAATACCTTATTTGTTCGGGTAATTTGGATGTAAAAATCACGTTTGTTCGGGTAATTCGGATAGATGCGAATCGGATAAGCATACTTTTATTTGGGTCAGGTCGGGTTTTAGAAATGGCCTAAAAAATTTCAAATCCGAATAATTAGATTCGAATAAGCTGAATAAAAAACTATTTATACTTTTCAAAGAGATAAAAATGGACGATTAAGCCACCATTTTTGACTTCGAAAAGAAAATGGCGCATGAAATTTGAACTTGAGTCAACAAAAAAGGTTAAAAAGGTATGTAATTATGCCACAAATCAAGGAAACATATAAAACGAGAAGGTTATATCTAGTTTTTTTTTCTTTTCTTTTTTTCTTTTTCTTTTTAAATGATTTGTACCGTCCAACCTTAAAACAAGATTTCAACCGTTTATGATGTTGGAGCCCTTGGTTTATCTTGTCTTATCATAGTTGTGAGTTGATTTATAAAAAAAATAAAATCTTGCAAAGTATGTTTTTCTACATTTTTCGTTATTAAATTTATATCTTTATTGCATTTAAAAAAATACAAATCAACTACAAGAAATTGATAAATATTTTATTAAAATACACAGTACAACATATTGTATAAGCATATTATAACACATTTTTTGTATTGACTTTGTTTTTTTATTGGATTTATGGTTTTTACATATTCAAAAATCCAATATAAAAATATATACCCCGTATAAAAAGATGTTTTTGTGTTTTCATGCAAAAACTTATTTTTAGTAGACATAACTGAGTTTTTTTTTTCCAAAAGAGTGTTGGTGAGAAAATTATTTACCAAAATGGGTGATTTGAAAAATATTTACCAAAATGGGTGTTTTTACTTATTTCTTTATTTTTAACTAATTTATTTATACCATATTACAATTTTTCCTATTTTTTTTAATAAATTCACTTTAGTCTCTTTAGTTTTTCTATTTTGATTGAATAAAAAAAAATTATAATAAACTAGTTCAAAATAAAGAAATAAGTGAAAAACACCCATTTTTGTAAATATTTTTCAAATCACCCATTTTGGTAAATAATTTTTCCACCGACACTCTTTTGGGAAAAAACTCGACATAACTCTTGTTTTTCAGTTGTAACTAGGGATTTGAACCGTGCTTTGTGACAATGGGCTGAATTGATTGCAAATTCTATTTTGAGTTGAAATATCTAAAATACTTAAATAACATGGGTAAAACCGTAATTATATTTAAGAAAACTGCGAAGCCTAGAAGCGTATTCAGTTTTAAAAACACAAACGTCTTTTCATCGTAAAATTTGAAACTTGTCTTAATGGTTGTCACTTTTTTTGTAAATCAACAAAAACAAATTTCATGCAAAAGCAAGCATTGCCTGGTAAATCTTAAAAAATATTCAGTCGTAAAATCGAGAACCTATAACTACGATAGTCGCTTTGTTATAAACTCTAAATTTGAGCTCCAAAGCAAAAGTGGCGTCATCATATCGTAAAACTTGAAAGCATACTCAATTGTAAAATCGAGCATTAAGAAACATGAACCATAACTTAAACACACAACTTTAAAAATCTAAAACCAAAATACCAAAAAAATCCTAAAAGAAATCCCTATGCCTTTATAAATGAAAAATATAGTTAAATACATATACGTACGTATGTGTGTATATATATAAGAAATTAATTAATTAATAATAGTGAGTTAGGTCGAGGTATAAATGAGCCAATGTAACATTTCATTTCTGTTTTTTCAATTAAATTTCATGATTAAAATTTTTATAATGCAACGTAAAGAGTGTTTATTGTTTTCTATCTAGAACGTAAGGTTTTAATTGTATCAGCTCACAGTCGATCCGATATGATTTTATAGGGTTTTTTTTTATTATATAGGCAACTACAACATACGATTTTTAAGTTCTTCAAAGGTTTCACTTCAAAATAAGGATTAAGTCAAATTCTCATTTTTTTGTCAATAAACTTCTAGTCTATTAGTATCCTTCTAACGTTTTTTATTAGAGATCTTTAATTTAAGTCTCTATAAACAATTGCTTTTAGAGAATTAGGTGGTTTTTCAGTGTGAGTTTCCTCTTAAATAATTAGGTTAAGTTTGTAAATTTTCCGAGTGATGATAGATTTAGCAGTTTAAAAAAAAAGACTCATTAACTGCCGGTTACTTCGTACGCGTCATCCAATGGCTAAAGAATGCTCAAGTTGGCCACTAGTACAGACGGACGAAGCCTCTAGCTCATCAGCCACCAATTCCCGGGGAAAATCCGACTAAGCACCCGCCCAAAGGCATGATGGTGAAAGGCCGGTAAAACCGGGTGGGATCAAGAATCGAACCCATGACCTGGGTCTTCTATCACTTCCCCCATACCTCTGTTTTGCCATTAGGACAAGATATCATTGGTGTATAAGATTGTTTTAATTATTCTTATTTTAATAGGATAAGATGTTTAAGACATTTTGAATCTATCAAAAACTATATTTAATAAGGTGGTGATAAGTGTCAACATTTAATATATTTTAATCAATCTAGTTTATTTATATAAAGTTTTACCCTATTTTTTTTAAATATTCATAACTTTTTTATGGTATTGTATTTTTTTATTAAAATTGCACCATCATACAATATACACGTTTAATTTTTCTCTTTAATTTCGTTAAAATATCTGCTATTATTTTTAATTTTTTCAGATGTCTCGTATCTAAATCAATGTAAAAAGTATAAAAATAAAATATTATTTTAATTTTTTTTCTTTCATTACACAATTTTTTGATGAATATAATATATATGGTGTAACTTGTAAGTGATAAGGGGCATGAATTAAGGAAGAGACATATGTGAACCCATCCCAATGCACTTGACCCTTGCGCAAATCTTGGGAACTTCATTTTCGCTATCTTCTGCGTTTCCATTCTCCAACACGTGCCTGCGAGCGTGCCTCTTTTCGGCAACTCGTGCCTTCCATCACATCACAACAGACATGACAAAATTATACTTCTACTTTTACCACATAAAAGTAGAGTCCCGTAAAATCACCTCCTCTTTGCTTGTAAATCTTATTACTTTGGTACCAATATATAAATCAAATCTAAAGCTTTATGTAGACCCCACTTGTATTAATTAAAAATAAATTAAAAATCTACACCTTTATATTTACTTTAATGTAAGCCTCAAAGTAATAAAATATAATTATTAGGTTATCGTAATAAAAAGCGTTATCAATTAAACCTTTTCCTATACGTATATATATATATATATATATATATATATATATATATATAATATAAAAGAATATAAAAAGATAGAGTCATTCTTGCATCGGTATACTAATAAACCAACCTAAAAAATATTTTAAGTTTAGTAAAACATCCATGTACGTTTAAATACTAAGATCATATTGCATTTATTCATCTAAACATTATTTATTTCTTTTGACGGCTAATTTTTGAATAACTAGAGTATCATTGTGACACTAGTAGTCAACCTGATTATATCCACCCTATGTCACTAATTATTGAGGAAATTCAGTACTTTGACAAACCCACTTGTATAATTCGAACACATGACCATTTGGTTCATAAGCCTTTAATCCATCACCAAGATACCATTAGGCTGTAATGTTTGGTGTAAACATTTTTTGATTAAACCTGACATTTTTAACACAAAGCAATATAAATAGTTTGACTTTAGTAACTAGTTATTATATTTTAGGTTGAAATATATAACATAATAACATAAAACGAGTTTAGATAAGTAACACTTTTAACATAATACGATTCAAGATGAGTAATCTAAAAACTTTAAAAATTAAATAGATTGAAAAGGTAACATTATCAGCAATATATTTGATAATAAAATACTAAAGATTACGTAAATAAATTATTTGTTTACTTGAACTCATTTTAACTTAAAATAAATTAAGGTTTTTTTTCTTAAAACAAACAATTTAGACCCAAATTAATCTTACTTAAAATTCATCATAACCCGTCACATCAATCATGACTAGAGCACATTTTAACATGTTATCTAATCCGATCAACCCAACCAACCCTTTTTATATTCTTAATACTGGAACGATATTATCCGGCTGGGGACATTATTAGAATGAAAATTAAAACGGCACCCAAAGAAATAATTTTAATATCTTATATAGAATAAACTGAAAAATATCACACATTCACACACACTTTTTATCATTTTAAATTTCACAAAAATTTGACCCCTTGATAATATAAATACGAGACTTTGCAGTGGGAAAAGAAACTTCCCGCTGTATTCAAAAGAAAAATTTAACTATTTTGAGCAATGAATATATTTATCGGCACCACGTAAAAAACCAAAACAAGAAATTACCAAGGGACCATTTGATAATATCTGAACTATTAAGTGTTGAATTGTTAACATGTCTGAATGATAAAGAGTGTTTGAATAGTGAAGTGTTGAACTAGTTAAAAGTGTCTGGTTCAATATCTGAAAAGAACTAAAAAAAATACCCTCAAAACCCTAAAAATTGCACCCCTGTCGCCGCCCGTTACACTGTCGTTGAGACTCTTTTGGTCGCGGATACTTCCTTAGGTCGTGGAGACTCGTTTGATCTCTGTCACAGCCCTAGCCGCCGCCTCCGCCTCCGCCTGTTGTCGTGAGCAGAGACGTTGCAAAGGTCGGGCGGTCGCAACGACCCCATTTAGACGTGCAAGTCTTCCCCTTCACCACCATTCATACCTTTTATCTCATTCGGATGTGTTTTTTTTATTTTAAGAAACAAACAGCCTGAATCTGAACCATTCATATTAAGACCCTTTTAAACCTTCTAACTCATTAAGATGTGTTTTTTTGCACCGAACAATCGGTATGAATCTGAATCATTTATATTTAGACACATTCAGACCCAAACAAACAACCCTAAAAGTATAAACTCAATATCATATTGTTTTTTTTTGTTAGTTTAAATGTTAAAACAGGTAAATTTAAAAAAAAAAAGACTGAAAACTTGAAAAAGTGAATATTATAATGATGTTTGATTGGTATCATTCAATACAAAATATTCTCCCCTATCTATATTTTTTTGAACGGAAATTTGCGGGTCATAGACCCATCCGATAATATCCACACCAATATGAGGAAATCCATCATAAGTGAATGAAAACCCACTAGCCCAGCATGAAACCCTATTTTGTTCATGACAAGACTTGAACAAATTAACTCTCCAATATTGAAGCCACATGACGCCTCCATTCAACTACTTGAGATGAGAATCATTGGTACCCTATCTATATAGGGTTATATAACTCGACATGATTACACAACAAATTGGCTGATACAAGTCAAATAAATTATTAAAGATTAAAAATACGCATCAAAGAAAGAGTAACGTGTTACTTTTTTCTAAAAGCTTTGTATCTTGCATCAAAATAAAGGCGTTAATTTTCTAAAAGCTTTGTACCTTGCATCAAAATAACACATTCAATCTTATTAGAATGTTTGTCTTCATTTGTCCCAATTATGAAATAAAAAACATTTAATACTAGATTGAATATACGGAAATTCCTAATCTAAGAACATAATTGAATAATTATATAGTTTATATCAAGTCAATTAGAAGATTGTCTTACGAGGGGACAAAAATGACCAAGCTTCGGCTAATTCAAAGTTCAAACTGGCCCTATGGTAGTATGATGGATCGTACTGGGCTACTAGTTTTTATGACGGGCCTAATATACATAGATAGGACACTAAACCTAAAATCATGGCTTTATCTAACTGGGCTCTTGTAAGTTGTATAGCAAAAAAATATGGGTAATTCATAATTGGTTCTTTGAATTTAATACTTCCCATTTCCCAACCGAGCTTGATCTAGAGGTGGGAAAACCGGAACCAGAACCAGTCCTGCCTGAATCGAAGGGTACAAACGGTTCCAGTTTATCAGAGAAATCGTAACTGGAACCGGAATTTTATAATCGGTTCTTGACTTTGTTGATCAAAACCGAAACCTGTTTGAACCCAGACCAGGTTTAAAAAAACCAAGTTTGCGCACCTCAGCCTATGTCACCAAGGTTTAGTTATCATGACCTCCGTTGAGACCCCACCACCACCCCAGGAGGAAACCACACCAAAAAATCCTCTTACCTCTCAAGCACCCCTATTTCGTCTTGAAAGAAATTTGAACCCATAATCTTATATTAGTGGTATGTAGGCCGTTAAAAAAAGGTGGACTAGGCTACACCTGTTTTCAACATCTTGTCCTTTGTGCATTAGCAACCTTATGAATTCCTACACTACTGAATATGAACGCAGTTGAAATTATTGGGAATGAACATAGTTTAGAGGATGTAGACTATTCCTTTTATTAGATGATAGAAAGGCAATTTATTGATTTTAAGTGTTAACTTCTAAATTTGTTATAAATCACGTATTAAAATAATTAAAAATAAACTATGTTGTAGATTAAATATGCAGTTTTTAGTTTATTTTATTGGCTAGATAAATTAAATGGCATAAAAGTAATTTGACTTTCTTATTAATTTTTTTATTAAATATTTTGCTGACCTTATTATTTTCTCTTAATAAATCTAGATTAACTAGATTAATTAAATTTGAAAATTTTCATTAAATTTGTTTATTATTGTAGTAGTAGAAGAACAAACTTATAAACACACATACACCTAATTTTATGCACGTGAACACATAATTACATATATATCTATACATATATTTATAATCAAATTTTAAACCCCAAAAAATTAAATAAATGATCAATAATTTTACACATGTTAACTTAAACCATATCTTTATAATAAATTTTGACATATGCATACCTAATCATGTTAAATTACATAAACAAAAATTTATTCAATATTAAAGACAATAAAGTTCTCTATTTTATGGTTTAATTTTCAAAAAAATTTAAAACCTGTAAAATTTATTTGATTTTTGAAGGATAATTAATGAACATAAGAAGAAAAAAAATACACTTATCATAATATCTTTGTAGATTAAATAAATAAAAAAATATGGGGAGACCATATCAAGTTTATGTATTGGTTTTTTAAGACCGAGTTATGAAATGATAGATACAAATTCTCTGTATAAATGACATAAGATATAAGTTGATTGACGTTTTGATAAAATAATGCCTTTAATAAAAAAAACAATTATGATTATAAAGTATGAACAAACACATCAACTACAACGCATCAATTTAATTACGTTTATGTTATAATAAAAACCAAAAATATTAACTCTTGCAAATGAGCACGTGTTTTTTTTAAACTTTTATTGAAAAACTTGTCGCATATAGTTTCTGTGATTTGAAGTTTCAATCACTCATACGTGTATGGTGTAACATGGATGTACGTGTCACCTAATAAAAGTGTGAATTTTAAAGGATGCCGGCCATTTTAAAGGATACCTACCATGTTAAACGTTGTTGATTCACTAGATAAATATTATTATTATTATCATTATCATTATAATTATAATTATATGATCATGATCATGATCATGATCATGATCATGATGATCATGATGATGATGATTATGTATGTCACGCATGTATCAAATTGATTTGTGGGTTGGTCCTACGAAAGAATAGACTACACGTCTATATAACTTTATAGCGATATATTGAGGTTTAAAAATAAATTTGCATAAAACACAAGCCTTGTGCTGAGTTATATTTCAGCATATAATAAAGTAAATAATTAAGATGATCATAAAATAGACGTGCTAATTAAGCCAATTATATTAGATATTTTAGCGTAACTAGATTGACTATGTAGATAAATATGAATAATATGTTTTATGATTTTATGTGAATAATATAATAGATATATGTTTGTTTAAGGTTTTATGATTTAATGAGCTCCAAGAAGGGAAACGTATAATTTAAAATTTTAATTTAATGACAATTATAAAAAAAAATTAAAACTTCAAAACTGTCTTTGCATATCTCAAATTTTTTCAAGTGATCAAAAGTTTGGTTCATCAGAAATTTCTCAAGAAATTCATAGTTGTTTTTCGTTTTGAATTGAAGTTTATCCGAACAAATATTCGTGTGAACCAACAAATAGTTTGATCTACAAGTGTGATCCACTAAATTTAGTTCGTCTTGTAGAAATTCCGTTTTCATTTTTTGTTAGCATTTGTACCGGATCATCTCTTCTAATGGAAGATCTCTTATCACATTTTTTTGTAGGTCTGCAAACGAACCAACCGTTTAATGAACATGAACACAAAATTTGAACGAGCAAAAATATATGTTGTGTTCGTTCATTTGTACTTGTTAACGTTTTGTAACACGTTTGTTTTCACTTATTTTGTTTATTCGTTAAATGTTTTTATATTATTAAATTTTAATTTTTAGTTTATTATTTCAGTATCAGTGAGCCATAGTACAGAATTTAACTTTTAAAATACTATGCTTGTTGAGTTTTTTTGTTGCTTTGTATAGTTATAGGATGCATATATATGTGGTTACAGTATCGCTTGATGATTTTTTTAGTAACATATTTTATTTGTTACTGCAAACCAGGTTTTGTGTTAATTTATGTTTTTTTATATGGTTATTGCATTTTAGTTTAATAACATTGCAGAAACTGCCAAGGGGTTTAACGCTAGTTAAGAATTGGGAGCAAACTCATCAACTAAGGCCGTGTTTGGGATTGCTTATTTATCTTTAAAAGGACTTTTTGTTAAAAGTGCTTATTAACTTATGACTTTTTGAAATGATGTTTTTAAAAATGTGTTTGGATTAACTTTTCCAAAATTAATTTTCAAAATGACCAAAAAGGACATTTTTTTATTGACACTATTTTAATGTTATTGAGTAAAGGGTAAATAGTGGGGTAGATTTGTAATTTTATGTCAATAAGTCATAAGTCATTTTGAAAAGCTAGAATTTTTAGCTTTTCAAAAACAACTTATCACCATTTTACAAAAAGTCATTTTCAAAAGTCCTTTCAGGTTTGACAAACAACTTATTGACTTATTAGCTTTTTAAAAAAGTCAATAAGTCCATAAGTCATTTTTAGATGAAATTCCAAACATAGCCTAAGTATAATATATGCTTCTACTAATCTTATTAGCTATTACATGGCCGTTTTCATAATTTAACCACAATTGTTAATTATTGTAAATTATATACGGCACATTTAAAAATCATCAGTATTCAACAATTTCTGTGATTTAAAGTTCTTCTAATCACTAGTAGTTGTCATTGGTGAAGGTTAATAGGGACTGGAGGGGGCAGTTTTTGTGTTTTAAAGTTCTACTCACTAGTAGGTGTCATTGATGAAGGTTAATAGGGTCCATCATACTGTTAATTTTTCGACCGAAAAGTTATTTTTTATTAAAAATATTGGTTTCGCTCCCCTCGCTATATTATGAGTCCGTAAATTTCCGGCCTCATTCTAAACGTTCAAGCTCCGCCATTGGTAGTTGTGTATCCATGGATGGGCCATCTATAAAAGCATGCTAAGTTTTGAAGATGCCATTAAAAAAAATATTGAATCAAATTCATCATTGGCGCGCGCATTCCATAAATGTTATACATAGAGTAGTGGTGCTATCATGTCATGTATGTATCAATGAACCCTAGATATAACTTGTTTGAAAATAAGCAATTTTATGACTTTTTACCGTAAAGATCATGCGTTTGAGTCTCATTTAGAACAGTATGTTTCAAGTGAGCAAGAGGTTTTACTATAATGAGTTTCCTTTAGATAATGGGAGAGCCAGTTCACTAGTGTTGTCTGTGTTTTGCAGGCATGGGGCCTTTTGTCATTAGATTTACCCAGGTGACTGGATTTAATAAGTATTCATTGGTAGTTCAAAAAAAATGTCATGTATGTGACATTTCAATTTTTATTTATTTATTTTTTTAATGACCGTTGGAACCCACATGGTAAACCCCATGGTTCACCCAATACCTGACTAACCAGAAGGAACTTGTAAAACGTAGCCACAAAGCAGGGACGGAGCTTGAAAAAAAGCTCGGAGGGGGCCGAAGAATTTTTAGGAAGAAAACGGAGGGGCCGGAGGATTTTTAGGAAGAAAACGGATGGGGCCGAAGGATTTTTAGGAAGAAAACGGAGGGGATCGAATGATTTTCCGATAAAATACTACTGAATCGACCATTCTGACCGAAAAACAGGGGGGCCTGGGCCCCAATAAAGAACCGTCCCTGCCACAACGTAACCATGTCGATGACCTCCAAGAAAATTTGTCGTAAGTGAAAATTGACTACACATCTATGGAGGAAAGAATCGACTACACATCTGTGAAAGATACCGGATCATATATTCATATCGATGTTATAAATGTTCAAATGGAAATTTCTAGAATACACAGGCGGACCTACTTTTTTTTGTTCCATGTTACGGTCCATCTAAAATTAATTTTTATATATTTTTCTTATAATCGACAAAATGTTAAACTATAATCTTTTTTTTTTGTTGGAAGTAAGTAAACTGGGATTGAAAGCTTATGCTGGCCGGGGAGCTACTGCATGCCATCTTCCCGAGGCGGTCTAACGGATTTAGAGACCTGAAGCGAACTAAAAATTTGAGATCCTATCTTTTAGTCATGTTATAATGTATATAATTAGAAATTAAGAGGAATTAAGGATTACCTAGGAGGCATAATTTTTTGCCTTCAATAGTGCAATTCTTTGCTTGCAGTCTAACCCTAACAAATATTCAAATATAATTAGTAATCAGTTTCCTTCAAATTGTTAACTTTAAAACTGGAAGCAGCCTCTCTACCCCTACGGGGTAGGGGTAAGGCTGTCTACATTTCACCCTCCTCAGACCCTGCCTTAGCATGCTAATGGCGGGATATACTGAGTACGTTGATTGATTGATTGATTGATTGTTAACTTTAAAATAAACTCGTAAAATGTTATGATTATTTATTGCTTATCAGATGAATTCGATGAAGACATTAACAAAAAGAAATTAACAAACCTCGGATGTGTTCCATTTCAGCAAATTTAAAAGCAATCCTGAGGATACCAAACAGTAGAGATCAACGAACACACCTCACATAACGATTTCAGATCCAATTCAAAAGAAGCATCCTTTTTGTTCCCCTTTTTAACCGAATCCGAGAGCTTCTCAAACGCATCCGCAATCAGAGAAAGAGTGTTTCCTGCTCTAGCATCTTCAACCTTGTCATCATCAAAACTGATTTTTGCTGATCGTAAACGAACTAGGTCGGACTATATGTCTATAACACGATTGACCCTTCGTCTTTCATCGTCTCCCTCCCACCAATCGCTTATGGCCATTCCCTGATTCCATGTCGTCCAATCGAACCAATCGCGCTTGTAGAGGTGGCAATTATTACCTAAATCAAAGGAAATGATTTGGTTTGGGTAAACAATTATAGTATAATGGGTTGAAATAGGTAACATCATAATATTGAATGAGTTGAAATGGGTAACACTTAAACACAATAGGGGTCAAAATTGGTAATCAAAAAACTATGTAAATGCAATGGATTCAAACATTTAAGAATTATTAATAACATATTTGATGAGAAAATCACTAAAAATTATCCAAATAAACTATTTGTTTACTTATAACACATTTTAAGTTAAACCAAATTGATGTTTTTTAAAAATAATCCATTTAAACCCAAACTAATTTTGCTTAAAACTCGTTCTGACCCGCACCCATTTTGACCCGAACTCATTCCGACCCGTTACACAACCAACTAAACCCGTCCATTTTACCAGACATTCACTTTGTTGTCGGTTGGCCCCTTGCACAGCTGATTCCCAATTTCCCACTTAGCCCCGTTGTTTTTACCCGAGCGGCTTGGGCTATGTGGCCCAAAGGATTATATTACAAAATAGTAGAGTTGGCACAAATAAATGACTATTTTTGAAGAATCTACGACTTTGACGATGGAATCAAACGATATTTGTTATGTCTAGCAAAATAGACGGGTTGGTTCGGATTGGGTAACGGGTCAGAACAGGTTCGTGTCAGGATGGGTGCTGGTCATAACGGGTTTTAAGCAAAATCAGTTGGTGTCTAAATAGATTGTTCTTAAAAACATCAATTTAGTTTAACTTAAGATGTATTATAAGTAAACATACAGTCCATTTAGATAATTTTTAGTGATTTTCTCATCAAATATGTTATTAATCACTTAAATGTCTGAATCCATTGCATTACATAGTTTTTTGTTTATCTATCTTGACCTGCATTGTGTTCAAGTGCTACCCATTCAATATTATAATGTTACACATTTCAACCCATTATACTACAATTGTTTACCCAAACCAACATGTTTCCTTTTATATGAGTAAAAATTGACACCTCTAATATTTGTGTTGAAGATGAACCTAATTTAAGAATAAACGGAAGGACAAGAAGAGAAAAAAGAAGCATGAGCCTAATCTCATCTATAACGACCTAACACTGTTGTAAGCATTAATTGATGACTAAACTCTTTCAGTTTAAACTAGTCTGGGTTTAATTTTCTCGGTATTATTAGAAAGTGCACTATAGTCAAGTATTAATATACGTAAAGTTAACGGTTTGTATGTAACTATGTATAGGGTTGTAAACAAAATGAACAAACATGAACAAGCACGTATTCGTGTTATTTCATTTAACTTTTAACTTGTTCACGAACACTAACAGAAGATAAACTGTTATTCGTGTTCACGAATGTAAACTAACATGTATTATTTATTAAATAAAATAATTGTAATAGAATTAAACACTTAATATAAAAAATAAAAAATAATTATCACAAAACAAAGTAAAAGTTAAAAGTAATAATTATAATTGAAATTATTATAAACTAATGTTTCAAAAACATTAGTTTCAAATTATTATGTTTCTAGCATGGTGCAAATACAAATGACTAGATTTCTAATTTAAATGCTATGTTATTAAAGTAAAAATAAATAATTTAAGAATATAAAACACATTTAATGAATAAATATAATAAAATAAATGAACATAAACAAATGTAAATAAAAATTAGCGAATACATTACCGAACGTTCACGAAAACAAATAAACGAACACGGTTCATGTTCCTCATTTGACTAAACGAACGAACTTTTTTGTTTGTGTAGTTTCTTTATTAAACAAACGAATTTCCTGCAAAATCGTTCACGAATTGTTCGTTAAACGCTCGGTTCGTTTACAACCCTAATTATGTGATTGGAAGTAAATTAATTGGTTCCTTTACAAGCTCACTGCATGTATGTGGAGGGTCGGCCCAAGCATTTTGAGGGTCCAAAACGACTAATAAAATTAGGCCCTTTTATCAAATAAATATTTTGCTTTCAATTCTAATAAATGTTAATAACACACTTAACGTAATATTATTTTGATAATAACATAACAAATATCTAATAAGCTAATGATAAACATAATCAACAAAATCGTATTGAACTTGCATAAAAAAGTGCAACTAAAAAAATGATAATGTATTATTATCATATCAACTAATAAATGAAAATCATAACAAAACATATAGTTGTAAACAATTTTGGAAGCCTATATGTAATAAAATATTCAAAAATAAAATTAGCCTTTAATAAAAATGAAGAATTCAAAAATCAAATAAATCAATTTGTATCAAAATATCAAATTAATAAATAAATAACAATAAAAATCAACAAAGTTGAGAGAAAGAAACACCCATAAAATTAAATTGATAATTATAATAAAAAATTCAAAATATCACATTAATAAAGATGAATAAGCCAAAAAAGAGTGTAATAATCAAAAGTATTTAAAAAGTTCAATTTTTAAATGAGTGAAAAATTGATGAATACGTGATTAAACTTAAAAAATTCAAAACTACCACACCATAAAGTATAAAATTGTTTTTTTCTCTCTGATTTTTTCATTTTGGATCAAGTCAACAAAAATCTAACGCATATAATTAAAAAATTTGCTAAGAAACGAGGCCCTAAGGTTTTAGGCGCCCCAAGTCTTAGTTTTATTCTATAAGCCTGTCGAGCCACTCCTGTGTACGTGCAATGTAAGTACGTGAATGAAAAAAAAATCTAAAAGTTTATCAAATTTCGTTCATCCAAATCGTGTATGTACCGGCAATAATTAAGGCCATAGTGTATGCTCATAAGAGCCAAGATTAGTTGGGTGTGATACAAAAGACATTAGAGTCTAGCTGTCTCTTTATGGTGAGATAAGACTAAAGAACCAAATGGTATTGGGCTCAAATCTCATAAGAAGGTTTTTCTCAAATTATTGAGTTTCTAGCGAAACTGGTGACTTGATGATGGATATGATCGAATAGTACTGTTAATGACATGATGATACTTTAGTGATCCGTTGAAAAAAAAAACAGAAGTTGGTCGTGGTGCCTCGAACTGTAAAAACGTGGTGGCATGACAGGTGTAAACGACACATGCATAGAAATAGTAAACCCAATACACACATAATCGAGTAAATGCATAATAGATCAAGCTGGGCTGGATAAAAGGGATAAAAAAGTAATAAGATTATCATATTTGGGAATGAGAGTAGAAGCCCACAACAACTGGTTATTGTGTTTTTGTATTGTTGATTAAGTATTTACAGTAGAGGTGTGCAAATCGGGTTTTTTTTCAACCTGTTCGGTTCAATAAAGTCAATACCCGGTTCCGGTTTGGTTTTGACGGGTACATAGGATATTATTATTTTTAAATATATCATAAAAAGAATCATTTTTTATCTTTAAAATGAGTATAAGGTTGTTATAAAAAATGAATTTTTTTTTAGTTCATTGTGTTTAATTATGTTCATTGTTTCTTTTATAAACGTTTGTGTATAATTATCTTTTTTATGTTTTTCTTACATGTAATTGTGTATTTTTTACAGATAATTGTGTCTTTTTTAAAGATAATTGTGTTATTCATACTTATCATTTGGTCATTTTGCTTAACATTATATATATTACAACCTCATTATGTCTTAAATTGTTTAGGAAAACACGACATTGATCAGAAACACAAAAGACACATTGACATGTATAAAAAACACAATGATCATCACAAAAGACACAATAACCTGTACAAAAGACACAATGACTATTCATAAAGATTTTGAAAAAAAAAAGGTTCGGATTGATTTTGACGGAGTCATCTAGGTTATTGTAATAAATGTGGGTTAACAACGGATTGTATCATGTGAAAACTCGATTTTAAAGAGAAAACCTTTAAGCCATATATGGGTCATCAATTTAAAATATAGAAAATAAATACGTAATCCATATAAAACTTTAATAAAAAATATGTTTTGAATAAAAAATCAATTTTTAATGTTGGTTAATATGAAAAATACTTAAGTTGCTGTGATCACAAACCGTCCCGTCTATTGTCGTGTTTTAAGTTGAAGCTAGCCCCTTTGCAGATCTAGTTTTCGTATGAGTATGTATGAGGTTTTCAATAACCTCTTAATGATTAAGATGCTACATCTGAATCACTCATTAGAATTGTTTATTTCACTAAAAAACACACAAGAATCAGTCACCCAACCTCTTAATCATTAAGCTTTAAACATCTTACGAATTCAACATTTATTTAACTAAACAACCCATACATCCGCTAACTCCCCGATCTGTATATATATCTATAAACTTTATATATGTACAATTAAAAAGGAAAAAAAAATCCAAATGACGTATAGTAGAATGTTAAATGTATACATTGGAGGTACGCACTGAATAAACTATGATTTCATGTTCGTAGCAAATGGATTGATGAGTTAGTTGGAGGAAGATATGACTACACAATGTGTGAAACTTTATAGCGACGTGGGGATGCAACATGCAATTATTGGTGTTCAACGAGAATTGTCTAGAAAATGTTCCTTAATTGACGTATATTTATGTTTATTTTACCATGGTGCATATATATAAAGCTTTCTAATTAATTGACCAAAAAAAAATTGCACACCCTTTTTTCAATCACAATTAGAAACACCCTAAATTGGTTAAATTTACAATTGTTGAAAGTGTTTATGTTTGTTAATAAACATATCATCCATAGATGCATGCATACATACACACACACATATATATATATATATATATATAGTATAAGGTTTGACTAAAAAGTTTTAAAACCATGAGAAGTGTGAGAAGAGATCTCAACCATTAGATCAATTGGTTTTGTGGTTGAGATTAATTTAGTGGTATTTTCGTAAATAGTTATAAGTTAAAACCATCAGTAGGGGTAGAATGGGAAGATCTAGCCAAAAACCTGCACATGCAAGTCACATGCATTTTCCTCCATCTTTTTTAAACGTTCATAACTTTTTTATACGTTAGTATTTTTTTAAAAAAATTACACCATAAAATCGAGCATTTTTTTATCTTTCTAATGAATATAATATTAGTATATTTTTTAAAATTAAAATAACAACCTAAAATGAGTTTCACGAACCATATGTTTATGGTGTTTTTCCAATATATACGAAACTGATCTTTTATGGTGTTTTCAAAGATATTTTATGGTGTTTATGATGTTAACATTTTATGTTATTTTTTGGTGTTTGCGTATTAATAAAACTAAAAGAGGGCATTTTTTGGTGTTTTTGAAAACGAAAAACACCATAAACACCTAAGTTTGTACGTGTTGTTTTTAACTTAGTTTATGATGTTTTTTCGAGATATTTTATTGTTTATGGCGTTTTTTCAAGATATGTTATTGTGTTTATGGTGTTAACATTTTATGGTGTTTTTGTGTTCGGATATTCATGAAACTAAACTAGGCATTTTTATGGTGTTTTTGTAACGACCCGATTTAGCTTATTATTAAAATAATCGATATGTGATATAATTTTAAGTTAATTGGTGTTGTTATGTGTTAATTAGTAGGTCAATTGATTAATTACTAAGTAAGTCTTAGTAAATGTAAATTTGAAAGTTGAGGGGGCTAAAGTGCCAAATGATGAAAGTTTAATTAAAAGGGGGTTATATGGGGAAATCTTGGTCAAATAAGTCAAAATCAGATTTTTGACTTGGGAGAAGGGGAGGTCGACGTTCAAGAGGAGAAAAAGAAGGGTTTTATGATTTTGGACCAAAATCCACCTACTAAACTCTTTCTGATCATAAATGCAAGTGTAGATTGGTGTTCCTCTTGTGATTTCACAACTAAAGGTATGTGATTTCATTTGTGTGGGTGAATTTTCGTGGGTTTGCATATGGGTGTGATTAGATGATGATAAAATTTGAATCTTAGATGTTTGATGGTAGTTTAGCACATGTATTGTGTTTAGTGAAGTGATAATCAACTAATATAACCATTCTATATGTAATCTCTTGTAAAAACCTAGATATGGGTGTTGGGGGATTTCATGGGTTATGAGTTCTTTGACTTTACAAAGTCAATATTGGGTGTATATGAATGTGAGTTGTTTGGTTTTAAATGTGCAATGATTTTGAATGAGAAACCATAAATAAGGGTTTCATAATTAGTATGATATAAATGGGAATGTTGACATTTTAGAATGTTGATGATTAGGGTGATATATGATCATGCACATAAGGTGTTTGAAGAAATGCTTTTAACAATTTTATTACTCAAATGATTGGAGGTTTGGTTGAAATTGGGGGAAATGCTTCATAAACTCAACTAAAGGGTTGAATAGTGAAGTATAACTTAACTTTAATTGTTGAACGCAATTAGAATGTGAATTGGTGAAGTGGGAGAGTTTGACTATCATAAAGTCAAATATGTTGATAATGGGTCAAGGGGTTGTATGCTTGTTTCTTGTATGATGTTCCTAGATTGAATGTGTATGTGTGATAATATGATCTAGGAGGTGGAAGTACCAACCAAAGACCCGGTAAAGAGAAAATTGAACCAAGTGGAACTAAGGACCAAGGTGAGTAACCTATCCATGAATAAGCAACCATAAGACTTATTCATGTTTGAAATGTTTGAATTGGTTGCATTACAAAATGTGTTGTTTTGTAGAAGTTGAATGTTATGTGGTGTGTATACATGAATGTAATTGATGTCAATTTATGATAGGAGTTAATTGACATGTTTCATGTTGGTGATCCACATTCGTGTGGAATATGAGGTAAAACCATTTGGTGATGGTATTTGGGTGATGATCCACATTCGTGTGGAAGAAATTATAAGTCCATGTTGAATGGCAAGGAAGATGATTCACATTCGTGTGAAAGTTGATGTAATATGACTATTGAATGTCATGGGGAATGATTCGCATTCGTGCGAAGGGAATTGATTAAAGATGGTAATGGTTTGGGAAAAACAAACCATTAGGTGATTATGTGAAATTATATGTTGAGGGTCACCAAGATAGGTTTGGGGACTTAAAAACATGTTTAAATGGTGTCATGGAGTTGATTTTTGTGTGAAAGAATGTCCGGGAATGATCCGGATCGATTCTGGAAGTGAAAACGCGAAAATTGGAGCTGCAGACCTGCAGTGGGCGTACCATACGCCCAGATTGGGCGTATCATACGCCCAGAATCTTACACTACGCCCAGAAGTTGCTGTCAACGCTGGAATTTGGGCGTTTGGTACGGTGGGCGTACCATACGCCGGGTTGGGCGTACCATACGCCCAGAATGGAACTTTTTTGATTTTGCTTCCGTTTAATTCGGTTAAGCACGGGGAGGTTAAGGGGTTAACTCACTTAGTCCTTTTGGACTAACACTTGATTGTTTGTGGTTGTTTCAGGTCAAAGGTAGGCTTGGCTACGACTCAGAACGAATCAGACGGTTAAAAGGATCGAACCATGCTTTTGTAAAGATTAAGTCTATGGATTGTAAAGTTTAAAACTACACTTTTAACGTATTTAACATGTTTTGTAAATGATGAACAAGTCTAGTTAGTCATGTTAAAGTGTTAAATGATTTTAGTTGAATTGTAAGGGTTTTAAAACCCGTGAATCTGGGACCTAAATTTTGTAAATTCCGCAATTATGTTAAACGTTTTGTTATGAGAATTGGGGTGTCACAGTTTTTGAATACTAAAAACACCATAAATCGCTATATTTCATAAACATTTGAAAAACACCATAACAAAAACACCTGGTTCATAAACATTTTATACATGACGTTTTAAACTTAAATGTGTAAAAACACAAAGTTTAGAGCGACATGTTTTTTAGTTTTCAAAAACGCCATAAAACACAATGTGTAAAATTATACAGTCCAAAAACGCCATGAATAAAATTACAGTTCAAAAACACCATAAATAAAATTACAGTTCAAAAACACCATAAATAAAATTAAAATTCAAAAACACCATAAAATGTCTGTGAAAATTACACTTACAGAAACACCATAAAACGTCATGTGTAAATGACGCAATTAAAAAACGTTGTGTTTTGTTTATGTTCAAAACACCATAAAGCGTCTAGTTTCACAAACAATATGAAAACACCATAAAAACGCACAAGTTTCAAGAACAATCAGGTTTGTTTCTTTTTCTATTGTTAAATATAACAACATTATACTCGTTAGAAAGGTAAAGAAATTTGTGATTTTATGGTGTAATTTTTTTAAAAAAAATTTAACGTATAAAATAGTTACATACGTTTAAAAAATTTGGTGGAATTAACATGTGACTTGCATGTGCAGCCTCCATTTATGTGTTGACGTTTATACCCTTTACCCTAAAATACACGTGTCATATTCTCGTGGCTTCTCACACTTCTCATGGTTTTTTGCCTTCTTAGAATATCCCTCCCCTATATATATATATATATTTTTTTTCTAATGGTTTCATGATTTAATGTAATGAATAATAAAAAAGAGAGCTTAGGTTTCTTGATGAGGTCTCAGATTCTACTCTTAATTTTAAGAAATTTTACTAAAGTGATAAGTTTATACATGGATTTGAAAGATTAAGTTTTCACATAAAACAATTCATGTGCATATATATATACACACACTACTAGTAATGATATATATTAATTCATGTGCGTCGCAAATTTTTTTTTTCCAGTAGTGATATATATTAATTGTGGCTTGGTCAGGGATAAGTACTCGATCTTAGCATATGTGAAAGGTGCGATCGCAAATGGTCTGTTTCTTTGAGGGACCCGGAATTTTAAAATAAATTTATATATATATTTTAAACATAAAAATTTAATCAACAATTTTGTTTGAAAAAATGTTAAGAAATGATCATTTTTATTATATATATATATATGTTTAAAAAATAATATCATATATATGTAAAGGTTATATAACATGTAAAAAAAATGAAGAGAAAGTGGTTATGACTAAATTAACCTATAATAACTTTTCTTTCTAAAATTTTGAATTTTCACTCTAAAATTCGATCTTATAAAGTTAATGATCAATAATTATTCTTAAACACACACATTCATACGTGTGTGTGTGCATATAAGATAATTTAAAACCAACTTGAGTTGAAAAAAGATGTGAAAGTCAGGGTAAATTTTGAATTTTTTTTCTTTATTGTATTTAAGTATGTAATGTATGTTAGTATAATAAAAAAAAATTATAACTAGTTGTTACACATATGTTAGAAGATGAGTTTTTACACTGTGTAATAATAAAACAAAATATATAACATATGTTTAACAAATACATATAATTTTTTATTTATAATTTTTTTAGTTTGTTATAATAACATAATATATTATAAACCTGGACAAAAAATTTTGAATGTTAAACTAGGTTTTCATGTGTTTTTACAACTTAAATGAGTTTTCATCCAGCCTTCCCTTGTGTTAGTGTATACATATAGATTGTCATTGGGTCACTATTTATATGCCGGAATAATTTGTTTATTTATTATTATTATTTTAAAACTTGCTGAATGTAATTATTATTTCTCTAAAATTAATTCCTGTAAATGATTCCTCCAATGCTTGTGTTTAATAGCACCAATTTTTATTTCAATTTACATGAAATGAAAATTAAACGTATGATGAAACAGATCTATAAAACATTAGAAGTGTGTATACTAATTCGTGGGTAAAACTATGATTTATTATGCTAAAATGCTCATATAAAATCACGTAATTACGTGTCTAAAATTATTAACATTTACGTGGGACTACCTTTATTTGGTAATAACTCTTAGTATAGAAGTCTTTGGTTCAACTATAGACAAGAGAAGATTTCTTTATAGTAATTCAATAAGAGCACGAGTAAGATAAATTTAACGTTCAAAAAATGTTGGAATAATTTATCGATCATTAAAGTGATAGTGGTGAGATATAATTATCTATAGCAATCGTACGTACGGTGTAACATTTAATTAACGTGTAACAAATTTTGATCAAACCAATCTTAATTAAATTATTTCAAGTATATATGATCGAGAATACCATCTAAGTATCGAAGTGGTTAGTTGAATTCTGATAAAAATCATGTATGCGTATATAAAGGGAATCTTTTTAATAAAAACAAAAAAGTTGAAAAAAACTAAAATAACTATATTTATATACATATGATTTAAGAGGTATAAAAGTAATTTTTTATTAAAAAAAGAAGAGGTTATAATTATACTCTTTAACTTTGTAGTTGTAAATAGTTCTTATAGTTATTAAGTAACAATGATACTAAATTTGACGTCACTAGTGTTCGATTGACGGACCATGAATGCATCTAAAATAACCAAAGAGGCATTGCCTCAATGGTATCCCATGATTCTTCCAAATGAGAGGTCATGGGTTCAAATCCCTCCTGCAGCGAAAAAGGGGTCTGAGGGGGGTCAGGGGGTTTTCCCAGTAGGGTTTCCTCCTGGGGTGGTTGTGGTGGCTCATGGGAGGTCTAGGTAACTAGACCTTGGTGACATGACCTGGAAACAGTTGGTTCACACGATTGAGACCTTCGCCGCTCAAAAAAAAATTAAGACATAGATCGATGTACGTCTATATGCATTCATCCTGATCGATGAATTAAATTAGTGGAGTTTGATTCAAGTGCTTGAATGCATGTTAGTTGGTGGCATGGCTTATTTAGATAGAAATTATGTAACGACCGCCCTGAATAAGAATTTCGTGTGTATGGTAGGGCATGTCATGTTTTTTCAACCAAAATAGACATGTCATGTGACAAATTTTTGTCAACTCCTAACTTCATATGCGTGTCAGATTTTTAATTAAATCATCTCCATTATCTTTTTAATTATTTCTATAAATCTTATATTCATAAATATAATTTGCATTAGTGTTTATATGACATCGATCGAGATGATCAAATGCATGTAAGCACATTTACTATATGTAAATTGCGTCATCATACATATTATATATGCTCCAATTGATCCTATAATTGATACTAACTGAGAAAATGTTTAGTAGCACTCCCAACTTTTAATATATTTTTTTATGGCACTCTATTATGCTATTAAACGTCATCAAAAAGTGTCAATTGGAGTGACAATTGAAAATGTGTTAAAAGTTGGGAGTTCTACTAAACATTTCTTCAGTTGGGAGTATTATCAGACCTATCAGTTAACAGGTTAAAGTTTGGAGTATTTAAACATTTCCCTATATTGAAAACATGTTTAACTTCAATAAGTAATATTCAACGCTACGTCTTACAATATTTTGAGGTCAAGATTTTTAAAATTTTTTCTCTTATTTTATTATTCGTATTTTTTTTTCTTTTGCTATGTTTAACATTTTTCTTTATTAATATCTTACAATTTCTTGTTTTATTATTTCCTATTTAATATTTTTTATTAACACATGTAATAAACATGCTTTCAATATACGGACTAGTCTATTATCTATTATATATAATAAATTAAAATAAAAAACGACATATGTCATTAATCTACACTATTTTAACAATAATTTTTCTGTTTCTCTCTCTTATTTAATACATCATACATTAAATAATAGTATTATATATTGAATACACATTTATATATTTTTAAATTGAAAAATATTTTTTAAGACATTAAAAAAATATATAAAAAATATTTTTCCTTTCAAAAGCAAAATTATTATAAAATAAGAAATATTGAAAACAATTTTTGAAAATAAAATGTTTAAAAAAACAAACTTTGAAAAAGTAATATTTAAAAAATAATATGATTATTTTATTACTTAAAGTAGTCATATATTTTTTTAAAATACTGACTTATTATAAAGATTTTCGTGAATAACTATATATTATTTTTGTATTTAACCCATTTAATACACGGGATATAAACCTAGGGGAAAATTACAAAAATAGTCATTTTGAACAAAAATTTGCACAATATGATCATTTGACTTTTCTATTACAGAAATGACCATGATTTTATTGGCGCCGGCGCCCATAAATTTGCGGGCGGCCGCCTGATTTAGAGCCAATAAAATTTAGTCAAGTGGCGTATACGGGCGCCCACGCCCATTAAATATGACGAACGCCCCTCATAAAATTAAGTTGTCACGGGCGTCCGCCCTAAAAATAAAAAAAAACAATCGGTCATCTCACAGGCATCCGGACCACCTACACAGCCGCCCGAACCGACCACACAGGCGCCCGAACCTACCAAATGGGCGTCCAAGCCTTTTTCCATTGTTAAAACAAATTCAAGAAAATTTGTAAACTTACGCTAAATATATATACCCGTCTTTATGGTCGGACGCCTCTTTTTTAAAAGTCGTTTAAAAAAAAAAAAACCTTACAGGCGGGACGCCTGTTTGATATAAGAGGGCTAACAATAAATAAATTAGAAAATAAAGATTTATCATTTCTGTAATAGAAAAGTCAAATGGTCATATTTTGTAAATTTTTGGTCAAAATAGTTATTTTTGTAATTTTCCCTAAACCTAGTGTCTTAAAAAGAAAAAAAAAACTGCTAACAATATCTTTCTTTAATTAATATAATCCAAGCCTACCATCTCTTTCTTTCTTTCTTTTGCTTTTAACACACTGCTAGTTTGGTACAGTTATTTGTGAAATAAACACCACATATTGCTCTTGGGCATGTAAGAGCTAGCTGGAAAGGTTATTTCACATGACCCTGTCTTTTGACAGGCTAATAATTTAATGTAAGAAAACCATATCAAATTAGAATCAGGAGATAATGATAGAAGTACATGCATTTCATCACTTTTTGTTATAAATCTTTCTATTTGCAAGCACACAATATATGCATCTCAACCAAAAATACAAGTCAAAATGGTCTTGCACGATTATATGAAGCATGTATTCTATCGTTGCCAAATAATTAGATGTATAGGACAAACATATAACAAGTGAAAATTCTTTAGCCAAACCACAAATTCCTTTAATTGTTACATACGTTTACCACCTTAGTGACACTAGCATAAGTTCAAACGAAAGAGAGTCTCGTACTAAACTAAGGGGAAATCATAAGAATACTGATTCAAATGTAATTAGACTTAATTGATTTAGTATATATGAGTTGAAATAAGATATATATTGCTTATGTCATTAACAATATTGGGTGTGGTATTTCTTAATCTTAAGAAGTACTTGATTATTGTTGTAACTTGGTCCATTTCGATGACTCTACCCAATTAACCTCGTGCGACCCTTGAAGACCAAAACATGACAACTCCGAAAAACAAATCACTGAGTCCACGACAACATAAAAGTCACATCATCAATTTTTCAAATTTGGTACGCATACGATTAGATAGTGATAGCTAGTTGGACACTAAGATCACAACAATATCGTCCACATCAGTTTTGGATGATAGATAATGCATGATTAATGCCTGTAAATAAATTTACCAAATATATATATATATATATATATATATATAGGGAGATGATCAAATGTTAACCCATGCTTATTGCGTTAACCGAATAACTATATCTTATTACTTTGGGGCTCACATTAAAGTAAATATAAAGGTGTATGTTTTTTTTAATTAATGCATGACTCACTTACATTAATAAAAAAAGAAGAAAAATCTAAACCTTTAGATTTACTTGAATGTGGGCCCAAAGTAATAAGATGTAGTTATTCGGTTAGCGCAATAAGAAAGGTTAACATTCGAACCATCCCCTATATATATATATATATTTCATTTTGTTCATGATGAACAAAGACATATATATGTTAATAGTGTCCTAATTATGAAGGGTAAGGCCATATGCACTAGACAGGTACATCCAGAACATGTAGAGTACACTTGAATTATTTGCTAAATTATAGGGTTTTTGTTGGACCCAATTATCTAGCTTAAATTCTTATTAAAATCACTACTTGCATGCAAATTGTTGTCTATCTTGGCAAACTTTTAACATCAAGCAAACTATGTGACAAACATTAATATTCTGCAAATATTGACTTGATTAAAAACTGCTCAAACACATAGGCCCACGTACCGGTGTGTAGTTGTTCACTAAGATAATGGTTCTAATCCAAACATCCAACAAATCTAATCCAAGTGGAAAAAGATTCCATCATTTTAAGACAATTTAAAATAAAGATCAACAATCCACTAATACCAAGAGAGTTGTTGGAATAGAAACAGCTTTGGTCAAAACTGTGTGTGCAAGTATAATACCTTTAACTTTTAGGTGATAAACCTTCAAAGTGGTAGGACAGTATATGCCTCTAAAAAAGCTAGTCATGCCCATGTGCTTCTTTTTGTCAAGTCCTTCATTAACTTCATTGATAATTGAAAGGTCCTCATGTGATAAGTCCTAAGTTCTGATTTCATATTTTCATTTGAATTAGTACCCCTAAGATCCCTATGGGTATATATATATATATACTAAGGCCATATAGGTTCCATGCTAAGACTCAAAATCATATTCTTTCCATTTGAAGAAACCCAAAAATCTTACCTTTCTAATTAGTTTTACCAAAGACTTGGGACTTTCATTCCAAGATTCATTACTAAGAATCAAACCCTGATCATAACATCTTCTTTGTTTATTGTTGAACATTTATATATATGGGTATGGGGATAATCAGAATAGCCGATGCTAAACAAAAGCTTAAGCGATCCATTACACCGAAGAAGAATGGTATGCTAGGTGCGACAGATTTCCCAAAAAAAGGCCATGTTGCGGTTTATGTTGGCGAGACACACAAGAGATATGTCATCCCAATATCTACCTTGAACCACCCTTTGTTTCGGGAGCTCTTACATTGGGCAGAAGAAGAATTTGGTTTTGATAACTCAGAAGGAGGCCTTAGAATTCCTTGCAATGAAGATTATTTTGAAGGACTCATTTCCCTTATAAGTTCTACTTGATTTAGGGTATGTATGTAAATTACATATAGAGTTTCCTTTAAACATTTTGGTTGTCTTTGTTTTGTTAAGAGAATTAAAAATCATACGGACGAATATCTCATCCGTGTAATTAGAAGATCAATGAACCACACATGCAGAGATGATATGTTGTCGTCACTCTATTGAAAAACCGATGACAAATCATTAGGTTGTTCAAATGTGAGACGAAATTTGGTTCCAAACCATTTTAAGAGGTAATAAAGAATGTGTTTCAATCGTAAATGTTATTTGTTCATGTTACTTTTATGATACTTCTGCCATAATATGCTATATAATTAACTCAGTCAAAGAGATATAATAGACAAATAGTTGCTAAAGTTTCTTGCTTTATTGAATTTCATAAATCGAAAACAAATGCTTATACGGGCATATGGCATTATATATACTTGTACTTTCACATTCCAGAAAATCAGATCTTATCATTTTCATGAATTAAGAATTGTGTAATAAGGTTAGTTGCACGCTGTTAAACTTGATCATAGATCCACGAGACATAGACTCAATGAAAATTTAAATAAACAAAAAGTCCAATCCAAATTAAGTAAAGAGAGACTGTAATTTATTCATTACAATTTGTTACGTATGAATCTAACTAATTACTTATACTTCTTCATACAACCCAAAATACAACTAACACTACAACACCACGTAGTGATGGTATACGGTGATAATTTTGAGCAACTTTATAACGATGACATGTTATCGTATGGTAACATTGAATCCTATCCAAACTGGTCGAGCTATCCAAACCGGTTATTTGAATATTTTATATTTATTATAAAGAATACAAACTAAATTAAAAAGTTAAATAAAATTCACTTTTTATTCATAATAAAACATAGAAAACATATAAAAGTTGCGAAACATTGGCGGAAAAAATACAAGTCTTATTATTCTTTTTTTTATGTTTTATATTTTATTCGTGGCAAGTCATCGTGATCTGTTTAATCTTCTTTTCCTGAACCCAAGTTGTGAAGTCATTAAAGAGGGGTTTTTTTTTAAGTTTAATTTCTGTTAGATAGAGCGTTTTTGAGTTTTGAGTGTTTTGATATAATCAATACATTCGTTACATATTTTTATTAACATATGAGGGGAAAATGGAATAGAAATTGAAAATAAGGCTATAAAACAGTAATATAATGGCTATAAAAGGGTTATTTAACAACTAGTTTTTTTAAACAAGTGAAGCCATTTTGAAAACCTTTTTGGGTTGGAACCGGTTTGAGGATCCAAAGGGCGAATCAAATATGCATTTTTTTGGTTGTCGTCACTCTATTGAAAAACCCATGACAAATCATTAGGTTGTTCAAATGTGAGACGAAATTTGGTTCCAAACCATTTTAAGAGGTAATAAAGAATGTGTTTCAATCGTAAATATTATTTGTTCATATTACTTCTATGATACTTCTGCCATAATAATATAATATGCAATATAACTTAGTCAAAGAGATATAATCTTACTTCTTACTATTATAATAAATAAACATTTTTTTTTGCCACATGTCAATATATTAGATTACTCTTGCCACATGTCATTTTTTTACACTCTTATTCATTATCTCTCAAATTAAATGATAGTCATAATTATATTATCTAATTTATTAAATAATTATAAATCTAATGACTAATTACAATATATATTTTATTTACATAATAAAAATTAGTTTTAATAAATTAAAAAAGAAATCTTTTTTAATTAAAAAAGTTTACAAAACATGATTTTTTTTTCTATACAATAGTTGTTTTTAAAAAAATAATTATTTTAAAATTTGTAGTTTTAGCAAAAATGAAAGTTTTGTAAAAATAAGTTTTCTTAAAAATAATTTTTTTAAAAAAAGTTTTCTTATAAATAAATATCATTTCAGTTTTCAACCCGTGTAACACAAGGGATTTAACCTAGTAGACTAATAGAGAAATAGTTACTAAAGTTTCTTGCTTTATTGAATTTCATAAATCAAAAACAAATGTATATACGGGCATATGTCATTATATATACTTGTAGGGCTGTAAACGAACCGAACGAACACGAACAAGCCCTTATTCGTGTTCGTTCGTTTAACTTTTAACTTGTTCACGAACGGTTCACGAACGCTTACCGAACGAAAATTCTTGTTCGTGTTCGTTCATTAAGGATTTAGCTTGTTCACGAACGGTTCACGAACGCTAACGAACACATATTATTTAAACAATAAAAATCAACATTTTTAATCTTAAGCAATGAAGATAATCATTTATAAATATATAAATTAAGATATTAAAGTATTAAACTAAAAATAACTTTAAGTATTATGGTATTAAACTAAAAATTAAAAATAAACAACACATTTCATGAATAAATATAAATGAACTTAACCGAACATAAACGAACGTAAACAAACATGTTACCGAACATTCACGAACACAAATGAACGAACACGACCTCTGTTCATGTTCGTTCATTTAACTAAACGAACATAATTTCTTGTTCGTGTTCGTTCGTTTATTAAACGAACGAACATAAACAAACTTCCCGCCGAACGGTTCACGAACTGTTCGCTGAACGTTCGGTTCATTTACAGCCCTATATACTTGTCCTTTCACATTTCAGAAAATCAGATCTTATCATTTAATTTTCATGAATTAAGAATCGTGTAATTAAGGTTAGTTGCACACTGTTAAACTTGATCATCGATCCTCGAGACATAGACTCAATAAAAATTTGTATAAACAAAAAGTCCAATCTAAATTAAGTAGAGAGAGGCTGTAATTTATTCATTACAATTTGTTACGTATGAATCTAACAAATTATTTATACTTCTTCATTAAACTAACACTACAACACAATACAGTGATGGTATACGACAATAATTTTGAGCAACTTTATAGCGATAACATGTCGTCGTTCAGTTTTTGCCTATCCAAATTCCAAAAAGATCAAAACCTATCCAAACCGGTTATTTTAATATTTTATATATATTATAAACAATATGAACTAGAAAAAGATAACTAAAATTCAATTTTTTTTCATAATAAAACATAGAAAACATATGCAAGTTGCGATACATTGAGAAAGAAAATGCATGTTTTACTATAATTCTTTTTTTTTTATGTTTTATATTTTATTCGTGGCAAGTCATCATGATCTGTTTAATCTTCGCCTCCTGAACCCAAGCCGGGAAGTAAGTACTTAGTATACATCATATGTGGCTTCTTGTCGGTCATTCGTAATTTAACCTTCTATTTTATACTCGTATAGTTTACTTTTATATTCCAATTAGCCTTTGATTGAGGATTTAACTTGCATGCATTTTGTCATGTCTAAGTAAATCTTCAAACAAATACAATAGAGGAGTGACACTTGTTTTTTGTTTTAATACAATCCTGCCATTAACAAAAAAAAAAAGAAAAAAGAAAAGAAGAAGCGAGAATCTAAAACTATATTTGAAGCTTATGTGGTTAGTAGATAGCTAGGTTATAACAGATATGTTTAGAAATTGATATTTCTTACCTTTCCATCACACCAATATATTAAAATTTTTATAGTTTTTTGCGCTCATGAAGAGAAAAAGTTTGTCACAATATACCTTCTGAATTCCGAGAGTGTTACTATGTTGTAATTTGATTCATTAAATTATTATACAAATCTATCAATAATCCGTTTAGAATTTTCTGAAAATTTCACATTTCTCATTGAGTCATGAATGTTTGATGTTTTACCATACTTTGACAGATAAACATCTAGCATCTTTGATAATTCTTGGTTATCTTTACACTTTTGTGTTTGAGCAAACTATATATGTTGTCAACATATCGCTCTCACCATATCACATAAATTATATACCACATTTAATTTTTGAATTCCTCTTAGTACGAATAACTAGAACCAAATCAGTTGAAGAGGAACCAACACCAATGTAAGATTATGCACTTGATGAAGCCATTATAGAGGTTTTTCTATTTCATTTTAGTTTCAGTTACATAGAGCGTTTTTGACTTTTAAATGTTTTGATATAACCAATACATTCATTACATATTTATATTAACATGTAAGGGAAAAATGGAATAGAAATTGAAAATAAGGCTATAAAACATTAATATAATGGCTATAAAAGGGTTATTTAACAACTAGTTTTTTTAAACAAGTGAAGCCAATTTGAAAACTTGTTCGTTTTGGAACTAGTTTGAGGATCCAAAGGGCGAATCAAATAAAAACCGCCAGTTTTGATAGGTTTGAAACTAGTTTAGCTCAAGTTTTATGTAGTCGGGTCGGCACAAAATTTCAAATTTTAAACTTGATGTTTGGAAATGCAAACCCTTTTTTTTATTATTTTTGAACATCTCGTATTCTTTTCTATACTATGAAAATTGAAAATAGATGGATTGCATAAAAGAGTCAGACCCATTTGTTGTGATTTGTGATTTGTGAATGATGATAATTGATAAAGTCATAACTCATAAAACTATAAAAGTATAAAACTAAGAAAAGGGCAAAAGGCGATTCTCTTTAATGGGCTTGCTTGGATTCTATCTTGGCCCAAATGAGTAATAAATATTTCCTATTTTATGAAATTTTATACCAATTTTTTTGCTAAAACAATTTTAATATATATAAAATGAAAATTGGATTTTAAATTTCATCTTTTGTGATTTCAATGTTTCACTGTATAATTATCTTATTTTTTATATCAATTATCACTAGAAAATAAATAAATTAGAAAATAAAGATTTATCATCTCATAACTACAATAATCATCGAAAGCCGTCAAACTTTTGAAAGCCATTATAATCATCGTAAGCCGCAGTAACCATAGAAAACCGTCATGTAATCGCCCAACCGTCTATTTTAAATGCCCAAATTTTGTTTCAAAGATATCTAACTGAAGAGATCGATTCTCACGACGTTGGCGGACAAGTTTCCCTTTTTTTAAATCAAAATCATGGTGCTCTCGTACAATTAAACTGCAGTGTGAGGCAAGAAACCATTGTAATCATCGTAAGATGCATTAACCATCCGAAACAATCATGTAATCGTCCAACCGTCTATTTTAACTGCCCAAATTTTGTTTCAAAAAGAAGAGATCGATTCTCACGACGTCTGACAAGTTTCTTTTTTTTTTTTCAAATTAAAATCATGATACTCTCGAACAATTAAAATGCAGTGTGAGGCAAACTGTAAATATTTTATATTCTTGAAAATGAAACCGTGGGCCGTATATTGATGCTGCTCCAAGTTGGGAATACAACGTGCTTTTGTTTCAGATTCAATAATAAATAATGACAAGGATTATAAATAAGGGGCGCGTTATTTGGACACCCACTACGGATCAGTCAACACCTACCCTATCTATACGAGCCGTAAAGGGCTTTACGGGCCCGTAAAGCCGTCATAGAGTGTCAGAAAATGTCAGTGAGATTTCTGGCGGCTGAAAACGGAATACGAGCCGTAAAGGCCTATACGACTCGTTTTTAAACCTGAAAAGAAAATAAGTTTTGTTTTTCCACCCGATATACGTACGTGTTTAACTTATTTGAAACATTGTAATTGTCTAACTGTTTTAAATGGTTAAAACATATATTTTAACGTAATTATATTTAATCGCTATACGTACGTTTTTAACGTTATATATTAAACATATGATATATATATTATTATATATACGTGTTATAAAATCCGCACGTTGTTTGAATTCCGGTATACGTACGCGTTTAACGTTAATTGTTATATCATATCGTCTAGTTATTTAATTTTTAAGTTATAAATAATATCTGTTTATAATAGCGTATAATCGTACTTTGTTTTGAAATCCGGTATTTGTTAAATGCAACACGTACGGTACGTGTTTAAGTAACTTATAATATCGTTTAATTGTTCGAAAAAAAACGTAACCATTTTTAATCGTTTTGTTGTAAAATAATAAGTATTTTAACGTTATTATTTAATTATTTTGCCTATTTGTTTTGTTTGAAAAATATTTTAACATCGTGACGTTTAAATATAAATAACAATTTTTTTTAACATAATTAGTTATGATTTTCGTAAATTTAAATGTTTTATTTGAAAATTATTTTAACGTAATCGTGTTTAATGATTTTAAAACAATAGTTATCAGAATATAAATAACGTTAAACAGTTTTAAGAAAAATTGTTAACTATCTATTATTCATTTCACAATCACGCACATTTTTTAATTATATAATAAAAGATAAAACAAACAATCACGCCATACACAACATATATACAAAATAAAAATACATACATCGAATGCTAAAGTAGTGTCCATACATCAAAATCCAAAATAGAAAAGACAAAATAAAAAAAGAAATAACTAAGCATGACCACCAGGATCCTGCGGATCCTGATGATGTCCCGGTCCTGGAAAGACGGGAATATCCATGCCAGCAGATGCCGCCATACGCTCCGTCATCCACCGCATCATCCCCTCCAAGCGATCAACGCGTCCAGAAAAGTCGCGTACGCTTCCAGAAAGGTCGCGTACGCTTCCAACAAGGTCGCGTAAGATCGCCGCGTCAGCCGGATGCAGTCGTGGCTGACGAACAACGACATGATGTGCTGGTGGCGGTGGCTGGTCTGCTTGATCCTGGTCTGCTGGGGGCTCATGTACGTGCGGCTGTGCCCCCGGCTGCTGCTGTGGACCAGGGACTGGCGGCACCCACTCTGTGCGCCGATCCAGCGACCATCGCAGACCCACACGGGGTAAGTCGGCCGCTATACCCATTAGCATGACCGTGTTACGCCCCAGCAGTGTCGAGGCGTAAGTCACGGTCATGCTATCTCTAATATCGGCCGAAAAACGACCGATACGTCGAGCTATACGTGTGATAAAAGAGCCACACGTAATAGCTCCAGTAGCCTTACGGCTAATAAAGCCAGCAAAATAATCAGCTAGCAACCATGCAAGGTTGCAGCTGCGCCCAGTGATAAGGCAATACATGAAGAATAGGTCCTTCTGTGTGACCCACTCCTGGCTCAATCGGCGGCCGGTGATGGTGCAGGCGATGCACCGATGTAGGTATCGGTGCAGCGGATCACGAATGCTACTGGCACGAGCCTTGTTAACGAAAGGCTCGTCACCAATCACCGGCCACCAGTCTACGAGGACGGCCGCGTCCTCCTCTATCGCGGCATCTACGAATAGAGGTGTAGTAACCTCATCTCGGGTATAAAACCCAGTAGCAATCCCCCACTGAGTGAGGGACATCTGAACATCCTGTCCACATAAAGTGAACGAGATAGCAGGCAGCTGATCAAGAGCCTCCATGCCACCTGCCTGCGGTGGATGGAACTCGAATGTGGACAGGAACTCGAGAACGATCTCTTGATAAGCCGGGAGGCCGCCCATCTCCATCATGCGTCGCCACGGACCCGACGCTCCGATAATCGCTGTGGCGCGCTCAGTCGCGCCAAGCGTGGCTAAAATACTCCAATCTATCGTCCGCGGCTCGACGATCTCCATACCAATGAAGCGTTTAAGGCGCGTGTGCGCCTCAGTGCCTGGTGGGAACTGCAGCAACATGTGGGGATCCAGGATCATATCCGGATCCTCCTCGGATGAACTAGAACTCGACGGCTCACGAGGTCATCTACGCGGAGGCATAATCTGCAAAGTTAGACAAATAATAATAACAATAATAATCATTAACAATAATAATAATAATAATAATAATAATAATAATAATAATAATAATAATAATAATAATAATACTAATAATAATAATAATAATAATAATACGAATAATAATAATAATACGAATAATAATAATAATAATACTAATAATACTAATAATAATAATAATAATAATACGAATAATAATAATAATAATAATAATAATAATAATAATAATAATAATAATAATAATAATACTAATAATATTATTATTAAAAAGTAAATTATAAAAAAAGTTCAAGAACTATACGAACCGTAAAGCCCTTAACGGGCCGTAAAGTTCATCGAGAAAGCCTGCTCGTCTTCTCTGTTAGAACTTTACGGCTCGTAAAGCCCTTAACGGGCCGTATAGTTCTAGAATTTTTGAAAAAAAATAAATCTGAAGCAACGAAACCCAATCCTACATCTACATCACTATCTATTACTACAAAAACCTAAAAAACTACTTTACCATTAAAGATTTCTACGAAAAAAACTTCAAAAAGTTTAAAAACTTACGATTTCGAGTTGCGGTGGGTCCAAATCCGAGTGTGGCAAGCGTGGAGAGAGTGTATCCGAGTGTGGCAAGCGTCGATCGTCGAGAGGGTTGCGAAAACCGGCTTTACGAGTTGTGTGGTATGAGATACGAGTTGTGAGCGGTTGTCTGTTTATATGACATGCCCAACAATGTTGTCTAACGTGTTGTTGGTTGCATTGAGACTTTTCTTTAATAGAGAATGTTGACTTTCAACTCTGTTGGTGGTTCGTTGACCAAAATTCCGGTTTTTGTCTATCCACGCAGACACAAACATTTCCTTGTATTTTTGCAACCATGTTACTTGCAAATATCCGATAACCCCTAAAAAACAAACACATATTAATACGTTTCATCAACTCAAATACAATTAAAAATGAGAAATAGAACATTACTCTGATGAGATGTCCATAACCATTCATGTAGTCGGCTATAATTATACTCGTAGATATCGGGAGTTGCAGATTCAATCACAACCGACCACATATATCCAAACTTTTGCCAGTCTGATTGCGAAAAACTAGGCCTGCAGTGTTTGGATATGTTTTCAAAAATGTGCCACCTGCATAGTAATTGGGCAGCACTAGGAAATATTCTTCTACATGCGTTTATAAGAGCCAATTCTCTATCGGTTACAATAACGCGTGGTTCCATACACTGTTGAAGTGTATCTTTTAGGTTTTGTAACACCCAGACAAAATTCTCTTCACGTTCCTTACTTATAAACGCATGTGCAACACTAAATGTCTTGTGTGTTGATGTGACACCAACTATTTGAACAAATGGCATGTTGTATTTGTTCGTTTTATAAGTTGTGTCAATTAACAAGACATGAGGAAATGCTCGCCAAATATTATAAGATGTCTGGTGGATAAAAAAAATCTGTTCCACGACATCTGTCGACGCATCGTCTTGCGTTTGGTAAATAAAATTATTTCTTTGCAATGTGCTAAAAAGGACCTGAATTGGAGTTTCCCCCGTGTTTTGTCCAATACGAGACTTCCGTCGCGCATTGTAAATATTTCTGAGGTTGGAAACATTATCGGGGTTTTGGTCCTTTACAGCTGCAAGTATATCACGGGGCAACATGTTTTGGTTTGACAGTTGCTCAACTAGACGGGTTTCATTTTCATTTAATCTCATCGCATATGGATGACCGCCTAGTTGTTCAGCCGCTAGGTGGTTGTGTTCATTATTGACCACACGCAACTTCCAACCACCACAACTTCTCTCGTATCTACCAATCAGCTCAAATTCACACCCAGTCTTCTTCGAACCAGTACGTCTAGCTTTTGGTTCACCATGATACACGCCACCGCGATCTCATTTAAGCCACACTTTTATAACTACACCGGTTGCATTAGTTTTGCTTCGTCGTCTAACTAGCACATAACCATTTTCACGCCCTCTAGCAATCGCCCAATCAACAAGTTCATCAACACCGGCAAAAACCTGAAAAAAAAATGTATAAGATTTTATAAACTAACAACCGTTAAACGAATAAGTTTGTTACCTGATCAGTTTCATAGACACACATATATTCATCACCGAAGTTGTTGCCTCCTATCGACATTGTTAAACCTTTACGAGTTTGAATTTGTTAAAGAACCCCAAAACCTAGTTGTTTAGAAAATCAAATTGTTCCTGTCTGCGTTTTATTTTTTGATTCAAGTACTGCATTATAACGTATGCCATGAAGATATATATCAAACGATTAATTTACGCATACATCTATTACGTTATGTCAAATAATTTGCGCTGCTCAAATTATTGGCGTTCAATACGGGCCGTAAAGGGCTTTACGGGCCGTATGTACTGCGTGTCAGTCTGCGTCAGCCCTATGATTTGACGTGTCAGATTTTGTCAGAAATATTCGTTTCAATACGACCCGTAAAGGGCTTTACGGGCCGTATTGAGGGTGTCCGAGGATTCAGTCGGGTGTCTCCCTAACAGCCCCCTAAATAAAAGAGTAAATTACTTTTTTATCATTAGAATTGTAATTTTCTATATACTGTTTTTAATTTTCATCATATATGTATTTTACTTTCAAAATTTTTGTCCTTTCAGTACGTTCATTTTTTTTGTTAGTTTTTGCGTAATTTTGCCAACACCTTATTAAATAAAAATACGGAGATAACTTTACACAAATATAACAAATTTTCATAAATTAACCAATTAAGTTGCAATAACTTTTTTTTCTATATCTCGATTAGGTTATTAAATTTATTAATAATATTCTAATGCTATGTAAATAACATGAATATCAAGTTAATATGATATTTTATATATTTAAGAGTAAATTATTGATTATGTCCTTTAAAAATATAGCAATTTGCTGGTTTCGTCCTTTAAATTCAAAAATTACTAGGGGTGTCCCTATTTTGAAAATTTTGCACTGGTTTTGTCCTTTGTCACTAACCTCGTTAACTTATTCCGTTAAAACCCCCATGTGCCAGTCACATGAGGGGTAAAATGGTCAAATCACACCCTTCTTCTTTCCCACCTTCTCCTTCCCCACCAATCTCTCTCTCTCTCGCACGCTTGGACCAGACGTGACCGGCCGGTCGGAAACCACCTAAACAAACCTCGTTGGAATACCAAACCGGAAACCTAGGGACACCGAACCCACATCCTGCCACCACCTGATTTCATAATTCTGGCAAACAAGTATACATTTTGAAGTATTTTTAATCCATCTTAGATGGCCGGAAAGTAAGGATGCCGGAAGATAATACCACATCCAAGCAAAACAGCAACCGACGTCGTGAGTACCATCAACAGCTCACGATTCTCCATAATCATCGTTACCGCCGGCTGCATCACGGATTCTCCCGACTCCGATGCGTTCGATGTGACCAGATCAAGCGGCGAAATCTTGACAGTGTTAGATTGCATCTTCTGCCCCAAAATTCAAGATTCAAGTAGTATTGGAGATTCGAGAATCGAGAGTTTAGATAGAGAAATACTGGTAATGTATAGTTTCTCTCTCTCTAGATCCTCTGGAATTGGTGGGGTAGTTGAGAGAAAGGTATTGACTTGAGGGGTGTTTTATGGCGGTGAGAAATGAAGGAGGAACCAAGTCCCAACCACAACAGTCAACACATACCTAAATTGATTGGTGGGGTAATCAGTAATGTATAGTTTTTCTCTCTCTAGATCCTATGGTAATGTATTGTTTCCGCCGGAGATATGTGGGAAATACCGGTGGTGGCTGGTGGTGATGGTGGATTGTAGTGGAAACCCTAGGTAAGGAAGAAGGAGGGGGATAAAATGACAAATTTACCCCTCATGTGACTGGCACATGGGGGTTTTAACGGAATAAGTTAACGGGGTTAGTGACAAAGGACAAAACCAGTGCAAAATTTTCAAAATAGGGACACCCCTAGTAATTTTTGAATTTAAAGAACGAAACCAGCATATTGCTATATTTTTAAAGGACATAATCAGTAATTTACTCTATATTTAATTTATTTATTATGTTAAGTGATGGTTTTTATCATATCAAAAAATAATTTAAATAAATATTAAATTTAGAAACCAAAAATATTAAATTAAAATTTATTTAAATTTAATAATTTTTAAATAGCATGGGTAAATGTTGATGATTTTAAATAATTTTTAATTTAATATTTTCTTTTAATTTAATATTTTTAAATAACATGCATAAATAATTTTTATTTACATAGGATTAGAACGTCACTAATAAGTTTAATGACCTAATTACAACTTAAATAAAAAATTCAAATGACTTAATTTAAACAGTTATGAAAGTTGATTATAATTCTGTAAAATATTAACCTGCTTTATTCACATAAGATTAAACATCATTAACAAGTTTAATGACCTAATTAAAACAAAAAAAGTACGTAATTGTATTGTTTTATCATTATTGGTTTTATGGTTGCTCATCAATCTAAGAAAAATAGTTAAACACAATGACGAACAAAAATGACATACAAACTATCCAAAAAAATTCAACATTTCAAGTATGAGATATTAATCAGAAGAAGAAAATCCTAAACAATAACTAGAAAAAAAATAACAAACTAAAACTCAATTACCGCTAAAAATCCCGAGCCAGAGCAATTAATAAAAATGTAACTATGTAAGCACAATTGAAGCATACCTTTGAAGGAGGGGGAAATTGAATTGGAAAGACCAACAAAAGATGAATCTAATGATTCCTTTGATCCGAAAAGCACATTTGTGA
The DNA here is from genome assembly GCA_009363875.1 of Mikania micrantha. Lineage (NCBI taxonomy): Eukaryota > Viridiplantae > Streptophyta > Magnoliopsida > Asterales > Asteraceae > Mikania > Mikania micrantha. The sequence goes on from CM018694.1 coordinate 90,578,716, forward strand.
AGGAAGATGAAGAACTTGCTTGCTTTTTCTCTTATGTTGCATATGAATTCACAAAGCAGATGAAAATCTGAAAATGAAAGACAACTGTGATCTCTGGTTTAGTCTACCAGTCGGACCAGATGGCATTCGAACTGCAGTCTTCAACTAAAGAGAGGCAGAAGTCGACCATGGTGGTTCGGTTTCCACAGATCCGAATTCGAACGGCCGAATAGCCCGCTCTCTGCGTCTCCGTCTCTTCGCTTCTCCCGCTCCAACTGAAAAGTTGAAAACCTCTGATTTGTTCCCGCTCAGCTCTCGTCTCTCTAACGCTCGGTTTCCGAGTTTACTTAAGAAGAGATCATAAAAAAAAAAATAGAAAAGAAAAGAAAATAATAGAGTTATTTCTTTCCATTTCCTTTCAAATCGAAAGGAAAAGGAAAACCAACTAATTTTGCATAGTTTCTTTCGACTTATCTTTCTTTTCCTCCTTAAATGAAACTCGGGAACAAAACATGTGTCATTTTCTTTTTTTTCTCTCGTTAAATGAAACACAGTGCACAAAATTTTTTCCCCGTTCCCTACATTTCCTTTCTTTTTTCTCGTTTAATGAACTTGAGAACAAAGCTTTAATTCCTATTTTCTCATACAATATTAATATAATTTTTTATACTATATAATAGATAAAAGTTTTGATAAAACACGTGTTACCTTATACGTTATTAAAATTTGTTTTTCTCATCTCTCTTCTTAAATATTTGTAGAAACTTTTTATGTTTTAAAATTTTTTTGCTTCTTTCTCATAATAAATAAAGATTAATTTAATCAATCTGTTAAATAATATAACTACAAGATATGTAATGTTTTTTAATTTTTTATAAAACCATATTTGATAAATATATAATGTTATTTAAAATAAATTATTTTAAAATTTATATATTTAATCTATGCAATACATATGTTATTAACATAGTGTGTGTCTATATATATACACACACACACACTCACATACACACATAGAGGACGGTTAACATACAAAAGGCAAAAATCGTGAGAAGCGCAAGGAGTTACAAGAATTTGACACGTGTCATCTGGGTAAGGGACATTATCGTCCATATAAAATTACAGATCGCGCTTTATAAATTACAGAATATCATTTTTTTTGAACGACAAAGGTCTCAATCATGTGAACCCACTGTTTCCAGACCATGTCACCAATGTCTAGTTGCCTAGACCTCCCATGAGCCACCACAACCACTCAGGAGGAAACCCCACTGGGAAAACACCCTGACCCCCTCACACCTTTTTCACTGTGGGAGGGATTTGAACACAAGACCTCCATTTGGAAGACTCTTGGGGTACAGACCGTATTCTATAAAGATTACGAACCGTAATTTAAAAAACATAATTAAAAATCAATTGCATAATTGCAGACCAATAACTACAGACCGTATTCTATAAAGATTACGAACGGTAATTTAAAAACATAATAAAAAATCAATTGCATAATCACGGACCACGTTATATAAAAATTGCGGGCCGTCATTTAACATGCGTAATCAAGGACCAACTTTATAATCACGTATCAATATTCACGGACCATGCATAAAATCATAGACCCTGTAAAAAAACTATAACAATATTATATACTCAAATTAAAGATTATACTCAATTTTATGGTGTAATTTTTTTTAAAAAATAATTAACCGTTCAAAGTTATTTAATTTTTAAAAAATGGTGAAACTTGATTTAGTAAAAAAATCAACAAAAGTAGATTAATCCTTTTTTGCCTCTCGGCTTTAATTCACGCAAGTTTTTAGTAGAAAATGAGGATCATTACATCTTAAACATTGATTAACTTGATTTATGTCCCCAAATCCTTCCTATGTTTCTTGCGAAAAAAAAGCTTTTGTATTTATAGTATACATTTATTTATTTATTTAGCATACAATTTACAAATTATTATATATATTATAAGAGGTGGGGGGGAATAGTGTTTGTGGGCCCCACCTTTTTTTTTTTTTTTTTTCCTTACACACACTCCCACATATTATATATACACCCCACTCCCACATATTATATTATATATACTGGTATTTTATTAAAAGAGATAAGGGGAATAGTAAAATGGGTCACCTAGACTTTATCTGTACCATTTATTTGGAATTTTGAAAATAAAAATGTGGTGCGCATTGAATATGAATAAAAAATTGGTTTTGAATAAACAAATCAGTTTTAATGTGGGTTAATGTGAACCACGTATTTATTTTCAAGATTCGAAATCGACGACCCAAATAGGGTTTAGGGGTTTTCTCTCTATGATTAGTGAGAAAATGTGGTCATTTCTACGGTTTTGGTGGTGTTCAGAAAAAGTAATTGTTATTTGTTTGTTTTCATAGAAAATCGATGTGTGCTTAGGGATTTGGGGTTTTTTTAATTCAACCAATTGGTTGCAGATGAGAAGGATATTGCCAGTTTTTTTAATTATTTTCGTAACATATTTGTATGGATTTTGTATGATTTTATGTTTTTATAAGAAATTTGTATAGAGTTCATGATAATAGATTTGATTTTGCTATGTAACTTATGTTTCTGCAAATGACATATGATACCCGTTGTCAGGAGTGTACTGTGAAGACCCGCCGCAACGCGCGGCGGGTATAAACCTAGTTTATATTAATATAAGGCTATAAGCTACAGTTTTTATATTTTTTAACCTTATAATAAAAAGAATTGAAAAACAAAATAAAAAAAAAGTTGAGTTATTAGTTTTCTAAGTTTTATTCAAAGTAAAGGTTTTCTTATAATGATTCATATACAAGTGGGAAAACTTTATAAAATTATAACAAACTTTTCATTTTGTTCTAATAAAGTCATTTAAACTTTTTTTTGTTCCAATTAAGTCATTCAAGTTATTTTGGTGTTATAATCCTATGTTTTTAAACAAAATAACTTATTTGAATCAATAATTATTAATTTTAATTAATATCTGACAAACAAAAAAATTAATTTATAACTACTTATTCAAGTTAGTCATTTTTTAAAAAAAATTATCCACTCAAACTTATATCAATATGTATTACCTACTATTCAGGTTAAAAACGTAAAATTAGAACACAAAAATAACTTGAATGACTTAATTGAGACAAAAAAAAAGTTTAAGTGACTTGATGATAACAAAATAAAAAGTTAGTTACATGTATATGAAGTTGTCCCTGTACAAGTTTGAATTGATCTTAACAAAATTATACAAGCTAACATCATAGTGTACTAACAACTGAATATTTTCACACACCCCCACTCATCTGTTGTATGATAATGAAGACACACGCTTTCCCTCTCGATCTGCAATTAAAAAAAAAATCTCCACACCCACGAAAACTAAATTTACACAAAATCAAAGTAACATAAATCGGAATCTCCTCCAAAACAGCTTCTCTACCTCGTTTTTTTGTAGGGTAACTCTTGATTTCATCTCTCTCTAGCTTCCAAGACTCTACTTAAAAGTAGGAATTCACTGAGAATGTTTGTTTTGTTTTTTAAATAAAGTAACATAAACCATGGCATGTTGTTGTACTAAAACTGTTTTATAGAACATGACAACATTATGCTACACTTGGTTATCCCAACACATCAAATCACACAATATATAGCGTCCCATCCTCGTAGTGACTCATAATGAGGATTGTTTTGACCGAAAAGGCTGATTGCTCGGATTTATAACTATATAAAGCCTATTTCGTAGCTTTTAACTAGCTTCCTAGCCCTTGTTCTTTTGTTACTAGGATCAAAAGCAATTCAACACACTTTAATTTGTCTATCGTGATCTCCTCCTATGGGAAGACCTAGTTAATTAAATAGGAAAGGTTATGCTTGACATTCTTTAAAGGATATTTGATGTTGATTCCAGCTCGATCGAATCTACCCCAACCCTGAAAACTTTGCTTTTCCTGAGTTCACTTTTAATCCTGAAGCAAGATGATAAAAACATATACCTATCCAATAAAGTTAGCTTAGTGGTTAAGGCTTGGCCTTTCTCTTTACAGACCATGGTTCAAGTCTCACTGGTGACACTTTAATGGAAACCAGGTAAGGGGCGAGAGTTTACCTATTTCACAGGGTTCCCACGCATCAGTGGGTACGGTCTTACAGTCGGCAATCGAGGAATCTATGTTAATTAATAACCGTCAGATAACTAAAAAGTAGCATGACGAGACTCTCTGTCGTTCAAAAAATAAAAACATATATCTCAGGATAAATAAAGCCCTAAACCCTAAACGATGCAGTGCCTCAGCGGTACTCCGAGATTCTTCCAAATGGGAGGTCTCGGGTTTGAAACCCTCGCGTAGAAAAAAAGGGGTCTGAGAGGGGTCAGAGGGTTTTTCAAGTGGGGTTTCCTCCTAGGGTGGCTGTGGGGGCTCATGGGAGGTTCGGTTAACTAGACCTTGACAAAATGGTCTGGAAACAGTGGGCTCTCACGATTGATACCTTCGCTGTTTAAAAAAAAACTAAAAATAGGAAAGACAAATATAATATATGTTGATTTTTTGAAACATAAGTCAATGTAACACATGTTAATTTATTAAAGCATGGGACAAATCAACATCTATAAAAAAATTATCATGACGACCAAAAAATTAACAATACTGATGAAAGAAACAGACGTGAGAAATAGGGTTTGAATTTCGCTGTTAGGCACCCATTTATGATAATGGAAGATCTAGCAGAATACATGAATGAATGAATTATGTTTCCCCAAGCTTAGTATAACTTCAACGGGTCTTGTCTTTTTGACACAAGGGTACTAAAGGAAGAGTTGCAAACATTACTTATTAATCCCACTGAGTGTATTTTACATGCTGCAAAAGATTTGAAAAAATCTACAAAAATATAAAATAATAAAAAGTTTTAATATTTTAATTAACTATTTTCCTTCAATTTGTTGTCTGGAAAGATCAACAATAATATTTTCATTTTTAACAATATAAAAAACAAAAAAATAAATAAATTACTTTGTAGACAACACGACAAGTTAAACAACAAATATTTTTGGGTTTAGATTTTTTTAATAAATTAAAAATACCTTTTGCGTCAAATTAAATCATGACATGTTGTGTAAATTATCATTTCTGACAGAGTGTATGACGAAGACATGTCGACGTATCAGACAAGTTTTGTTGTAATGTGATAAAATGTAATCTTGATATATATTGAATATCAAGGGTGGCAGTTTGGGTCCTAGTGATGAATTAAAGGATTGTCTCACTAACTATAAAGTTGTGGTTTTAAATCTTACATGAGGATAATTACTGTTACAAAACATATATTGAATATCATGGTCCAGATCATTTAAACACATGTAGTAACAGAAATAAGTAGGCCAATTGTGTTATACTGTGAGTTGGAGGGATTAGAAAGATCCTATACACTTGAGCAAAACCATGTGAGCTAACACTTGAAGTAGGCCCTTCAGTTGTACTAATTTAACCATCATCTTTATCACATTTCTCATTACTTGTATATGCAATCAATATCTAGACAGTAGCTGCATGCTGCTAGTATACATACTACCACATAGATATGGTGCATTTTACAAATCCTACTCCCAACACAATGCTCATTTTCTATAATGATATTGCACTTGTAATGTTTTCTAGCACCTAATAAAGAATATCATAGTTAACTCCATAAATGTAGGTCAGTTTATATCGAACTACAGAAGTCAAATTGCAGAAAGTCAAAGACGGTTAAAGTTAGTTATTTAACCACCAAAAGTTAGTTAATATTGTTGTTTGTGTAACCGCCACTTCATGGGTATAAATATCCTCATTTGTACGACATTTTGAGTGTGGGATATATAGAACTAAGTAAACACCCCCACATCTTCCCCAAGCTCATGCAACCCTTATGGTGAAGTATGACAACAAACCGGAGTCAAAACGCCTTTTTGCAGCATTTTGGGCGCACTGGTAGGCGCACTACAGAACCTTTTGGACGCACTGGGCGCCTGCCAGGAGCACTAGGCGCCCAGCTTCAGCTCAAAATCGTTTTTTTGCACTTTTTGACACCCGAAACCTCCCCCGATCGTTTCCAATCACTCCTTTACTCCAAATGCATCCCAAAACACCATAACAACATAATAATCAAGTCCCAAACATACTTTGGTGACTTAACAAAACACAACCACAAAACGAATTACTAACGAGTCGTTTTCACCCAAAACACCAAAGAAATCTTTTACACCAGGATTTCTCAAGTTGAACAATCACACCACTTGTAATTTACCCAACTTGATTTCACCAATTTAGGACCTTCACACACCTTATGAATGATCCAAATTCATGATCACACCACTTGTGATTCATGACACCAATTCAAGTAAATTTCAATTATAAGTTCACACATCTTGTGAACTATTTCCATACATTCATCACCCATATAAATATACACCAAATTCAATCATGAACTAGCATTAACACCATGTTAACAATAATCAAGCAACATATATCACCATCTATTGCTTATCATTGTCTAACAACAAGTACTAATTCACCTATTCGAATTTGTTTGACCATTTTCAGTCAAACTTCTAATAAGAGATTCACACCACTTGTGAATCATTCTTATTTCACCACACCAATTGTAAACTTGCTTTATTACAATAACTAAGCAAATATAACACTTTTTTCCAATTATTGTCACACCAAGTCAAACATACACCAATTCACCAAATTCAACATTCATTGCCTATTCCACATAATCACCTATTATTGACCAACACCAAGTCAAACATACATCTATTCACCAAATTCAACATTCAATGCATATTCCACATACATATCATGTTATTGACCAACACCGAGTCAAACATATGTCTATTCACCAAATTTCACTCAATTGTCTTTGGAAGTTCACACTTCTTGTGAATCTTTCCAATCTTTCCCACCATTTGTGAAATACTACATATTAACCATATCAAGTGCAATTATGAACACATATTGCACGTCATCACCAAACACCAATAAATCACACACCAAGTCAAACATCCAACACCCATTATGCATATTATTGTTAAACAACATATACAAAACACCAATTCACCAAAATCTACACATCCATGTATAACATACATACATCTCAACACATATTCATATACATATGCATAATACACCATAGCACATGTAAACAAAAATGGGTTAGGTGACTTACCTCGTCCCGATGTGTTATCCACAAAAATCTCCGCCCCGGGTCTTTTGATTCCACTATTGTTTCCTATCATCACAACTAATAGGTTTAAGAATAGAGTTGACTACAACTAGTCAAATTAAACCTATTTGACCCATTATCACCCAAGATCACCATTTTACATTTATGTAACACATTTCACCTCATCAATACACCTAAAACTCAGTTTTAAGTTAAAACCCTCAAATTGTCATTTCATCAAACTCCTTATGTGCATGTACTTACCTACCCATGACCATTGATCCATAACACTTCTATCCAACTCCATTTTTGATTCACAAGAATAACAAGTTCATCTTGTCCACCAACAAACTACAACCACTTTGTGAAATCATCAAACTCAACATTTGAACACCAAGTTTAACCACCAAGTTCATATACCCCATGAACACCATAAACCCCCATTTACCATACTACATCAATATGTAAGAAAAATGATCAAAATATTGTTTCTAGATGATATTCATGATGATTAGAAACATATGACACCATCAAAACTTCCAATTTTTGATTTCACTCATCAAACACACACCCCCATATGAGACTCACGAAAATTTGCACCAAAACACCCAAAATCACTTACCTATATGTTGTATGACGCAAGAAGAACTCCAATCTATGATTGCATGAGAGATTATATCAAAATCAAAGCACCAATCTGATCAAACTTGAAGTTTTTGAGCTTCATCCTCCTCTCCTTTCTCTTGTTCACGTTTTCAACAAAAGAAATGGTCTTATGACCTGTCACACCCTGGGCCGGCGGGAACGGATCGGGTTTTCCCGTCGGGCGGAAGGTTCCCGGGGCGCGATATCTTGGAGTGATAATCAATTGATCAGATTGTTTACATAGCACATGAGATATAAATGAGAAATGCTAATCATGACATGAAATAGAATTACAAAGTTAAATTACATTGTACATCATAATTTAACTAAGTAACTCTAATCAAAAAGAATCAATGAGTTTATATCTTGAACTGTACAAGATATACAAAAGTGATTCACTATTTGTCATCCAAAAGTATGCAATCAAAGTAAGCTAGGTCTTCTAAGAGTCCACTAGCTTAACACTTGCACAATTGTATCTACCCCTGTCCGTCACCTGAGAAAACATGCATTTAAACAAAGTCAACACTAGGTTGGTGAGTTCATAAGTAAGTATATTGAAAACCATTGAATTGATCATGCACACATCCACAATGTCATAGTTGTTGCTTGTAATACTTGTTTCATCTGTACCACCCAATGGCCTCTCCTTAGTTATATGTACAAGTAGTGTATCACCTGATCAAGTATGCTTATATATGGGAATCCTGAAAGGGTCAAGCCCAGACGCTATCCACCACATACTCAGTCAAGTTCCACACCACTTGCGATACAACTAAAGATTTCCATTTCCCCGCTTATTCATCGTACTTGAGATGTATTCAGTTATTGTATTGATGATAGAATAATATATTGTATGGGGTTTAATTATCAAACCGAAGTATTGATAACCCTCGATGTATTAAGGAATTTTAGATTAATATAATCTTGTCCTTGTATTATTCTATACTTGAGGTGGGTTAACTGATGATACTCTATTAAATATTAAGAGTGTGAGTTAACCCCTTGCAACTTGTCCTTGAACCATAGTGCATAGAGCCTAAAAGGAATCCATTGAAATCCTCACGTAATCAGACTTCAATGCATCCGATTTATCTCTATCACTTTGTATGTCTATTGTCCTCAACGAAATCTATTACTAGTAGTGTAACATGAGAGCAGATCACCTTCTCAACCTACTAGTCAATAAGGTTTTCGCTGGATTAATTACTTATCACTGTGGATTAATATCACCATGTGTCGCTTACCAGAACCTGACTTGAGGTCGCCCTGTCACCGGTCATACGTTACCGGCCATTGAATTGTTACGATCAACATACTAGCCCTACAAGCTAGAGGTTTGTCAAACCTATGGTACCACTATGCTATCGTCGGTTTAGTCACGTCAAACTAACTGGTCAGCGAATTAAAGGGGCTTACATGATCAACTTGAACAATTTGGCACATGATTGGAGTGATATAATGCAAACAGGTCAAATGTAATTAATTGTAATTGTATTCACTTGTACTCTTGTTCTCATTGTCATATGTTCTCCGTGATATTAACAAAGTTAAATAAGAACTAGTCTTATTAGGTTATGTTAATTAATTGAGTGAATGATGTTGTTATCATGAAATTATGTTATCATGATTATCATTCCATGCTACTTGTTCTTCTTGTAATATGTGTTGAGTTATAAGGTTAAGTACTATAAGATCTAGTCTTATTACACTTATTTAACTCTTGTATTGAATGATGTAGTAAAGATATATTATCTTTATATCATTCTTGTGTTTTGCTCTTGTAATCATGTCATCATGTTTCCTTGTAATTGTTACAATATCATTTCTTGTAAGAATAACTAAGTGTTGTAAGAGTTAACTTACTACTAAGTTATTCTATTGTATCGATGAGTTATGACATTAAAATATCATCTTCATCTTATCTTTCCTGTATTCTTGAATTCAAACAAGCATGCATACAATGATTTATGATAATAAGCAATTTAATATCAATAATCAAAGTATTAACCATATGTAAGCAAAACTTTTAAATAAATAAAAGTAAAGCATGTTTCTCAGCCCCGAGAGTTTAAAATCAGTAAAGATTAAAGAAAAGGGGCATATGAACTCACCTTGTAGTAGTTGGGTTTGACTTGACCTAAATGATAATGCACGCGCTCTTGTTTGAATTCGTTGTGTTCACGACCCTGTATTGATTTCACGTTGTTGCAATTTGTAAGTATAAGTTCATGAGACTTTGTATGTATATGTGTAAATGTTAACCCTAAGGTTGGCTTTCACGCGTAAGACTTGGTCATGATCACCGTTCGGTCTCTTATGTTGGTTTTAAGTCAAAAACCTTATGAGTTACCCCAATCCGAACTTACTCCTTTGCACTGGGGACACTTTCAACATGAAATCGGTCACCCGGTCGAATTTAAAATGCTTGTAGCCGTTTGTCTCGTAAGTCTATTTGGCGGCTACGTGTTGCTTGCCCTAATCGCTGTTGTATCTGGGCAATCTTATCAGTAGTTTCCTGAATAAGTTCAGGCCCAGTTATTCTGTTGTCTCCCACTTCGGTCCAACAAATTGGAGACCGACATTTTCTACCATAAAGTGCTTCAAACGGAGCACATCCAATGCTGCTGTGGTAGCTATGTTGTAGGAGAAACTCGATGAGAGGTAAGTGTGTATCCCAACTTCACCGAAGTCTAGGATGCATGTTCTCAATATCCTCTATGTTTGAATGGTGCGTTCGCTTTGTCCATCCGTTTGTGGATGATACGGTGCTCAAGTTAACACTTGTCCCTAGAGATTGTTGTAATGATTTGCCAGAACCGCGAAGTGAATCGACTGTCCCGGTCTGAAATAATAGACAATGGCACACCGTGCCTTACTACTATTCATCAAATTATGTAGTCTCGCTAGTTTCTCCATCTGTATGTCTCTCTGATCGGCAAGAGTGTGCGGACTTGGTCAATCGATCAATGATGACCCAAATAGAATCGTATCCGCTGGAAGTGCGGGGTAGCTTGGTAATGAAGTCCATAGCTATTTGTTCCCACTTCCATTGAGGTATCTCTGGTTGTTCCAGCAAACCCGAGGTTCTGGTGTTCAGCTTTTTGACTTTGGCACATGTGATACATTGCCAACATAAGTGGCAATGTCTTTATTCATACCCGCCACCAATAAATGACCTAGATCTGGTACATCTTATCGGCACCAGGATGAACTGAGTAACGTGACTGTGGTGCCTCGTCAAGAATGAGTGTTCGGAGTTCATCTACTGTCGGGATCCCAACACGATTCAGGTAGTAAATAACTCCGTCTTGTCTTGTTTCAAAATGTTTTTCGGCTCCACAATCGAGCTCACGCATCAAATTGTTTCTTGCCACTGCCTCTTGTTGCGCTTGTAAATGTGATCTCTCAAACTTGTTTGCACGGTCATTCCCATTGCACGAACGCGTAAGGGTTTGACTCTTCCTTCCGGCTCAAAGCATCTGCAACAAACATTTGCTTTGCCCGGATGGTATTTGATCACACAATCGTAATCGTTCAGGAGCTCAACCCAACGTCTCTGTCTCATGTTAAGCTCCTTCTGATCAAATATGTGCTGTAAACTCTTATGATCTGTGAAGATAGTGCATTTGGTACCATACAGGTAGTGTCTCCAAATCTTTAAAGCAAAGACAACAGCTCCAGTTCGAGATCGTGTGTTGTGTAATTCTTCTCATGTATCTTCAGCTGTCGTGAGGCATAAGCAATGACTTTGTCTCGTTGCATCAAAACACATCCGAGTCCCTGATGGGAAGCATCACAGTAAACTACAAAGTCATCACTGCCCTCTGGGAGTGTTAGGATTGGAGCATTGCACAATCTTTGTTTTAGTGTCTGGAATGCCTCTTCTTGTTTATGAGTCCACACAAAAGGTTCAGACTTCTGTGTGAGTTTGGTGAGAGGGCAAGGCTATCTTAGAGAAATTCGAGATGAATCTCCGGTAATAACCTGCCAATCCTAAAAATGATCGGATCTCCGTCGGTGTCGTAGGCACATCCCAGTTCTTGATTGCTTCTATCTTGGCAGGATCCACGTGAATACTATCACTGTTAATCACGTGACCCAAAAACTGAACTTCTCTTAACCAAAATTCGCACTTAGAGAATTTGGCATAGAGTTGTTTTCTTTTAGAAGCTCCAAAACTGTCCTAAGGTGTTGTTCATGTTCCTTCTCGTTCTTTGAATAAATCAGTATATCATCAATAAAGACGATAACAAACTGGTCTAGATACGGCTTGCACACCCGGTTCATCAAGTCCATGAACACAGCCGGTGCGTTCGTCAATCCGAATGGCATCACCATGAATTCGTAATGACCATATCGGGTACGGAAGGCCGTCTTTGGTATGTCTTCCTCTTGAATCCGGAGCTGATGATAGCCTGATCTCAGGTCTATCTTCGAAAAAGTATTGTGATCCTTGTAACTGATCAAACAAATCATCAATCCTCGGTAACGGGTATCGATTCTTGATGGTGAGTTTGTTGAGTTCTCGATAGTCAATGCACATCCTGAAAGTTCCATCCTTCTTTTTAACAAAAAGAACCGGAGCTCCCCACGGGGAAAAGCTCGGTCGGATGAATCCTTTATCGAGAAGTTCTTGCAATTGGTTAGACAACTCTTGCATTTCCGATGGTGCAAGTCTGTAGGGAGATTTGGCTACAGGAGTTGCTCCCGGAATTAAATCGATGCGGAACTGCACTGCTCTCTCGGGTGGTGGTCCTGGTAAGTCATCCGAAACACTTCTGTAAAATCTCTCACAATCGGTACATCTTGAATCTTGATTTCTTTCTTGTCTTTCTTAATCACGTGAGTTAGGAATGCCACACAGGTTTCCGTAAGCACTTGCGAGCTTTCATGCACGAGATTATCTTGACACTGCGTTTCGCTTGGTCCCCACCAATCTCCAGGACCTCATTGTTTTCCATAGGAATACGTAGTAGTTTTTATCGGAACAGATGAACTCAACTCGGTTACGAGTTAGCCAGTCCATTCCAATGATGATGTCGAAACTGCCCAGCTCCATCGGTATCAAGTCAATGGAGAATATATTATCACCAAGTGTTAGTGGGCAATTTCTAAGTACTGTGTCAACTGAAATCTGTTTGCCATTAGCTATCTCAATAGTATAAGGGGAGTCTAATGATTCCTCAACATGATTAAGATGGCTAGCAAAATCAGATGAGATAAAACTCTGATCCGCACCAGTAGTATCAAATAATATAGAGGCATAGAAATCAGATAGAAGGAATGTACCCGTAATGACGTTCGGGTCCTGTCTAGCTGCAGCAGCTCCTATCTGAAAGGCTCGTCCCCTGGTGCTTGAGCCATTTGTTGATTTCTCTTGGGGCAATCCCTAGAGAAGTGACCAGGTTCTCCACAGTTGTAGCAAGACCTGCGATCAGTGGCAGCAGCAGTAGTGGCTGCATTGTTGTTTCTGTTTGGAGCTCCCGTGCTCCTGCAGCGGTTTGCCCAATGACCAAACTTTCCACAGTTTGTGCATTGCATGCACTGAGAGTTTGGTGCGTGATGATACTGGCAAGTGTTGCACAAAGGTGCAGTGCCAGTATAGGGCTTCCTGACTTGCAGTGGTGGTGGCTGATTAAGCATTGGAGCCTGAGTAGTGGCAGCAAAGTTCCTTGCCACTTTTTGTCTCTTAGCCGGACGTTATCCGACTTCTTGGAAGTTCCAGCCTTGACTGTTTCAGCCTCATCCTTTAAAACTCCAGACTTAACCATCACCTTGGTAAGTTTAGCTGATAGGGAGATAGCAGCCTCCAAAGTAGCAGGATAAGCAGCCAACACGATACTTTGGATGCATGAAGGTAATCCCGCCACATAACGGTCAATCAGCTTTTCCAATGTTGGTACCATTTCTGGCACCAAAGCTACCAACTCATGATAGCGAGTGGTGAAGGTCATATGATCAGCTCCCTTCATTACATGGTTCGAGAGTTCAGTCTCCAGCAGCTGTAGTTCGTGTTTCGGACAGAATTCGTTCCTCATAAGAAGCTTAAATTCTGCCCACGGCATCGCCATCGCCTCATCTCTTCCCTTTGCTCGAATCTGAGCATACCACCATGTCAGTGCTCGCTTGCTGAATGAACCAGCTGCATAGCGAACTTTATGTGTTCTGGACAGTTGCTAATGTCCAGAGTGTTCTCCATCTTTTCTAGCCATTGGATCAGTCCAACAGCTCCTTCGACTCCTGTGAAACTTGGGGGTTTGCATCCTACAAAAGACTTGTAGGAGTATTCCGAAGTATGATTAGTGGTTCCACTAGCCTCTCCTGTAGTATGGCCAGAAACGTTGTCGTGGCCTTGAATCCTGTTATCATCTCTGGGATGACATCTTTCAGCTGGCTTGTCAGTTGAGTACTCAGAAGGTTGCCAACGCGATAGTAGCAGGATCTATCATCTGAACATTGTTGGAGCCTGGTGGTGGAGAGTGTGGAGGAGGAGGAGGTGGAGGTGGTGGTGAATGTGGAGGAGAGTCAGGTGGTGTTGGTGTCGAGGAGTGTGGTGCTGAAGTCTGCGTGGTCGGTTGCTTCCTGGGCGGCATTCTGATCATAACCGAAAGAAAATCGGTTAGTGCAGTGATCAGATGCAGAAAGCATATGCAAATAAGATCTTTATGTCAGATAATATCTACATGAGGGTCCCTAGGTTATAGTCTAGGCCAAACCGTTTATGTAATATGACCTATATTTCTCTATAACCATGGCTCTGAAACCAATCTGTCACACCCGGGCCGGCGGGAACGGATCGGGTTTTCCCGTCGGGCGGAAGGTTCCCGGGGCGCGATATCTTGGAGTGATAATCAATTGATCAGATTGTTTACATAGCACATGAGATATAAATGAGAAATGCTAATCATGACATGAAATAGAATTACAAAGTTAAATTACATTGTACATCATAATTTAACTAAGTAACTCTAATCAAAAAGAATCAATGAGTTTATATCTTGAACTGTACAAGATATACAAAAGTGATTCACTATTTGTCATCCAAAAGTATGCAATCAAAGTAAGCTAGGTCTTCTAAGAGTCCACTAGCTTAACACTTGCACAATTGTATCTACCCCTGTCCGTCACCTGAGAAAACATGCATTTAAACAAAGTCAACACTAGGTTGGTGAGTTCATAAGTAAGTATATTGAAAACCATTGAATTGATCATGCACACATCCACAATGTCATAGTTGTTGCTTGTAATACTTGTTTCATCTGTACCACCCAATGGCCTCTCCTTAGTTATATGTACAAGTAGTGTATCACCTGATCAAGTATGCTTATATATAGGGAATCCTGAAAGGGTCAAGCCCAGACGCTATCCCACCACATACTCAGTCAAGTTCCACACCACTTGCGATACAACTAAAGATTTCCATTTCCCCGCTTATTCATCGTACTTGAGATGTATTCAGTTATTGTATTGATGATAGAATAATATATTGTATGGGGTTTAATTATCAAACCGAAGTATTGATAACCCTCGATGTATTAAGGAATTTTAGATTAATATAATCTTGTCCTTGTATTATTCTATACTTGAGGTGGGTTAACTGATGATACTCTATTAAATATTAAGAGTGTGAGTTAACCCCTTGCAACTTGTCCTTGAACCATAGTGCATAGAGCCTAAAAGGAATCCATTGAAATCCTCACGTAATCAGACTTCAATGCATCCGATTTATCTCTATCACTTTGTATGTCTATTGTCCTCAACGAAATCTATTACTAGTAGTGTAACATGAGAGCAGATCACCTTCTCAACCTACTAGTCAATAAGGTTTTCGCTGGATTAATTACTTATCACTGTGGATTAATATCACCATGTGTCGCTTACCAGAACCTGACTTGAGGTCGCCCTGTCACCGGTCATACGTTACCGGCCATTGAATTGTTACGATCAACATACTAGCCCTACAAGCTAGAGGTTTGTCAAACCTATGGTACCACTATGCTATCGTCGGTTTAGTCACGTCAAACTAACTGGTCAGCGAATTAAAGGGGCTTACATGATCAACTTGAACAATTTGGCACATGATTGGAGTGATATAATGCAAACAGGTCAAATGTAATTAATTGTAATTGTATTCACTTGTACTCTTGTTCTCATTGTCATATGTTCTCCGTGATATTAACAAAGTTAAATAAGAACTAGTCTTATTAGGTTATGTTAATTAATTGAGTGAATGATGTTGTTATCATGAAATTATGTTATCATGATTATCATTCCATGCTACTTGTTCTTCTTGTAATATGTGTTGAGTTATAAGGTTAAGTACTATAAGATCTAGTCTTATTACACTTATTTAACTCTTGTATTGAATGATGTAGTAAAGATATATTATCTTTATATCATTCTTGTGTTTTGCTCTTGTAATCATGTCATCATGTTTCCTTGTAATTGTTACAATATCATTTCTTGTAAGAATAACTAAGTGTTGTAAGAGTTAACTTACTACTAAGTTATTCTATTGTATCGATGAGTTATGACATTAAAAATATCATCTTCATCTTATCTTTCCTGTATTCTTGAATTCAAACAAGCATGCATACAATGATTTATGATAATAAGCAATTTAATATCAAATAATCAAAGTATTAACCATATGTAAGCAAAACTTTTAAATAAATAAAAGTAAAGCATGTTTCTCAGCCCCGAGAGTTTAAAATCAGTAAAGATTAAAGAAAAGGGGCATATGAACTCACCTTGTAGTAGTTGGGTTTGACTTGACCTAAATGATAATGCACGCGCTCTTGTTTGAATTCGTTGTGTTCACGACCCTGTATTGATTTCACGTTGTTGCAATTTGTAAGTATAAGTTCATGAGACTTTGTATGTATATGTGTAAATGTTAACCCTAAGGTTGGCTTTCACGCGTAAGACTTGGTCATGATCACCGTTCGGTCTCTTATGTTGGTTTTAAGTCAAAAACCTTATGAGTTACTATCTTGTAATCTTTGAACTTGACTCATTCTTGCACTTGTACACTTTGATTTTATGAAATGTGTTAAACCCGGTGGTTTAAAATGATGTGTAGACCGAACTATGTGACCAAGTCCTATGTTGGCCTCTAGGTGATTTGTTGGGCCCTAGGCCCAAGACTATGGGTCTTGAATTGTTCTTGGACAACTGGGAGTGCTAAACCATGGTAGGACATGTGAATCAATGATGTGTGCTTGTGGAAATACGAAGGCCCAGTCAATTGTTACAAGGTCTAGTGGAATAGGTGGCCTTGTGGGCCTCCATTGGGCCACGATGGGAAACTGTTGGGCCCGAGGTGGGCCCAGGAAATATTTGTCGGGCCAAAGGTTAGAATGAACTGTAGAAACCATATTTGAGCTAGAAATAAGCTGTTGTCCAAGTTGTTTGCGAAGTGGCCTCAAAATTAGGACATGGCCTTAAGTGTGGGCCTTGAATCAAATCTGGTGGGTCACGGGCTGAATTGGCTGGGCCCCGATGAATTTCTTCCAGGCCCGGACTATAATATGTGTTGGGCCAACATGGGCCTGGGTCAATTGGGCCGAAACCGTTGTGGGCCCAATTCAAGGAAAAAGGTGGCCTTTCATG
Source organism: Mikania micrantha (assembly GCA_009363875.1). Taxonomy (NCBI): domain Eukaryota; kingdom Viridiplantae; phylum Streptophyta; class Magnoliopsida; order Asterales; family Asteraceae; genus Mikania; species Mikania micrantha. The sequence goes on from CM018694.1 coordinate 90,596,158, forward strand.
TGTGTATGAGTTGAATCCAAGGGCCATTTTAATCCAAACAAATTTTATGATTAAATTATCTCATATTGGGCCATGTTATGTCAAATTATGGGTCTGGACCAGCAATGGGCCAAAATAGGAGACATAGGCCCAGTAATGGGCCAAGGGACGGCTTAAGTCCATTGTTTTGGACCAAGGTGGAGGATGTGGACCAAGTGTCCTGGGCTCTGGACTCCAGCAGCTCATGGGCCACTATTGGGCCGAAATAAAGGTGTTGCTGGGCTACTAACAAATCTTGGTTCAAGTTGTTAACCGAAGTGGGTCTCTACCATTCGGCCTAAGTTTGTTAGTCGCATCCGGTTTAGTAGATGGATGAGCTGCATGGAGGCCGGAGGTGGCTCCAAGTGGGGTTGGCCGGATGGAGGTGATACTGCCGAATGAGGATTCCAGGGAGCGAGTGTCGAATGAAGGCTAGTTGGCGAATGGGAAGGGATCGAATGAAGGCATGGTCGACTGAGGTTGTCGAATGAGTTGCAGCGAATGAGTTCCCTTCGGTGGTGTTTCTGCGAATGACCATCAACGAAGGTGGCAGTGGCGAATGAATATGTCGAATGAAGGTCTGCCGAGTGAGGGACCAGCGAAGGAGCTTCTTTCGGCCGAAGGTGGTCTCATTCGACACATGGTCATTCGACTGGACCCATTCGTCGGTCTGGGTGGGGGTCGACTTGGGTGATTCTTGTTGGGGATCTATGGTGGTTTCATGTGATGGAGTGCATTAGAACCGGTCTCAAAAGTGAAGAAGTCGGTATGCATAGCAAGGAAACCGATTAGGGTTTAGAAACAAGAACAAGGAGATGAAAACCCTAGAAATCGTGATTTTCTTTGCCTCATACCTCGATTTCTGGTGGTTTTTGGCTCCGATCGGTTGTACTTTCGTGTAGAGGGTGTTGAGAGCTTCAATTTGGTCCAAAGATGGAAGGATTTGGTGAAGAAATGGAGAAGTTATGGAGGAGAGAAGGTTGGATATGGTTAGGGTTTTCAAAACCGGGATTTCTAGATTTTGTGAAGAAGATGAAATGGAAAAGTGAGAAAATGAGCTCACTTGTGGTATTTATACCACGAGTGAGTTCGGGTTCGTTTTCGTTGCTCGGTTCGCGTTTTCGTTACGTTTCCGGAACGTAACGCGCGTATTTTTGGACTTTAAATTAAATGGTTTTAATTACCCAATTTTGATGAGTTTCAAAATTGTAAAACATTATTTATCTTGTTTTATTAAATTATTTTCGTTCGTGTCGTGTTTTCGTTTTCGTTTCGTCAGATCGCGTCACCTTCGCGCGTATTCGTTCGAATCGTCACCCGAACAAGCACGACGATGGTTTTGCTTTCTGACTTTTGTTTTCTACTTTTCAGTCATTATTTCAGAACTTTAAACTCACAGATATGTTCGTGTGAATCGTCACTCACGCAAACACACTGTCAGTTCGTTATTCTGAAATAACACTGCATTTGTGTTTGAATTGTGTTTCCTCACTGGCGGACTCAACTAAACATTCTGTTTTCACATTGTTCTTGTACTGATTCGTCGGCCATCTGATTCCTGTCATCTGTGGACATCAGATCGCAACCGATTTGCTTTCGTTGTTTACTTGAACACTGTTGTTTCCTGTGATTCGTTGTGTTAACTGTACTTAAGTTTTCACTTAAATACACACAACTATTGTTTCAAATGTATGTTGTACTTACTGTATTTTAGTTTACACAAAAATACGTACAACTATGTATTGTATTTTGAAATCTGATAATACAATTACTGTTCATGAACATGTATTTACACATAGTATAAGGTGAAAGTACACATACCGTACGGACTTGCCGGACGATCTGGTACTTGCTGTTACAGTCTCCCCTTGTTAAGGAAATTTCGTCCCGAAATTTAAGCATTTAAGTCGGGCTTCAATTCTCGAACAGATGGGGATACTTTGCTTTCATGTTGTCCTCGCGTTCCCAGGTAAACTCTGGTCCACGCTTGGAGTTCCATCGAACCTTTACAATAGGGATACGGCTTCGTTTCAGTCTTTTGACTTCACGTTCCATAACCTCTACAGGTTCTTCGATGAAATGTAATTGCTCGTCAACTTGTATTTCCTCCAGTGGTATGATCAATGTTTCGTCGGCTAAACACCTCTTGAGATTTGATACATGAAACACATCGTGTACTCCGCTGAGTTCATCAGGGAGTCTGAGTCTGTATGCCACAGGACCTATGCGTTGAGTAATCTCAAACGGCCCGACATACCTAGGTGCTAGCTTACCTTTAGCCCCAAACCGAACTACGCCTTTCCATGGGGACACTTTCAACATAACTCGGTCACCCACATCGAATTCAAAAGGCTTGCGCCGTTTGTCTGCGTAACTCTTTTGGCGGCTACGTGTTGCTTGTAATCGCTGTTGTATCTGGGCAATCTTATCAGTAGTTTCCTGAATAAGTTCAGGCCCAGTTATTCTGTTGTCTCCCACTTCGGTCCAACAAATTGGAGACCGACATTTTCTACCATAAAGTGCTTCAAACGGAGCACATCCAATGCTGCTGTGGTAGCTATTGTTGTAGGAGAACTCGATGAGAGGTAAGTGTGTATCCCAACTTCCACCGAAGTCTAGGATGCATGTTCTCAACATATCCTCTAGGGTTTGAATGGTGCGTTCGCTTTGTCCATCCGTTTGTGGATGATAAGCGGTGCTCAAGTTAACACTTGTCCCTAGAGATTGTTGTAATGATTGCCAGAACCGCGAAGTGAATCGACTGTCCCGGTCTGAAATAATAGACAATGGCACACCGTGCCTTACTACTATTTCATCAATGTATAGTCTCGCTAGTTTCTCCATCTTGTATGTCTCTCTGATCGGCAAGAAGTGTGCGGACTTGGTCAATCGATCAATGATGACCCAAATAGAATCGTATCCGCTGGAAGTGCGGGGTAGCTTGGTAATGAAGTCCATAGCTATTTGTTCCCACTTCCATTGAGGTATCTCTGGTTGTTCCAGCAAACCCGAAGGTTTCTGGTGTTCAGCTTTGACTTTGGCACATGTGATACATTTGCCAACATAAGTGGCAATGTCTTTCTTCATACCCGGCCACCAATAAAATGACCTAAGATCTTGGTACATCTTATCGGCACCAGGATGAACTGAGTAACGTGACTTGTGTGCCTCGTCAAGAATGAGTGTTCGGAGTTCATCTACTGTCGGGATCCCAACACGATTCAGGTAGTAAATAACTCCGTCTTGTCTTGTTTCAAAATGTTTTTCGGCTCCACAATCGAGCTCACGCATCAAATTGTTTCTTGCCACTGCCTCTTGTTGCGCTTGTAAAATGTGATCTCTCAAACTTGTTTGCACGGTCATTCCCATTGCACGAACGCGTAAGGGTTTGACTCTTTCCTTCCGGCTCAAAGCATCTGCAACAACATTTGCTTTGCCCGGATGGTATTTGATCACACAATCGTAATCGTTCAGGAGCTCAACCCAACGTCTCTGTCTCATGTTAAGCTCCTTCTGATCAAATATGTGCTGTAAACTCTTATGATCTGTGAAGATAGTGCATTTGGTACCATACAGGTAGTGTCTCCAAATCTTTAAAGCAAAGACAACAGCTCCCAGTTCGAGATCGTGTGTTGTGTAATTCTTCTCATGTATCTTCAGCTGTCGTGAGGCATAAGCAATGACTTTGTCTCGTTGCATCAAAACACATCCGAGTCCCTGATGGGAAGCATCACAGTAAACTACAAAGTCATCACTGCCTCTGGGAGTGTTAGGATTGGAGCATTGCACAATCTTTGTTTTAGTGTCTGGAATGCCTCTTCTTGTTTATGAGTCCACACAAAAGGTTCAGACTTCTGTGTGAGTTTGGTGAGAGGCAAGGCTATCTTAGAGAAATTCGAGATGAATCTCCGGTAATAACCTGCCAATCCTAAAAATGATCGGATCTCCGTCGGTGTCGTAGGCACATCCCAGTTCTTGATTGCTTCTATCTTGGCAGGATCCACGTGAATACTATCACTGTTAATCACGTGACCCAAAAACTGAACTTCTCTTAACCAAAATTCGCACTTAGAGAATTTGGCATAGAGTTGTTCTTCTTTTAGAAGCTCCAAAACTGTCCTAAGGTGTTGTTCATGTTCCTTCTCGTTCTTTGAATAAATCAGTATATCATCAATAAAGACGATAACAAACTGGTCTAGATACGGCTTGCACACCCGGTTCATCAAGTCCATGAACACAGCCGGTGCGTTCGTCAATCCGAATGGCATCACCATGAATTCGTAATGACCATATCGGGTACGGAAGGCCGTCTTTGGTATGTCTTCCTCTTGAATCCGGAGCTGATGATAGCCTGATCTCAGGTCTATCTTCGAAAAGTATTGTGATCCTTGTAACTGATCAAACAAATCATCAATCCTCGGTAACGGGTATCGATTCTTGATGGTGAGTTTGTTGAGTTCTCGATAGTCAATGCACATCCTGAAAGTTCCATCCTTCTTTTTAACAAAAAGAACCGGAGCTCCCCACGGGGAAAAGCTCGGTCGGATGAATCCTTTATCGAGAAGTTCTTGCAATTGGTTAGACAACTCTTGCATTTCCGATGGTGCAAGTCTGTAGGGAGATTTGGCTACAGGAGTTGCTCCCGGAATTAAATCGATGCGGAACTGCACTGCTCTCTCGGGTGGTAGTCCTGGTAAGTCATCCGGAAACACTTCTGTAAAATCTCTCACAATCGGTACATCTTGAATCTTGATTTCTTTCTTGTCTTTCTTAATCACGTGAGCTAGGAATGCCACACATTGTTTCCGTAAGCACTTGCGAGCTTTCATGCACGAGATTATCTTGACACTGCGTTTCGCTTGGTCCCCACCAATCTCCAGGACCTCATTGTTTTCCATAGGAATACGTAGTAGTTTATCGGAACAGATGAACTCAACTCGGTTACGAGTTAGCCAGTCCATTCCAATGATGATGTCGAAACTGCCCAGCTCCATCGGTATCAAGTCAATGGAGAATATATTATCACCAAGTGTTAGTGGGCAATTTCTAAGTACTGTGTCAACTGAAATCTGTTTGCCATTAGCTATCTCAATAGTATAAGGGGAGTCTAATGATTCCTCAACATGATTAAGATGGCTAGCAAAATCAGATGAGATAAAACTCTGATCCGCACCAGTATCAAATAATATAGAGGCATAGAAATCAGATAGAAGGAATGTACCCGTAATGACGTTCGGGTCCTGTCTAGCTGCAGCAGCTCCTATCTGAAAGGCTCGTCCCCTTGGTGCTTGAGCCATTTGTTGATTTCTCTTGGGGCAATCCCTAGAGAAGTGACCAGGTTCTCCACAGTTGTAGCAAGACCTGCGATCAGTGGCAGCAGCAGTAGTGGCTGCATTGTTGTTTCTGTTTGGAGCTCCCGTGCTCCTGCAGCGGTTTGCCCAATGACCAAACTTTCCACAGTTTGTGCATTGCATGCACTGAGAGTTTGGTGCGTGATGATACTGGCAAGTGTTGCACAAAGGTGCAGTGCCAGTATAGGGCTTCCTGACTTGCAGTGGTGGTGGCTGATTAAGCATTGGAGCCTGAGTAGTGGCAGCAAAGTTCCTTGCCACTTTTTGTCTCTTAGCCGGACGTTTATCCGACTTCTTGGAAGTTCCAGCCTTGACTGTTTCAGCCTCATCCTTTAAAACTCCAGACTTAACCATCACCTTGGTAAGTTTAGCTGATAGGGAGATAGCAGCCTCCAAAGTAGCAGGATAAGCAGCCAACACGATACTTTGGATGCATGAAGGTAATCCCGCCACATAACGGTCAATCAGCTTTTCCAATGTTGGTACCATTTCTGGCACCAAAGCTACCAACTCATGATAGCGAGTGGTGAAGGTCATATGATCAGCTCCCTTCATTACATGGTTCGAGAGTTCAGTCTCCAGCAGCTGTAGTTCGTGTTTCGGACAGAATTCGTTCCTCATAAGAAGCTTAAATTCTGCCCACGGCATCGCCATCGCCTCATCTCTTCCCTTTGCTCGAATCTGAGCATACCACCATGTCAGTGCTCGCTTGCTGAATGAACCAGCTGCATAGCGAACTTTATGGTGTTCTGGACAGTTGCTAATGTCCAGAGTGTTCTCCATCTTTTCTAGCCATTGGATCAGTCCAACAGCTCCTTCGACTCCTGTGAAACTTGGGGGTTTGCATCCTACAAAAGACTTGTAGGAGTATTCCGAAGTATGATTAGTGGTTCCACTAGCCTCTCCTGTAGTATGGCCAGAAACGTTGTCGTGGCCTTGAATCCTGTTTATCATCTCTGGGATGACATCTTTCAGCTGGCTTGTCAGTTGAGTACTCAGAAGGGTTGCCAACGCGATAGTAGCAGGATCTATCATCTGAACATTGTTGGAGCCTGGTGGTGGAGAGTGTGGAGGAGGAGGAGGTGGAGGTGGTGGTGAATGTGGAGGAGAGTCAGGTGGTGTTGGTGTCGAGGAGTGTGGTGCTGAAGTCTGCGTGGTCGGTTGCTTCCTGGGCGGCATTCTGATCATAACCGAAAGAAAATCGGTTAGTGCAGTGATCAGATGCAGAAAGCATATGCAAATAAGATCTTATGTCAGATAATATCTACATGAGGGTCCCTAGGTTATAGTCTAGGCCAAACCGTTTATGTAATATGACCTATATTTCTCTATAACCATGGCTCTGAAACCAATCTGTCACACCCCGGGCCGGCGGGAACGGATCGGGTTTTCCCGTCGGGCGGAAGGTTCCCGGGGCGCGATATCTTGGAGTGATAATCAATTGATCAGATTGTTTACATAGCACATGAGATATAAATGAGAAATGCTAATCATGACATGAAATAGAATTACAAAGTTAAATTACATTGTACATCATAATTTAACTAAGTAACTCTAATCAAAAAGAATCAATGAGTTTATATCTTGAACTGTACAAGATATACAAAAGTGATTCACTATTTGTCATCCAAAAGTATGCAATCAAAGTAAGCTAGGTCTTCTAAGAGTCCACTAGCTTAACACTTGCACAATTGTATCTACCCCTGTCCGTCACCTGAGAAAACATGCATTTAAACAAAGTCAACACTAGGTTGGTGAGTTCATAAGTAAGTATATTGAAAACCATTGAATTGATCATGCACACATCCACAATGTCATAGTTGTTGCTTGTAATACTTGTTTCATCTGTACCACCCAATGGCCTCTCCTTAGTTATATGTACAAGTAGTGTATCACCTGATCAAGTATGCTTATATATAGGAATCCTGAAAGGGTCAAGCCCAGACGCTATCCCACCACATACTCAGTCAAGTTCCACACCACTTGCGATACAACTAAAGATTTCCATTTCCCCGCTTATTCATCGTACTTGAGATGTATTCAGTTATTGTATTGATGATAGAATAATATATTGTATGGGGTTTAATTATCAAACCGAATTATTGATAACCCTCGATGTATTAAGGAATTTTAGATTAATATAATCTTGTCCTTGTATTATTCTATACTTGAGGTGGGTTAACTGATGATACTCTATTAAATATTAAGAGTGTGAGTTAACCCCTTGCAACTTGTCCTTGAACCATAGTGCATAGAGCCTAAAAGGAATCCATTGAAATCCTCACGTAATCAGACTTCAATGCATCCGATTTATCTCTATCACTTTGTATGTCTATTGTCCTCAACGAAATCTATTACTAGTAGTGTAACATGAGAGCAGATCACCTTCTCAACCTACTAGTCAATAAGGTTTTTGCTGGATTAATTACTTATCACTGTGGATTAATATCACCATGTGTCGCTTACCAGAACCTGACTTGAGGTCGCCCTGTCACCGGTCATACGTTACCGGCCATTGAATTGTTACGATCAACATACTAGCCCTACAAGCTAGAGGTTTGTCAAACCTATGGTACCACTATGCTATCGTCGGTTTAGTCACGTCAAACTAACTGGTCAGCGAATTAAAGGGGCTTACATGATCAACTTGAACAATTTGGCACATGATTGGAGTGATATAATGCAAACAGGTCAAATGTAATTAATTGTAATTGTATTCACTTGTACTCTTGTTCTCATTGTCATATGTTCTCCGTGATATTAACAAAGTTAAATAAGAACTAGTCTTATTAGGTTATGTTAATTAATTGAGTGAATGATGTTGTTATCATGAAATTATGTTATCATGATTATCATTCCATGCTACTTGTTCTTCTTGTAATATGTGTTGAGTTATAAGGTTAAGTACTATAAGATCTAGTCTTATTACACTTATTTAACTCTTGTATTGAATGATGTAGTAAAGATATATTATCTTTATATCATTCTTGTGTTTTGCTCTTGTAATCATGTCATCATGTTTCCTTGTAATTGTTACAATATCATTTCTTGTAAGAATAACTAAGTGTTGTAAGAGTTAACTTACTACTAAGTTATTCTATTGTATCGATGAGTTATGACATTAAAAATATCATCTTCATCTTATCTTTCCTGTATTCTTGAATTCAAACAAGCATGCATACAATGATTTATGATAATAAGCAATTTAATATCAAATAATCAAAGTATTAACCATATGTAAGCAAAACTTTTAAATAAATAAAAGTAAAGCATGTTTCTCAGCCCCGAGAGTTTAAAATCAGTAAAGATTAAAGAAAAGGGGCATATGAACTCACCTTGTAGTAGTTGGGTTTGACTTGACCTAAATGATAATGCACGCGCTCTTGTTTGAATTCGTTGTGTTCACGACCCTGTATTGATTTCACGTTGTTGCAATTTGTAAGTATAAGTTCATGAGACTTTGTATGTATATGTGTAAATGTTAACCCTAAGGTTGGCTTTCACGCGTAAGACTTGGTCATGATCACCGTTCGGTCTCTTATGTTGGTTTTAAGTCAAAAACCTTATGAGTTACTATCTTGTAATCTTTGAACTTGACTCATTCTTGCACTTGTACACTTTGATTTTATGAAATGTGTTAAACCCGGTGGTTTAAAATGATGTGTAGACCGAACTATGTGACCAAGTCCTATGTTGGCCTCTAGGTGATTTGTTGGGCCCTAGGCCCAAGACTATGGGTCTTGAATTGTTCTTGGACAACTGGGAGTGCTAAACCATGGTAGGACATGTGAATCAATGATGTGTGCTTGTGGAAATACGAAGGCCCAGTCAATTGTTACAAGGTCTAGTGGAATAGGTGGCCTTGTGGGCCTCCATTGGGCCACGATGGGAAACTGTTGGGCCCGAGGTGGGCCCAGGAAATATTTGTCGGGCCAAAGGTTAGAATGAACTGTAGAAACCATATTTGAGCTAGAAATAAGCTGTTGTCCAAGTTGTTTGCGAAGTGGCCTCAAAATTAGGACATGGCCTTAAGTGTGGGCCTTGAATCAAATCTGGTGGGTCACGGGCTGAATTGGCTGGGCCCCGATGAATTTCTTCCAGGCCCGGACTATAATATGTGTTGGGCCAACATGGGCCTGGGTCAATTGGGCCGAAACCGTTGTGGGCCCAATTCAAGGAAAAAGGTGGCCTTTCATGTGTGTATGAGTTGAATCCAAGGGCCATTTTAATCCAAACAAATTTTATGATTAAATTATCTCATATTGGGCCATGTTATGTCAAATTATGGGTCTGGACCAGCAATGGGCCAAAATAGGAGACATAGGCCCAGTAATGGGCCAAGGGACGGCTTAAGTCCATTGTTTTGGACCAAGGTGGAGGATGTGGACCAAGTGTCCTGGGCTCTGGACTCCAGCAGCTCATGGGCCACTATTGGGCCTAAATAAAGGTGTTGCTGGGCTACTAACAAATCTTGGTTCAAGTTGTTAACCGAAGTGGGTCTCTACCATTCGGCCTAAGTTTGTTAGTCGCATCCGGTTTAGTAGATGGATGAGCTGCATGGAGGCCGGAAGTGGCTCCAAGTGGGGTTGGCCGGATGGAGGTGATACTGCCGAATGAGGATTCCAGGGAGCGAGTGTCGAATGAAGGCTAGTTGGCGAATGGGAAGGGATCGAATGAAGGCATGGTCGACTGAGGTTGTCGAATGAGTTGCAGCGAATGAGTTCCCTTCGGTGGTGTTTCTGCGAATGACCATCAACGAAGGTGGCAGTGGCGAATGAATATGTCGAATGAAGGTCTGCCGAGTGAGGGACCAGCGAAGGAGCTTCTTTCGGCCGAAGGTGGTCTCATTCGACACATGGTCATTCGACTGGACCCATTCGTCGGTCTGGGTGGGGGTCGACTTGGGTGATTCTTGTTGGGGATCTATGGTGGTTTCATGTGATGGAGTGCATTAGAACCGGTCTCAAAAGTGAAGAAGTCGGTATGCATAGCAAGGAAACCGATTAGGGTTTAGAAACAAGAACAAGGAGATGAAAACCCTAGAAATCGTGATTTTCTTTGCCTCATACCTCGATTTCTGGTGGTTTTTGGCTCCGATCGGTTGTACTTTCGTGTAGAGGGTGTTGAGAGCTTCAATTTGGTCCAAAGATGGAAGGATTTGGTGAAGAAATGGAGAAGTTATGGAGGAGAGAAGGTTGGATATGGTTAGGGTTTTCAAAACCGGGATTTCTAGATTTTGTGAAGAAGATGAAATGGAAAAGTGAGAAAATGAGCTCACTTGTGGTATTTATACCACGAGTGAGTTCGGGTTCGTTTTCGTTGCTCGGTTCGCGTTTTCGTTACGTTTCCGGAACGTAACGCGCGTATTTTTGGACTTTAAATTAAATGGTTTTAATTACCCAATTTTGATGAGTTTCAAAATTGTAAAACATTATTTATCTTGTTTTATTAAATTATTTTCGTTCGTGTCGTGTTTTCGTTTTCGTTTCGTCAGATCGCGTCACCTTCGCGCGTATTCGTTCGAATCGTCACCCGAACAAGCACGACGATGGTTTTGCTTTCTGACTTTTGTTTTCTACTTTTCAGTCATTATTTCAGAACTTTAAACTCACAGATATGTTCGTGTGAATCGTCACTCACGCAAACACACTGTCAGTTCGTTATTCTGAAATAACACTGCATTTGTGTTTGAATTGTGTTTCCTCACTGGCGGACTCAACTAAACATTCTGTTTTCACATTGTTCTTGTACTGATTCGTCGGCCATCTGATTCCTGTCATCTGTGGACATCAGATCGCAACCGATTTGCTTTCGTTGTTTACTTGAACACTGTTGTTTCCTGTGATTCGTTGTGTTAACTGTACTTAAGTTTTCACTTAAATACACACAACTATTGTTTCAAATGTATGTTGTACTTACTGTATTTAAGTTTACACAAAAATACGTACAACTATGTATTGTATTTTGAAATCTGATAATACAATTACTGTTCATGAACATGTATTTACACATAGTATAAGGTGAAAGTACACATACCGTACGGACTTGCCGGACGATCTGGTACTTGCTGTTACATGACCAGATTTTGACCAAGTCAATATCTTAACCCACCATTTACAAGTTTCAGCTACTGGCAGCTTTGGTCCCTCTATTACTAGTTATAACTAACTAAGTTAAGTTAGTAAACACCCACCATATATAATTTCAAGAAATCAAATATTAATAAAACACCCTCCAAATAGAATATACAAATATAATTTTTACACCAATTATATTCGTTTTATAATATTTTACCAAAATAGGTCGTTACATGTGTGCATATTGTGTGTTTTATGTTTCTGTCGAGAGGGTATGCACATGTATATGTGCAGACCTATAACCTTTAATCCAATCTTTATCTTGTTCAATTCAATCTAGTTAATATGATCCTCTAAATTATCGATCCTGTTGGACAACACCCTCGTGTTGGCTTTCATGTGTGTTTGGGTTTGTGTGTGTAATATCCCTTAGAGCGCATTGCAGTTTAAGTCTTGCACACAAGTACTTTCACCTGTCTTTGTATCCTTAATGATATCTACAAAAATATATTTATATTTTAGGTTATCTATTGCTTTCACTGATATGGGTGGTGGATAATTAAGGGTTCTTTTATGGTAGTTAGGAGACAGTTAAATGCTTATACTCCTTCAAATAACCCTTTAAATCTCATATCATCATATGTGATGATTTATTAGCTGCCATGCATCTATTTACAATATTGTTGGTGTTGAAATTCAAGAGTCCAAAACTATAAGTTCAAAAACAATTTTATATATTAAGAAGTGCAATCTTTGTTGTAAAGTTTCTAAAAGGTTGTGAGAATGAAACAATGGGGGCTATAAATATCAATACTCATTCCAAATAGTTGGATATATATATAGCAAATTAATGGTATCAAATTTAACAAAACAAATGCAGGCCCATGTATATGTATGTGTTGCTTTTGAGTCCTGATCACTCTAATGAACATAAAGGGCATGTTTATATTTATATTGATTGATTGAGTGATTGGATGGATGGATAATATATGAAATATATTTTCAAATTCTAATGAACTACTGAGCAAAGGCATGTGATCACATGAGTAGGCCCTTGTAGACAACTATACACATCACACCATATTATATTTTCCAGTTGGGTTGTTACCTAGCTAGCTGCAAGTATATTTGGACACTATAAATACGAGCCCGAACATCTATCAAACCACACTTCTAAACACTAGTTTATATTCGATCTCTCGATAGTTTCGAAAACATGGTTGCTTTCCGGTTGCATTCATTAGTTGCTAACGCAAAACAACTAATTAAACACAACAACAAACACCAAAGAGATGTTCCCAAAGGATACCTGGCTGTGTACGTAGGTGAAATACAAAGGAAACGGTTTGTGGTTCCTTTGTCTTACTTGGACCAACCGTTTTTCCAAGATTTGTTACGACGGTCCGAGGAAGAATTTGGGTTCAACCATCCAATGGGAGGACTCACCATTCCTTGCTGCGAAGAAGCTTTCGTCCGTCTCACTACTCAGTTACACAATTCATAGTTTGACGACGAAGATTGTCCATAGATTTTGGCTGCACGATTTTGCAAAAGGCTTAATTATGTGGTATCTTAGATCACTAAGAGTATGATAGATTCTATATATAGTTGCATATAGATTATTGATGTTTTCATGTATATATAAGTTAGCATTGCAACAACTAGCCCATTTCTCACTGGATGGTTGAATAATATAGAACTCATTATTTAGTATATATGATCCTCCGTGATATGGGCCAAGTAAGATATCATTATTGACTGAGTAACCTATTACTGAAAATTTTCGTTCTTAATTGGTTTACTTTGGTTTTTAATCAAGTTTATGATGTCCCCGCGATAGTGACCTAGTGGTAAGGGTGAGAATCTATAATGGAGGTATGGGGTTCAAAGCTCGGCACCACTCAATTTCTCTGTGTCACGTGATTTACCTCCCTCCATTCACCATTGTTTTTAATCAAGTTTATGGTGGTATTGATATTATTTAAACAAATTGTTAAAAGTTGAAGAACTTCTAAGTCGGGCTATTTATAGAAGCAACATCTCTATCCAAATATGATAAGGGTAAGGTTTGTTTTTGTCTTATCTTTCTCATACTCTTTACTGATAAGTGAGATTTTAATGAGTATTTTTTTTATTTGTTAATAGGTTGAGAACAAAGGTTGATAGTGATAGGAAATAGGTCTCTCTAAAATAATAAATATAATTTCTTTTTTGTTTTATATGGGACATCTTATTTTTCCCTATTAAATCATAAAAATAGTTTGTGGTCTCTTTTGGGTCATTCTTGTTAACTTTGAGTTGTAGCTCGTGTGACATATTGACAAAGTTGTCATCATTTGTCTTATTAACATTAGGGTGTTTATCGGGTCGGATAACAAGTTATTCGTGTTTTTTGAATCGGGTTTTTCGGGTTTGAAAATTTTTTTGGTCTATCCGAAACCCGACCCGAAATTCAAAATATACTATATCCGACCTGAGAAACCCGAATTCTTACATCCGAATAACCCGAACAAACCTTTTTTTTGGGTTATTCGGACATCCGACCCGAAAAAACTAGTTTTTGCATATCCGAAACCCGACCCGACCCGAATCTAAAATCATATTATCCGACCCGAAAAACCCGAAAAAGATTTCGGATGAGGTTTTTCGGATTTCGAATTTTTTCGAGTTTCGGATATTTTGAACACCCCTAATTAACATTATTATTTAATTTATTACATGTTAGATCAACTTATATTTTTAGTCCCTTTGGATCAATTCAAAATTATAGGTTTGGTACGTGGTTCATTTTATGTTTTCGTGAACAACCATTGATTCGCAAATGTAGTTGGGTGCAATGTTTTTATGACGGTCGTCTTCTAGATTTTAGATGCATTGTGTGAATTTTAAAAGTGAGCTCCTCTATATATATATAAAATTTCATAAATTTAAGATAATTGGTAAATAATAAGTCAAAAATATATAAAAATAATTTTATTGTAACAAAATGATATTTTTCACGTACCTAACAAATTTTGATGTTTTTTATAACATTTTTTTTAAAACTAAGTTGTATTGCACGGGTTGAACAGTTTAATTACTATAAATTATTAATACTTATTAGGAGAGAGGCGGGGAAAAAATTTAAATGTCACCAGAACGTGACATGTCTTCTAAAACGTTTGGACTTGTGTAATTAGTTCGTCTTGAACTATAAAAAGTTTGTTTTGATTCGATTGTATTGTTAACAAGATCAAAATCCTAAATCGTATACCAAACCTAACGTTCCAGTTTGTTCGATTTTTATTTTGAACGTTTTGGTTTTGGTTTTCATTATTCAAAAACGTTGTTAATGGGTTGGTTTAGGTTCCACCTAAAAACCGTAAAAACCGGACCGCAAACACCCTAGATGCTGTCGATCGGCATCGAAAACTAATAGGCAAACGTATGAATGACAATGGGTCGGGTTTGAGTAACCTTAAGCGACCTAATTTGAAAATATCATTAAACATAAACAACCAAAAGTGTACTTTTTGTTATCATTTTTGTAACTTTTGATTTAAAAGAAATTATTTTTTTCGTGTTAAAAAACGTCATTTTTTAATAAAAGATCATATTGTTTAAAGTCTCTGTTAAATAGCTTATTTTATTTGGAGTTTGGTTTGTTTACAAATCAATCTAGCCAAACCTAAAAAATAACTATGCTTGTGTTTGGTTTGTTTACAAATCAATCCAAACCAAGCGCTTTTTCAATTGAACCAAAATAAGGTCAGAAATACAATCAAGAAATTTTGGTTCAATTGAAAAAGCGCTTGGTTTGGATTGATTTGTAAACAAACCAAACACAAGCAAAGTTATTTTTAGGTTTGACTGAATAATCCTATGCCTAATAAGGCAACTTGTTACTTGTCAAGCCAGAGACGTTGGCATCGTCAGCAATGACTATATGACCACAATCGTTAAAATGAAACTTTGATCTCGACTTATCGTTTCACAAATAAAATAAAATTTCAAACCCCAAGATCGATTTTAGATAGTTGGAACCAAAATTATATATATTGAAATGGATGAAAAAGAAATAGTAATTCTATTAGTATTATATTAAATAGTAAATTTAATATATTTTTATATATAATATTGAGTGGATATATATATAATGAGTAGGCCCCAATGTTTATATTATATATATTATTATATATTATATTGTATATATATTATATTAATTAGTTGCCTGATCCATGTATTAACGTTTTAAAAATTTAGACTTAAACAATCAGAAAAAGTTTTAACTTTGAAACGTAGTAAACAGAGGAAAAAAATATTAAATTTGAAAATTTTGCTTAAATATTTGGGTTTTTATTAAATTTGAGAGATTTGTTTATAGATTTGGGTTTTTGTTTTAATTAAAACAATTGATTGCCGGTGAAAAAGATTTTGTGAATAATTTTTTATTACTTTTATAAGATATTTGTGAGGCTATGTATGATTTTATGTTTTTATGAAAAATTTGTATAAAGTTCATGATAAGATATTTGATTTTGTTATGTAACTTATGATTTTGCAAATGATATGTATAATACCCGCTCTCGGGAATAAACCTAGTTATAATAAAACATCAGTTGACCACAATTTAAAATGCCGCAAATAAAGTACCCAAATTGCTGCTCCCATATACATGTATAACTACAAAAATGTTGATTGATGAACCAAATTATAGCTTTGTAACCTTCCAATGAACTCAGCTACTTCTTGATGCCGATACATATGGCAGCTCCCTCCTTTGACCACAGCAACTCAATCACTACTGAATTGCAACAGTTTACTCAAGAAATATGGTCGAAACAGGAAAGAATCAAGAAGTTTGGGTGAAGCAAATCCATTAAAATGGAAGAACCAATAGAATACATAAACCATGCTGTAATTTAAAATAAAGAGCACGAGAATTCAATCAGTCAGGTATATAGTTGCAGCGTCATGATCTGTATGTATAATCAGGGCTAATAAAACTCGTAGGAAACAAAAACATACAAACCAGCCAACCTATGCAAAGAGTGTATTATGATACAACTCAGTGTATAAGATCTTGGGTCACTAGTAAATCGAGCACGTTATGCAGATAAGGTACACAAAACAACAAATCTATAAATCATATCGTAAACACAATGAAAAAAATATGTGTAAAGCTAAACTTGTATAACTCTTTTTTCTTACCATTCCCTGTTATCTGTATCACTCTGTGCAACTGATTACCCAAAACCTCCGAACAACTATGTGATATTAACGAATGAAAGAATCTGGATGACATGGCAACAATAAACCCGTGTAAACTTTTTAAATCAGCTAATCATCAGGATCCATTTCAACGTCTTCTTCTAAAGAAGGTGAATCATTTGTTTTGCTTTCGTCCTCTAAATCTGTTTGTTCGTCTGATTCATCATCATCATCAGGTTGCTCATTTTCACTAACGGCAGTGCTTTCCTGCAATCTGGATTTGGCCAGGCTGGCTTCAATCCATTTGGGGCACGTGTTTTTGCCACCAGTCTTAGAAATAGTACAAGAACATTCCGGAATTGGGTGAGAGAGAAATGACTTCGCTTTTGATTGAATTAACTGTCTCTCTAGTCCTTCTTCCCCCAAACTATCATTCAGATGTTTACGTGCTGCTAAAATCCAGCTTCGTTTTGGAAAATAAAGATGATCTTGTGTACTGTTGAACAGATTAGCAAGAAACTTTCTGCATGGAAAATGTAAATTATCAGTAAATAAGAAAAAAAAGCAGCGTAAAAAAGAAATTATGCATTCACCTGTCTGGTCTATAAGTTCTGGCAGATGCCAGCTCATAGAGCCGATGACCCATAACCAAGCTTGCAAAATCCGGCAACCCACTACCATCATTATTGAACCCAGGGAAAAAAGCATCTGCTTCAACTGAGACAACATAGTCAAGTGCATCCCACAACAACCTGTGGGCTTTGTCCCTTAAATCAATTGGTGACGGGTCAGGCTCAGAATCCTTTTCTGCAACCCAACCATACCATCCTTCTTTTTCATGTTGATAAATGGGCCGGTCTGGCGGTGGTGGAAGAGGTCGAGGGCGTGGGCCTGCCTGATCCCATTCCTTTTTCAACACCTTGGGTCTTTTAGAAACAGAGGGATTGG